>CM035172.1:75902863-76238020 GCA_020205615.1 Panax quinquefolius
GATTTTGGGGTGTCACAGTAGCAGCTCAAGATAGATAGAACAAGTATGCGGACTCACATCAAGTGAATAGGGAGTTTGAGGTAGGCTCATATGTATTTCTAAATGTATCTCACTAGAAATGAAAGATACACTTTGGAAAGAAGGGGAAGTTAAGTCCAAGGTTTATAGGACCTTTTGAAGTGTTAAAACGGGTAGCCGAGGTAGCTTATATGATAGCATTACCTCCAGACCTAGAACGAATACATAATGTGTTTCACGTATCTGTGTTACGTCCTTATAAGCCGAATTATAAGCACGTAATAGAGTATGAGCCTATTCATATCGAGAAAGACTTAATGTATGAAGAGATGCTGATTCAAATTATTGATAGAAAAGATCAAGTTCTGCGGAACAAAGTTATACCTTCTGTAAAGGTGTTATGGAAGAACAACGATGCCGAGGAAGCAATGTGAGAATTGGAAGAAAAGATAAGCAATGATTACCATCAGTTAATTACGTAATGTGAGACGAGATTCTGGGGAAAGAATCTTTATAAGGGGGGGATGAATGTAACGACCGAGAAATTCGGATCTAATGTAAAATAATTTTATTTAATTAAATAATGAATAAAATTATATTATTTGTTATTATTATGTGTTAGTAAGATGAATGTCATTCTTTAATCAAGAAACATCAGAAAGTCGTAGTATTTTGACTACGTGAAGGAATTAAAGTGTTTGAATTTCTAAGACGAAAATAAAAGCTTTTCGAGAAATTTTCTGAAAAACACTATTCATCGATTTCTGCTCGGGAATTATTTTTGAACTTCCGAGAGATATGTAATGATAGAATATCGAGGTGAGATGGATTATGTAATAATAATTCAAGTACGGAAAACTTAGCTTTTCGCATGCGGACTTAATTCGAGAAAGATAGGAAAAGTAAAGCGTTAACTAATTAAAGCGATGATTATATAATACGTATGTATTGTACGAGATAATGAATACGAGTATGATACGAGGTATTATATGAGTATGTATGAATGATGGTATGTCGTATATGTTAAATAAGTATACGAGTTAGAATATGAGTTTAATACGTATACAATATGTTTTAAGGCTTTAAGCCATATGTAATTGGACTTGTGAGATTATGTAGGAAATAAAAAGCCTAAATGGGATTGTGTTAAGCCCAATGTAAACTAATGTTAAAGCCCAAGTATTTGTTAATGTAAAGTCCAAAGTGAATTAATGCAAGCCCAAAAGCATAAATTAAGCTAATTAAATTAAAGCCCAAATTAAGATCCAATTGGTGAATAAGATCCATGGGCAACCCATGTGGGGCCATGATCACATGGGTGATCTTGGTGGCCATGTAAAAGTTGTGAGGAGCAAGCATTGGATAAGTGTTGTGATAAGCAAGTTAACTTAATAACTAAGTAAGTAATAGAAAGGAGGTGATTTAAGGAGGTGGAATTGGTTTATTGACCAATATGCCCTAATCTAGCAATTCATATAAATAGGAAGCTTGCTAGCTCATTTGTCACTTGTTCAAAAATGCCAACAACTTATAGCTTATTGAGTAGAGAGAAAAAGCAAGAAAAGTAAGAGTTAGTCTTTCATAATCCAAGAAGCAAGAAGAATAAGAAAGCTTTGTTCATTAAAGGTGCCTTTAAACCATTAGTCTTCCTATCAGCCAACGTAGCTTGATAGAGAATTTATGAATGGTGGTGCATGTAAGACCCCAACTTTTTGAATAAAGATGTATTTTCTATAATTATCATTTTTGAATATTATGGAATAAATTTAATATAGTGTTATAGCTGTGGGTAGTATTTAAAAATTACGCAAAGTATGCAAGTTGTTATATTATATTCGATTAATTGGGAATATTCGTTTTATGAGGAGAATATTCGTATAACTACGTATAATCATTGGTGGACCCCACAACATAATTATTGTCGGATTAAGAAAACGACAAAAATATTTTTATGAAAATAGCGGCGAAAGTTTCTGGTTAGTCTTTGTTGAACTACTCTCAGTAGTAAAAAATGCGATGTCTGGCGTAATTGCATAATAGCACACAGTATTGATTATTGATGCTTACGTGAGAAGTCTTTCAGTTTTGTTCAATTATTGCTATAGTAATTGTTGCATAATATCTCACGTTATTTGATTCAATTATTGTCGATATTTTATATATTGTTAAAATCAATAATTCAGACGACAAAGTTATTAATATTATTATTTGCAATATTAACGATGTCTAGAACTTCTGTCAAGGAGAGGTTTGGTCACCTAATTGCGTGCCAATAAGGAGAAATCCTTATTGGAAAGCTCGCTCTTTCCTGGGAACGACCTGGTCGATTAATATTTTGAATTATAATAATGATGATAAATGTTGTTAAAAATATTGAAAGGATTTTTTTATAAGGTAGTTTTTGTAAATTTGGCGTATTATTTAGACCCCCATTTACCTATTTTTCAACATTATTGGTAGAAAGTTATTTAAATATAATGGGACCCCTGTGATTATGACATGTTGGGGGGAGGGGAAAATGTGGGGCCCACGGTCTTGAAAATTGAATGGTTGGAATTTTTTTTTCAAAGTTGTCAATATTGGTGTTTGGTTTATACGGAGGGATTTCAATTATTATCATTATATATATATATATTATATATAATATATAAAATATTTTTTTTTAAAAAGATTTTGCTTTAAATATGAACCGTCCAATTAAAAGTAAATCAATCTGGACCGTTCATGAATTAGTTACTATGCATTCCATTCTTCTATAAATAGAAGCTCATTCCTTCATTATTTTCTTACGAATTCACTGAAACTCTAAAGAGAGAAATTATAGAGAAAAATATTCTGCTACTTCCCTACTCTTATATTCAGTTTCTTTTACGGTAAGGGATATTATTTCTTTTGTATTCATGAAGAGAACTTCTGTTATTCCATTCTTTATTGTTCTGTTGGAATAACCAGTATACGCGGACTACCCTATACTTGGTGACATTCTTCTACTATTATGTTTTTATTATTATTACATTTGGATATATCGTATGCATGTTTTTTTTGTTGGACACGGTTCCGCTTTTTTATTATTATTCGGTTGGAATATCCTGTCTGTGCATTTACGTCGGACCTAGTTCCGTCTTTATTATTTTGTTGGAACATCCTGTCGGTGTGAATTTTGCCAGACCTGGTTTCGTTACTTATTAATCTGTTGGAATAACCTTATCATGCGAAGTATCGCATGCATGGTGATTTCTTTTGTTATTCCATTCGTTGTTATACTCAGTTGGTTAAAGTTTTGATTTCTATACTCCATGAAATTAGTGGAATATCCTTGATATTTGCGCTTCATCCAGTATCTTTTCATGGAAATATTCTTCTGAGCATTCTTGAATTTTACTCTACAAAGCAGTATCATGTTGACAATTTAGACATTATTAGTTCCTGAATAAATTAATTCTTGAACTTGTTTTATTGAATTCTTATATCATTGTTATCAACCTCATGTTTAGATTTTTTGAAAGTCATCTGTGGCCTGTAGTGCATGGATGGACTTGGTATGATTATGACCAAGGATTATTCGGTGTAATCATGACCGTAATGTTACAAATGATGTGGTAAAAGTCCTCATTGGACCGTAGTGCATTGAATGACAGTTGTTGGCATGATCATGACCATTAATGAATACACAAATATTCTTGGCCCGTAGTGCATTGATAATTGTGGTCGTGATACTAAAGAATATCCTTGGCTGTAGTGCAGGGGTGATTCGGTGATGTGGTTATTTATTAAGCTGAGTCTCAGCGATAAAAGTGATGAAAAACCTTTTAAATCATAAAAGATAGTAGATTTTATTCTCTACTTGACTCTTTTAATGGATTGCTTGTTCCGCTGTCAGTTAAACTTGATGTTGTTATATTTTATCAGTTTGACACTGTTGAAGGCTAACGATAATTTATTCTGCATTATCTTAGTCATAATATTTCTTGTTGGGCTAGTTGAGCTCACCCTTTCTTTCACTGTTCTCTTCAGGAAATGAGAACATAGCAGGGACTAATCGGGGAACGGAGTGACGGTCCAGAGGATAGCATTAGTAGTCCTCACTATTCTGTGAAATAGTGTGTTAATAATTATAATGAGAACTCCTTTTGAGTTTGTATAATCTCTAGTAGACAATAATTGTATTCAAACTCACAGTTATGTTTTATCGTATTGTACACGACAGTTGCATTAGTAAGTTGTATTTGAATTTTGTACCATGTATCTGACGACCCAAGATGGGTGATGTATACGTAATTTTGGGGGCGTCACAGTTGTTATCAAAGCTTAGGGATATGATCCCTGGCTATGATGTGACAATAGAACTAGGAGGGGAGAGACGGGGAATTCCTTCGCTAGTATGACCTACCTAAGTTTATTTGGTATTTAATTGGTCGGTCACAATATAGGGATAATGTTACATGTCAATTAACATTTTGTTTAGTGGCAGTATCTAAAAATGACATCTAAGAATGTTGAGAATAGCAATGGAGCACAGGCGACCGTTGATTCACCACATATCAATAATCAGGATAATGTGCATCAGGAAGGCGGCAATCCTCATGCAAATAACAACACTGACCAAATGATGAATGATGGATTGTTTAGAGGCTTTATGCAATTCATGCAACAACAGGCGAGAGCAGCTCCTGTCCAAAACGTAGGTGGAAATACTGGAGTTTATTGGAGAGCCAAAAGCACTTATGGCGGAAGCATGGATAAAGTAGATCACCAAGATTTTGATGTCTTGGGATGCTCCGAGGAGCAAAAGGTTCCTTTGCACGCCTTTATGTTGCGAGGAGAGGCGATTCTTTGGTGGGAATCGGTAAAGCGTACTAACTTCGCCGCAGACCGAACATATCTTGGGAGAAGTTCAAGAGTACATTCAACGACAAATACTTTCCGAAAGTATTCGTCAAATGAAGGAGTTCGATTTATCGTCGAGCAAAATAATATGACGAAAGTGTCATGATATGAGGCTAAATTTCTTTGAGTTGTCGGTTTTGCGTCCCACTTGGTAGATAATGAAGAAGCGAATGACGCGAATGTTTTTTGCGAGGTTTGAAACACGAGATACGTCAACATCTTATTTCCCATAAAAAGCGTGTTTGTATTCGGATGTTGTAAATAGGCCTCGATTAGTAGAGCGCGATAATGAGTCAACGTAATCAAAAAGAGAAAGCCGCAAAATGATAATACTAATGAGAGCGAGCCATCAAGCGGTGACAACAAGCGAGAGGAATCAACGAAAGCGAAAATAGTAACCACTTCCGTGGTAATCGAGGCCAAAACAACAAGAATGGACATTTCAAGAAGAGGAGATTCAACAATGATGGAAAGACGTCAACACCAAAGACCAAGTTGTTAAGGAAGGAAAACGACTGCCTATCATATGCTTCAAATGCGGAGGGGAGGGACACATCAGTCCAAACTGTGCGATGCCGTCTAAAGCATGTTATAATTGTGGAAGAGAAGGTTACTTAGCCCAATTTTTTCGTTAACAGAAGTCAAGTTCAGCTAGGATGGAGGCACCAAAGGCCGTCCCAGAAACGTCAAAGCCAGTAGTGCAAGGAAGATAGTTTGTTGTGACCTCCAGAAAGAAAGGAACCCGAATGAGGTCATCACGGGTAAGCTTATCATAAACTCTAGCAAAGTCTATACTTTATTTGATACCGGTTCTACCCATTCTTTTATTTCTCCTACTTGCGCTCAACGGTTAAATTTAACTCTGGAGAAATTAGATTTTGACTTATCTATGGAAACTCCATTGGGGGAAACCTTCATTACATCCACCGTTTATAAGTCTTGTTTGGTTCAAATCGGTACCCTCATATTACCTGTCGCTCTTATTTCATTGAAAATACTTACATTTGACATGATTCTAGGGATTGATTGGTTAACTATTTATTATACAAAAATTGATTATTTTCGTAAGGTTGTTAGCTTTCATATTCCTAATCAACCTATTATGCGAATTCAAGCGACCAAACCATTAAAATCAATCACGATCATCTCAAGCCATAAAGCTATTCGTTTATTAAAAAACGGATGTCAAGCTTTCTTAGCTCATGTCACATATCTAAACAAAAATACGTCAACTTTGAATGATATTTCTGTTGTTAATAAATTTCCTGACGTATTCCCCGAAGAACTTCCTGGCCTACCCCGAGGCGTGAAATTGAATTTTGTATCGACCTTGAACCCGGTCTAAAACCCATTTCCAAAGCCCCATATCGAATGGCTCTATTGAACTTCGTGAGTTAAAGACCCAACAAAGCAGGAATTGTTAGACATTGGCTTTATTCGTCCTAGTACTTCTCCTTGGGGTGCTCCTGTTCTATTCATGAAGAAGAAAGATGGGAGTATGCGACTTTGTATTGATTATCGGGAGTTGAATCATGTCACCTTCAAAAATAGGTACCCGTTGCCACGTATTGATGACCTATTTGACCAGTTGCAAGGAGCTAAATTCTTTTCAAAGATTGATCTTCGTTTCGGATATCACCAATTGAAGATTAGAATAGATAACATTCCAAAGACGACTTTCAGAACTCAGTACGGGCATTATGAATTCCTAGTCATGTCCTTTGGATTGACTAATGCTCCTGCTGCCTTCATGGATATGATGAACCGAGTATTCAAGGAATATTTGGATCACTTTGTGGTCGTCTTTATTGATGACATCTTTATTTATTCCAAAAGCCGTGAAGATCATGAGCAACACTTGAGGCTGACACTCCAAAAGCTTCGTGAATATAAGCTTTATGCCAAGTTGAAGAAATGCGAGTTCTGGCTTGAGGATGTAGCATTCCTTGGGCACGTGGTATCAAACCATGGAATATCTGTTGACCCAGCAAAGATTGAAGCTATTCAAAGCTGGGAGCATCCTAAATCAGTGACCGAAGTACATAGTTTTCTCGGTTTAGATGGTTATTATCGGAGATTCGTGGAAGGATTTTCTCGAATCGCTACTCCATTGACTCATCTGACTCGGAAAGATATAAAGTTCGGTTGGAGAAAAGAATATGAGAAGAGTTTTCAAGAACTCAAGAGGAGACTCATTTCGGCACCTGTTCTGACAATACCATCTGGCTCGGAGGTATTTGTTATCTACAGTGATGCTTCGGGCAAAGGGTTGGGATGTGTTCTCATGCAACATGGAAAAGTCATAGCCTATGCCTCAAGATAACTCAAAGAATATGAGAGGAATTATCCTACTCATGATCTAGAGTTGGCAGCTGTTGTCTTCGCACTAAAGATTTGGAGGCATTACTTGTATGGGAAGAAAGTGGAGATCTTTACGGATCATAAAAGCCTCAAATATTTCTTCACTCAAAAGGAACTCAACATGCAACAGCGACGTTGGCTTGAACTGTTGAAATATTATGCTTATATAATCCAATACCATCCTAGAAAAGCAAATGTGGTAGCTGATGCATTGAGTAGAAGATCATATGCGGGTACGAGTGCGATATTGTCAACGCAAAGGCCCATTTTGTATGACTTGCAAAGGATGGAGGTAGAGGTAAAGACTCCAGGGACCCATGTGATGATGGCGAATATACGAGTAGAACCGACTTTAATTAATAAAGTTAAAGCTGCTAAAACTACAGACCTGGAGCTGATGCGTATGAGAAAGAAAGTGCAAGAAGGTGCTATGCCAGAAGCAAGAATCGATGAAGAAGGAATACTTCGAGTCAACTCCTGACTTTGTGTTCCTAACGACCCTGATTTAAAGTATAAAATCATAATGGAGGCGCACAACACACCGTTTGCAATCCATCCTAGGTGTACCAAAATGTATCGTGATCTTCGTCATACATTTAAGTGGAGCAATATGAAGAGAGATATATCTTTGTTTATCTCAAGGTGTCTAACTTGTCAACGAGTCAAGGCGTAACATCAAGTACCAAAAGGTCCATTGCAACCACTTGAAATTCCAGAATGGAAGTGGGATCACATTACCATGGATTTCGTTACTGGTCTTCCCAAGGTTTCTCAAGGCATTGATGCAATTTGGGTCATTGTTGATAGATTGACCAAGTCTGCTCACTTCTTACCAATACGAGAAACCTATACACTTGAACGTCTTGCTCGTATGTACATAAATGAGATTGTAAGACTACATGGTATGCCAGTATCTATAGTTTCTGATCGAGACCCAAGATTCACTTCACAATTTTGGGTTAGTTTGCAAAAAGCAATGGGCACAGATTTGCGATTTAGTTTGGCATATCATCCTCAGACGGACGGACAATCAGAGAGGACTATTCAAACTCTGGAAGATTTATTAAGACTCTGTGTCCTTGATTTCAAGGGACGTTGGGACAAGTTCTTACCATTGGTGGAGTTTTCATACAACAACAGTTATCAAGCAAGTATTGGCATGGCTCCATTCGAAGCGTTATATTGAAGAAAGTGTCGTTCTCTAGTATGCTGGAATGAGGTGGGTGAAGCAACGTTGTTTGGACCAGAGTTGGTACGTATGACTACGGAAAAGATTCAAACGATCTGATAACGTATAAAAACCTCACAAGATCGACAAAAGAGTTATGTTGATCTTCATCGGAAGGACGTGGAATTCGATATAGGAGATCATGTGTTGTTACGTGTTACTCCATGGAAAGGAGTTACGAGATTTGGAAAGAGAGGAAAGCTCAATCCTCGGTTCATTGGTCCATTTTTAATCCTCAATCGGGTAGGAACTGTGGCCTATAGACTCGCTTTACCGCCAAGTATGTCTCATGTTCATAACGTTTTTAACATATCCATGTTACGTAAATATGTAGAAGACCCGAACCACATTATTAAGTTGGAACCGGACGAAATAGCGGAAGATTTAACGTATGAAGGGGTTCCTATTCAAATCTTGGATAAGAAGGAACATATTCTACGCTCCAAGGTTATACCTCAAGTCAAAGTTTTGTGGAGAAACCACGATGTTGAGGAAATGACCTGGGAGTTAGAATCTGAAATGAAGTCAAGGTATCCTTACCTCTTCGATATACCAATTACGTACCCTAATTTCGAGGGCGAAATTTCTTAAGAAGGGGAGGTTGTAAGACCCCAACTTTTTGAATAAAGATGAATTTTCTATAATTATCATTTTTGAATATTATGGAATAAATTTAATATAATGTTATAGTTGTGGGTAGTATTTATAAATTCTGCAAAGTATGCAAGTTGTTATATTATATTCGATTGGTCGGGGAATATTTGTTTTAGCAGAGAATATTCGTACAACAGCACAATCATTGGTGGACCCCACAACATAATTATTGTCGGATTAAGAAAACGACAAAAATATTTTTATGAAAATATATGGAAGTTTTACGTTGGTGGTATTGTTGAACTACTCAGTAGTAAAAGTACGATGAATGGCGTGAATTGCATAAGTAGTAACACTTACGGTATTGATTATTGATGCTTACGTGAGAAGTATTTCAGCTTTTGTTCAATTATTGCTATAGTAATTGTTGCATAATATCTCACGTTATTTGATTCAATTATTGTCAATATTTTATATATTGTTAAAATCAATAATTCAAACGACAAAGTTATTAATATTATTATTTACAATATTAACGATGCCTAGAAGTTACACAAGAGGAGAGGTTTGGTCACCTAATTGCGCCTGATAGGGAGAAATCCTTATTGGAAAGCCCCCTCTTTCCAGGAGCGACACGGTCGATTAATATTGTGAATTATAATAATGATGATAAATGTTGTTAAAAATATTGAAAGGATTTTTTTATAAGGTAGTTGTTGTAAATTTGGCGTATTATTTAGACCCCCATTTACCTATTTTTCAACATTATTGGTAGAAAATTATTTAAATATAATGGGACCCCTGTGATTATGACATGTTGGGTGGGGAACATGTGGGGCCCACGGTATTGAAAATTGAATGGTTGGAAGTTTTTTTTCAAAGTTGTCAATATTGGTGTTTGGTTTATACAGAGGGATTTCAATTATTATCATTATATATATATATATATATATATATATATATATATAATATATATAATATATTCTATTTAAAAGATTTTTCTTTAAATATGAACCGTCCGATTAAAAGTAAATCAATCTGGACCGTTCATGAATTAGTTACTATGCAGTCCATTCTTCTATAAATAGAAGCTCATTACTTCATTATTTTCTTACGAATTCACTAAAACTCTAGAGAGAGAAATTATAGAGAAAAATATTCAGCTACTTCCCTACTCTTATATTAATTCTTGAATAAATTAATTCTTGAACTTGTCTTATTGAATTCTTATATCATTGTTATCATCCTCATGTTTAGATTTTTTGAAAGTCATCTGTGGCCTGTAGTGCATGGATGGACTTGGTATGATTATGACCAAGGATTATTCAATTGTAATCATTAATAGTAATGTTACAAATGATGTGGTAAAAGTCCTCATTGGCCCGTAGTGCATTGAATGACAGTTGTTGGCATGATCATGACCATTAATGAATACACAAATATTCTTGGCCCGTAGTGCATGGATAATTGTGGTCGTGATACTAAAGAATATCCTTGGGTCAGTGCGGGGTGATTCGGTGATGTGGTTATTTATTGTCGAGTCTCAAATGATAAAAGTGATGAAAAACCTTTTAAATCATAAAAGATAGTAGATTTTATTCTCTACTTGACTCTTTTAATGGATTGCTTGTTCACCGCAGATTAAACTTGATGTTGTTATATTTTATCAGTTTAACACTGTTGAAGGCTAACGATAATTTATTCTGTATTATCTTAGTCATAATATTTCTTACTGGGCTAGTTGAGCTCACCCTTTCTTTCACTGTTTTCTTTAGGAAAAGAGAACATAGCAGGGACTATTCGGGGAACGGAGTGACGGTCCAGAGGGTAGCATTAGTAGTCCTCACTATTCTATGAAATAGTGTGTTAATAATTGTAATGAGGACTCCTTTTGAGTTTGTATAATCTCTAGTAGACAATAATTGTATTCAAACTCACAGTTATGTTTTGTCGTATTGTACACGACAGTTGTATTAATAAGTTGTATTTGAATTTTGTACCATATATCTGACGACCCAAGATGGGTAATGTATACCTAATTTTGGGGGCGTCATAGTGCATGTATGATAAGGAGTATGAAAATGGTTAATCAATGGACTTAAGTCTTAATAAGCCGTGAATAAGCACTTTGTTCATAGATAAGTTATGAACTAAGGAAGAACTTGTAAGAACTTGTAATATGTTTACATGAATGAAGTTTGTATGATAAGAAGATGTAAGGATGATGGTAAGAAGACTTAAACTATTATAAGTCATGTAAAATAAAATCATAAGTAGTTTATACTTTTATAAGTTATAAACTCATTAAGAAAAAACAATAACTTATCATGTAAATAAGTTGACATAATATGTATGTTAAGATGTTAGTATGATGGATAGAATCCATTTGAAACCATGAACAAATCATAAGTACCGAAGTTATGCCGGAATTCACACAATTAGACGATAATCGTCGAATTCATGAAATTCTCATAATGGAAGTCAAATTTTGATATTGAGCTTGGAAACGTTGGTTTTCGATGGGATCAAGTCGTATTTGGCATTATAGAGTTGCGAACTAAAAAATGACCGAATTCTGACTTAGAACGAAAAAACGAGCGTTGAACGTTCACGAACGTTTATCGTTTTCATTAAAAATGAACTCATGGGTGAATTTCGAGTTAATGAAGTCAAAAATGTAAAATTATTGCATAAACATGTAGAGTATGTGATTTGTGAACTAAAATTTGGAGGCCAGGAAGTTTGTTGTGTAAAACAAAAGCATCAACTATCTGATGCAGAGTCAGCCGCCATGGCCGCCATTTCAAGGCCAAATAGGTGGGCGTTGTAGCCGAGAAATACTATAACTCTCATCGAAGTTTCAGCGTAAATACGACCAACTGAACTAAGACTCACGCTGCAGCGCTGGGTCCGGCCCTATAATACCCGAGAGTTTCCACGTCTTAATAAATAGATATATTAATGGAAATAAATATTTA
Organism: Panax quinquefolius; assembly: GCA_020205615.1. NCBI lineage: Eukaryota > Viridiplantae > Streptophyta > Magnoliopsida > Apiales > Araliaceae > Panax > Panax quinquefolius. Next base: position 75,914,930 of record CM035172.1, read on the forward strand.
TTTGAATATAAATGGTTTGGTGTTACGAGATGAGTTAACTCAACTATATTAAATAATTGAATAATGAGAATATATGGAGTTTGTGACGAACTCGTTGAAAGCCTTGTGTGGCATAGTAATGGGAAATATTAATAATGATATTAATCGACGAAGGAATTATCATGTGAACAATTAATTAATATTAATTGTTAATTGTTATTGTAAAATATTAATTAATTATTAATTGTGATTAATTAATAATATGTGATTATTAATTGTTATTGTAACTAAAGTAAATTGCATGATTAGAATTGTATTATTCAAATAATTTATGTATGCAAGACATGTGATGTTATATAGTTCTTACATTAAAAAGAAAGTGTGGTGTGACACATTAATATATGTAAACTATATAATAAAGTGTAGGGAATTATAAGTTACATAAATAATTCTTTATGTGGGATTAAGTATGTGTGGAAACATTAAAAGATGTACTCTGTCAAAGAATTGCAAATTATTTCAATAAGTGAGTCTAACTGGAATAATAAAGTTTTAAAAAGATATTGAATTATCATTGACCAATTAAATTGAGTCCATACATATTATAAATAATAAATTAGACTACACTAATGTACATGGATTATATGATATGAATACACAAATAATCCATAACTTCCATTATGTAGTAGCATTAACACATTAAAATTACATTTTGGGAACAAACTAAGCATTATAAAATATAGTTACTGAGATTTAAGCCTTGTCCCAAATAAAAAAGTCTTCGTTATTAGCCGCATATTAGGCCAATAGCCTACCCCCCCCCCCCCCTACTGTTGCGTGAAACTCAGCAAACCAAAAAGGCTAAGAAGGAAATGATGAAGCTGGAGATGGCTGGGATGATAACTATGGAATGGTGGTTGGATAACTCCTCTATAACCCTTGTATCCTTCCATTCTCCACTAAATCAAACCATGGTGCAAGAGCATTACCTGGACAACCAATTCTTTATATAAAGCACCCTCATCTTCTCATTCTCAGTTTCTTAAAAAAAATTATTTGACAAGTGTGGGAAGATAATGAGTGTTGTTGAGAATTGAGGTGGTATAATTAGTGCTTTGAGGAATCAAATTAAGCTTCAAAGAGGTATAAATGTTGTTTGTGATTTTGAGTTTAAGTTTTGTCAAATTCTAGCAATTACTTGAATTCTCTATAATTGGTGGAAGATAACATGCCATTGTGTTAATTAAGTGTGTATGCATGTCTAAAAGTAGTTTGTGTTGCAGCAGAAGATGTTCGCAACACTTGTAATTGAGGCTCTGCAGAAGCAGAGCCATATTTTTGCCTCTGCCGCGCCACTTCCCTAGTCCTTCACCACACGGCCGTGCGGGTTGCCTATCGCAATTATTGATGTTGGTTCCTTAAGTTGACATGAGCATGCTACTTAGTTTGAACATACATATAAATGAACCTAACACATGAATAGATGTTGTTATGAACATAGTAAGTTATTTTCACTTGGTTTAAAGAAAACTTAATAATTTGGGAAATAGAATTTGTGAACATGGAGTAATACATAATCTGACCTTAAGGATCCTCATATTAAGTTCAGATATGCATTGGTGTATGATCATTATGTTAGTTATATTGTTGGAGATGATATAGACTATTCAAGCATGATAAAAAGAGAAAATGAACTTAAAAGACTATACTAACTATGTGTACATGAACTATGCATACACTAAGTTTTGAACTTCAAAACATACCTATGTGATCTATTATATGGTTATGGAAGTATGATATGGAATATGTGAAGTTATCTTGCATGCTTAAATAAATTTTACGAAGGAGACTTAAATTTTCAAATATAAACTTGATGAACTATGTACAATTGAGTTAAGATTTGTGAGCATGCTTATGTGGTTTAACTTGTGTATACAAGACATCACAATTAGGTGTGTCATGCATGTAAATGTGATTAACATGAATGCCTAACTAGACATGTACATGTAAAAAGTGGAATAGGACAAGTCTTGATGACCTATGTTAATGTTTTGAGGTAAGGTCAGGCCTAGTTATTCACATAATAACATGTCTATTTTGCATGATTACTTATGTACGTGCAAGTCAAGTGTGCACTGACCTTCTGCAAGAGCAGCCGTGTTCTTGTTTGAACAAGGGAAGCGTGCAGAAGCATATCCTTATTTCAAATCCAAATATGGTCACGCCACCCACTGATGCAGATTAGATTAGATTGTAGTTACTTTGTTGTTTCATGAATGCATATGTAATTACTCTAATCTGTAAGACATATCCAGTATAGTATCCATGTGTTAATAAACATGTTATTGAGAGGATCCTATGATGAATAAGTGTTTACCACTTTAAAGTCAAATTGTGATTTCAACTATGACATGGTGTGTTATAAACTAATTTTCATGTGATGACATACATATAAGATTTATACGACTAGAAGACTAACACTATATGTTAGCACTGATAAATTTCACTTTGTGTATGATAGTAAATTAAGATAATAGGTGTACATGTTGAACTTGTATAACTAATGTGATTATACATGAATAGGATATCATAATGCATTGGATTGATATTAAGCTTTACTTTGGTAAACTACGCTTAAGGAAAGTATCTGAACTATCCTTTACATTGTACAAGTATCTTAACTCTTGCATTGCTTTATTCAACAAATATCATAAGAAAACCTTATGTTATATTAATTTCTCGTTCAAATGAGCTAGTATGTAAACTCTTGAGAAAACTATTATTCATGTTGAACTTGGTATTGTTCTTGAATATTGTGAAAGGGTCTATGTCGTTGATTTGGCTAAACCATATTCATGTTTATAAAACTGTCCAAACCAATTGATTAGTGCGAAAATCTTGAAAACTGAGTTGGACAACCCTTATAGTAAGGGGATTGTCTGTTGTTGGAAACCCCAACACATGAATGGTTTATTACTGTGGTGTTATGCATAACTTAGAGTATTGTAGACTGATCATCTATAGTACTTGATTTTTTTGGGTTATCAGTTTAATATTGGTAATTCTAGTAGATGTTCAATAGTCCTTGGTGACTGCTCAGTATAGATTATTTATCCAGTTAGATACATTCATAGTCTTTGAATTCATATATATATGTTGATTTATATTGAATTATCGTTCTTATTCCAAGAATTGTTGATATTCATTATTCATGATATTATCCTGAAACTCTGAACTATCTTAGAGATGATACTTCGATATTTCAAACTTGTGTTATAAAATTCTTTCCCCTTATTGTATATTACTTGCTGGGCAATTTGTGCTCATCCTTGCTTATTTAAAACCTTTCATTTAAGGCGGAACAGATAAATGTCTCTGAGAAAGACAAGGGCAAGGGCAAGGCTACCAACTAGCTTGTCCCTTTATGTTTAAGACTATTATATTATTTTAAGACTGTTTTCAGACTATGTTTAAGCTTAAGTAGGATCATGTAATAAATCTTTATTCGATATTATTTTGTAATCTATTAAGCACTGTAGGTTACGAGACTTGGAGGAATAATTATAATAAATTATTGTATATTATTCTAAATTAGATCTTTCATTGTGAATTTGTGATTTGAGTTATTATGGTAATACTTCGAGCACGTGACGAATCAAATTCGAGTGACCAAGTGGCAGTCCGAATTTGGGGGCGTCACATGCCCTCAGCCACTGAAGTGTGGGACCGCAGCGCGGCATAAAGAAGGGAAGCTGGTGCCGCAGCGCTAGCACTATACCAAGGATAGTAATGAATGCTTATATGTAGAGAAAGAAGGTAAAGTAATTAAGTTAAATTAACTTACCTTAATTAACTTAATGTAACACCAATTAAGATGTTAAAAACCTTAAGTGTTACACTAAAGGTCAAAAGTAAGTCAATTGCATATGATCGTAAGAACGATGTAAAACGTAACGAAAAGCCGGAACCAATAATAACAAATCAAAGTCATGATTAGATTGAGAAGAAGGGTAAAATTCATTAGGAACCATGTATATTTTTTCATGACCTAATATGTTACGTTATGTGATCATAGATTGTAGAGACTCTAAAGACTAAAAGGGAAAGTGTAATAACAAGATGTAAACGTCGAAGGCAAATTCTTTCGGCTAGACTTACGATATGTTGGATTTCTTATAATCTATCAAAGTATTGTCAATAGTTTTCCAAATTATTTGGTGTGGTTTTCAACTGAAGACTGAGTATGCTAAACAAATATTTTATCGTCAAACGACAAGCACGTGAGGGTGCCTCAACTTAAACGTACATACGTTTAAAGAATGTAGTGTTGATCAACATAGAGTACTATAGGGTGATCACCTAGATGTGCTTGTAAGATATGTCGGACTTACACACTTAGTGTTGGGTTATCCTTTTTAAAGAAAGTATGAAACGCTCATGGTCTTGGACCAGAATTGATGTCTTATTGAATATTATTCATTGTGAAATGTTTTAAAGAAAAGAGAAGTGTTATTTTGAATTATCGATAGTACTTCGTAACTACTATTCAGTTATTGAAGATATACGATTCCTATGTTTCAAGCATGCTACTTATTGGAATTGTCATACTTGCTGAGCTAGTTATGCTCACTCTTACTGATCCATATGAATGTAGCTAAGACCGAACGGATTTAAGGATCCGACAAGGATAAAGGGAAGGCTAAGGCGAACCTGTAGATTACTTATGTAATAGTATAGGTAAATGATATTAATATTTGATATTATGACAAGAATAAATGTAATGCTTATTAAGAACCTAGGGAATTGTAATATTTTTTTGGAATATATATAAGACATATTCGCTCTTTTGAGGAATTTCAATTGAATATATGTGTGAACTATAGCACCATGTAGCACCATATGTCATGTTGGAACATACCCAGATTTGGGGGTGTCACATTACCCTTGCCCTTGCTTGTAGAAAGCTCTTCAGACTCCTTGACCTCATCTGCATTATTTTGTGCAAGAATGAGCAAATAAATGCCCATAAGAAGAACAATATACAATAATAGTCTATGAATGATAATTGATTGAGTTTTCAATGGTAATGTACTATTACTGGAACAATAAACTCTAATTCAAAAGCTATGAGTTCAAAGGAATAATGAACTTTTAAGTTAACAACAGATATCAACATCAAAGGAATACCCCGATGGTCACAAGACCACGAACTATGTTCTAGGTTGTCAAGTATTTCTACTTTAACCTTTAATAGTCTAAAAGACCATAATCATCTTTTATATCCTATGTTAACAGGTGTTTTTACTATAAACTTTAACGGTCTAAACGACCATGTGGACCATCATCTCGTACTCCAGGTTATTAGCCCTTTGTACTATGTATTATGAAAATATTTTAACGCTATTACGTAGCTCTAAAATAATCCCCTGATATAAACTTGTTCATCTCAGCTTAGATCATTAGGTTCCGTACCAAAGGAAGTTTGGTTTTGAATTAACTTCAAAGGAATTCTTGTTCTTTAAAACACTCATCAACCAAGTACTAGTTGAATCAAATAGGTATCAATAACTATTCAAGATTTTGATTACAATATCTTCATAAACAAGGTTTATCGATGAATCAATAAGAGATAGAGTATCAACGGTTTCTAAATTGAACAAGTGTTAATCATTGACTACATGCTTTCAAAACTCTGTGGGTACATAAATAAACCAAAGGAAGTTTGGTTTTGATTGACTTTAATGGTAATATAGTTTATAGAACATTCATCAACTAAGGATTAGTTGAATCAGTTAAAAGGTCGCTAGTCAACTAAAAGTTCGGTACAACATTGTACAATGACATTGGTGATCAGAGATCAAACAATAATTATTCCTAGCTGAGTAAACACCTTGTTTACAATAAAATTTTAGAGTTTGAATAACCAAAGCAGTTTTGTTTGGGATGAAGAAATAAAGATTAATTAACTTGCTCAACAATAAATTAGGGTTACAGAACTTGCATATCAATAACAAGTTAGGAATAGGAACTTGCATAATGAAAGATTAGGGTTAAAGAACTTGCTCAATTGAAAAATAGATTCAAGAAACTTGCATAATGTAAAAGTAAGGATAGGAGACTTGCATAAGTATAACAAAATAACGGTGAAAAGAAAACCATGCTGAATAATAAAGTATCAAATGTTAGGGAACTTGTCTCTTGCGTAAGTGATGAGTGGTATTTATACCCGCGAATCGGATCTTTTATTGCTTAAGAAAGTTCTTGTTCTTCTTAGTTTATATAGATTTTATATTATTTTGGTATTATTTTTCTTAACATATGTGTTGCAGGGCTTATTAGGTCTTTTCCAGCTTGCAGGGGCAAAACAAATAATTTTCCTATATCGTCTGCAGACGCTTATGCCACGCTTTAAAAACCTCGCACCGCAATGCCCAACTAGAGAGCAATGATGATGTCAGCATGATGTTGCCAATTCAATTCCTTTATAAACCTGGTGTCGCAACATGAAGCTCCGATCTTTTTATCTTGACTTGCATCGCTGAAGGTTACTATGCTTAGGTTTAAACTTAGCGCTTCACAAATACGGCTTCTGTGCCTAAGGAGAAGATTTGGATGTGACCTACCCTCAAGGATAACACTGGGATATAAAGGGGGAGTGAGCCTCCTTAATTAATTGCTGATATATCCCCCCTAGGACATAGTCTCTCTTCTTTCTCTTGTTATTTCTTCTCCATTTTCGTAGTAGATTATGTGACGCCCCAAATTCTCTATATTTACTGTATCCGATTTGGTGTTCACGTAAATATTCTATAAGACAATAATTCCTATAAATCAAAGATTCACAGTAAGTACTCATAGCAAATAGTAGTTCTCGTCAAAACAATTATTGTAACTGAGTACCCTAACTTGAATGTGTAGATTTAGTATCTTACAAATATTTCTTCCATACCAATAATTCCTATCTATCTGACCTCCATAGTATTAATGGTAGGGTTCTTGGAACTAAGAAGCACTACCTCAGTGCATCAGGGAAGCCCAATGTTTGTTAACACTATCATTCTGATGTATAGTTCATATAGATACTGTACTCTTTTCTAATTTCATTAGACTATAAATTAAACACTGGAACTAACAATTACCTTACACAATTAATAGACCATTACATTTGTAATAACCCGATATTTTCTATTTAAATAAATCATAAATTTTGCATATAATTTTTTTTTATTTTAAGGATGAGGATTTGTACAAGATAATGTGTATATGTATTTATGTGGTAAATAAAAATATATTTATTACATGAATATTTACAAATAATTTTATTTTAGAATTATTTATTATTATAAAGTATATTCTTATAATAATTAATTTTAAGATAGAAATGTTTTATTAATTATTTTCCATAAAATATAATCATATATTATTTAAATAATATATGAGGTGATTTTAGAATAATTATAATAATAATTTTATTATATGAATTTTAGTACGATTATTAAGTAAATTATTTTACCTTAATAATTAAGGTTAAATATGAAGAATAAATCAGATATGGAATCCAAACCCTAATTTTGGATTATTGTCAAGGTATGAGAATAATAATATAATATTAATTATATTTTGATTTTTCAGTGCTATGAATATGTACTGTATGTCCGTATTGATAATGGTTGGTAAATTACGGTGTATTATGACCAAACCCTAGTAATAATGTTAAGCCCTAATTTGAGATCCAAATTAGAGTAAAAGATTGTTTTATAAGTTTGTTATACAATTTATGTCGTGTATTAAATGTATTAATTAGGTAAACCCTAATTAAAATTATAGGAACCCTAATATTTAGAAAACCCTAATAAAACCCTAATTTTTGGAAATGAGAAACCCTAATTTAAAATTCAAATTAGAGTTCGAGATTGTTGGTAATTGTGATAAGATAATTAATTAACAAGTATTAAAATTATAATTGTTAATTATAGAAACTGTAAGACCCCAACTTATTATTAATGAAATTTAATTTTCTATTTATTATTTTGAAATAGTAAGGGTTGATTTGATTAATGTGGATAGTTATGGGTAAAATACGCAAATATTTCAAAATAAGCAAGTGGTTATAAAATATTCATTGTTGTCGGGGAATATTCGTTTGGTCGTGGAATATTAAATCGTCAGAATATTCGTACGCATTTGACGCAAATGACCATTGTGTAGGCCCCATAACTTGAAAGCGATTGGATGAAGAAAATGACAAATATAAGTGGTTTAAAAATAACTGATTGTAGTTGTTCTTATTAATATCGTTAAAATACTTGGTGGTTAAAACACAAGAGATGATACTGCGGTATTGCACCAATTATTGATTCTTACATACGAAGGCACTACTCAATAATGGTTACAGTAATTACTGTTCAGTATTTTATTGATTTAATAATTGTTGCGTTGATATTTTATATTGTTGTTGTTTCAATAATTGTCATTACACAGTATTTTTCATTATCGAAGCAATAATTCATATTATCTGAATAATATTATTAGATAATATTATTGGCAATGTCTAGAAAGTTCTATCTAAAGAGAGGTTTGGTCACCTAATTGTGCGCCAAGAAGGAGAAATTCTTATTGAAAGCCCCTCTTTCCAGGGGCCGCACGGTTGTCAATATTGTGATTCTCGTAATATTATTTGTGAATAATTAATTATTGATTCATATGATGAGAAAATATTGATTTTATGTGGATATAGATGGAGAAAATTTTTAATGTGACAATTGTTGAAAATTGAAATTTTATCTTTTTCTGATAAAATAATTCATTTAAATATATTATTATATTTTAATAATATAATAATGGTGATATTTTTACAACGAATGTGGGATATATGAGTATACGAGGAAGAAGAGTATTTTTGTTGCAATAAATATTTAAAACATGTTAAACATGTCGGTGGACCCCATTTATTGACTGAAATTTGATTATAGCTTGTAAAATCCCCCGTTTGTGGATTTCGGTCAATTTCTGTCTGGAATTCGGAAAAACTTTCTTCTGCAAAGTTGTAGAGAATTGAATTTCCTATAGAAAGATGCGAGATTCAAATTTTCTGATAAAAGGGCTATTTATTATGAATTATTAAAGTTCTGAAGCTCCGAAATAATTGATTTTTGAAAGTTTTAATTATTTATTTTATGAAAAACGTTTTTTAAAAGTTTTGTGAGGTGGGCTACTTGTGTTGAATGCTGAATTCAGTTGATAAAAAGTATGCGTAAGAATTTAATAAATATATATTAATATTTTATTAAATTTTCTGCTTTGGTGTTCTAAACATTTTCCTATAAATAGGGTGCTTAGGTTAGAACTGAAAATCACACCAGAAACTGAAGTTTTCTCTCTCTATATTATCGAATGTATTCTTGTGAGTATTTTGAGTATACTTTGAGTATTGCTATACGGTACAAGTTCAAGTATCCGGTGTTTCAACTAGAAGTACTGTCTTTCGAGGTAAGGGATATTATTTTTTTTCTTAATGATATTATTTCTTCAATATCATTATGTTAAAATATTGATCTGAAGTTTTTTATCAAATTTGGAACTTTTGGTGTCGGAGTTACTATTCACGATACTAAGACTATTCACGTATCTTGTACTATTCACGAATACTAAGACTATTCATCGAAAAATGAAAAATTTTCTTTTCGTCAAATTATCTATTTTGGATACTAGCTTTGATTGTATCCATGTTTTGATCATTCTTAAATTTTACACCACTATAATTATTTTTGAGGTATTTTTGGACATGGATAAAACAAAGTACGAATCCTTAATCCTTAATCCTTGTCATTTTGTTTCACTAGATTCGTTTCTTTAAAAAATATTTTTCATCATCCTCGTCTTAAATGATGATATTATTGAATATCTTTGGCTTTGTAGCAAAAGATGAATGATTTTGAAGAATATCTTTTGCCCGTAGTGCAAAAATGAATAGGTGTTTAGATGAACATGACCAACTGATGAATATCTTTGGCCTGTAGTGCTAAGATGAATATTTGATTCCAGATATATATTGATTGATGTTACAGGGATAAAAGATAGATGATGAACTTTTAAATTCATACATAGAAGATAGTAGTTTGCATTCTCTACTTAACTCTTCTAATGAATTATTATTTCACTGCTAATATTGATTTAAAATTTGTTGTCTATTGTATTCTATTAGATTTTTCCTGTTGAAGACTAACGATAATTTGTTGTATATTATCTTAGTTATAATATTCTTTACTGGGCTAGTTGAGCTCACCCTTTCCCTTTTTGTTCCATTTTTCTCAGGAGGCGAGAATATAGCGAAATACGAAGCTAGGGGTATGGAATGAAAGTTCTAGAGAGAGTTGTTTAGTAGTCCTCACCATTTTGTAAAATAATGTATCAATAAATGTGATGAGGATTTATCCGAGTATAGATATTGTCTAGAAGATAATATTTGTATACAAACTCACAAAGTTTATTGTTGTAATAATAAAGTTGTAGTTGTTTCGCACCATGTATTGACAACTCGAGAATGGGTGATGTATACCTATTTTGGGGCGTCACGGTTGGTATCAAAGCTTAGGATATGATCTATGGGGAGATCGGGGAATAGAATTAGGAGGGGAGAGACGAGTAAATCCTTCGCTAGTGTGTCCTACCTAAGCTTATTTGTTAGTTGGTCAGTATATAAGGATATTATGTGATATATTGATTTCCTTAATTAACCCTTGTTTTATGACAGTATTTGAGAATGTCGACTGAGAATATTAACAATGGAAATGAGACTGTGGAGACGTCTGTACTCACCAACTAGGAGAACATGCAACAAAGCTTTCAATGTTCCTCCAGTGAACACACCTGAAAGCGGATGATGAACGAGGGGATGTTTAGAAGCTTTTTGCGGTTCATGCAAAATCGACGAGGAGACTCGTGTTCAAAATATAGGAGGAAATGATAGCAATTCACGGGTTGTCACAAATGCAAGCGATTCAAAGAGTTGGGACCACCGAATTTAAGGGAAAGCCAGATCCGATCATGGTGGAAACATGGGTCAAGCAAATTACCAAGATATTCGATGTCTTGGGATGCACAGAGGAAGACGAAGGTTCCATTCGCCACCTTTATGTTCCGTGGTGAGGCGGATCATTGGTGGGAGTCTCGTGAAGCGCACTCCATCGGCCCGCACTCAAAGATGTATTGGGAGACGTTTGAAACTATTTAATGACAAATACTTTTCACGAAAGTGTTCTTCATATGAAAGAAGTGGAGTTCATCGATTAGAAGAAAACAACATGACGGTGTCTCAAGACGAGGCAAAGTTTGCGAGTTATCTAGGTTTGTAGCTCATTTGGTGGAGAATGAGGAACGATGATGGCGCGGATGATTTCGAGAGGTTTGAAACCCCAGGACATCGATAATATCTCATTTCTCATAAATTTTCTCTCTATTCAGATGTTGTTAACAGGCTCAATTGTTAGAAGCGAGATAACGATTATGGTTAACCAAGGACCATAACCGAGGATCATACCAGAGATAGATAATCAATGTAATAACAATAACCAAATGGAGAAAGAAACAGATGGACAAAAATGGTAACTACTCTGGTGGTAATCTTGGCCATGAAAATAGAAGAAAGCGAGTCGGGAGGAGATTTTAAAAGAGGAGATTTAACAACGACCTTGTGAAGACGACAGTCTACAAGAAGAATCGGTTCTAAGGGAGGAGAACAACCACCGGTCATATGCTATAAATGCGGAAAGAGGGACATATCGGTCCAAACCGCCCACAACAGATTCAAGGTATGCTATAATTGTGGAAAGGAAGGACATATCGCTCGAGATTGTGCACTAGTAGCAAAACCTAGTTCAAAGAGGGACGGTGACTCAAAAGACGTCCGAGTAAAAGTCAAAGTCAACGGTTCTGGAAGAGCGTTTGTTGTGGTGGTCAAAATGCGAGAACCCAAACGAGGTGATCACGGGTAAACTATTTATAAATTCTTGCAAAGTTTATACCTTACAATCTAGGTGCTACCCATTCATTTATCTCTCCGCTTGTGCTCAACGTTTAAACTTGACTCAGGAGAAATTAGACTTTGACCTATCTCGTGGAAACTCCGTTAGAGAAACTTTCATCACATCCACTATTTATAAATCTTGTTTAATTCAAGTTGGCACCATTACCTTTTGTTGACCTTATCTCTTTAAAAATACTTGCTTTTGATGTTATTTTAGGGATTGATTGGTTAACTACTCATCATGCCAAAATTGATTATTTTCGTAAGTTGTTAGTTTTCATATTCCTAACCAACATGTTTATGCAATTCAAGCAACTAAACCATTAAAATCAATCATCATCATATCTAATAATAAAGCTATTCGTTTATTAAAAAACGGATGTCAAGCTTTCTTAGCCCATGTTATGGATTTGAATAAAGACACGTCAAATTTGAATAATATTCCTATTGTTATTGACTTTCACGACGATTTCTGAAAAACTTCCGCCTACCCCCGTAGCGTGAAGTTGAATTCTTTATTGATCTTGAACCGGTACAAAGCCCATTTCTAAAACCCCATATCGAATGGCTCCTATTGAACTTCAGAGCTAAAGGTCCAACTACTGAGGAATTGTTGGACATCGATTTCATTCGTTCTAGTACATCTCCTTGGGGTGCTCCCTGTTTTATTCGTAAAGAAAAAGACGGGAGTACGCGATTTTGTATTGACTATTGGGAATTGAACCATGTCACCATCAAGAATAAGTATCCTCTACCTCGTATTGATGACTTGTTTGACCCGATTGCAAGGGCACAATTCTTTTCAAAATCGATCTTCGATTCGGATATCATCAATTTGAAGATTAGAGGCGAGGATATTCTAAAGGCGCCTTGAGAACTCCGGTATGGGCATTATGAATTCTTAGTCATGTCTTTCGGACCGACTAATGCTCCTTCGACTTTCATGGATATGATGAACCGAGTATTCAAGGAATATTTGGATCAGTTTGTTGTTGTCTTTATTGATGACATCCTCATATATTCTAAAAGTCGTGAAGATCATGAGCACCATTTGAAGCTGGTACTCCAAAGGCTTTGTGAAAACAAACTATATGCCAAATTGAAGAAATGCGAGTTCTGAATTGAGGAAGTAGCATTTCTTGGGCACCTGGTGTCAAAACATGGAGTATCCGTGGACCCGGCGAAGATTGAAGCAATACAAAGTTGGGAGCAACCGAAGTCGGTGACTAGAAGCAATGAGTTTTTGGGCTTAATTTGGTTATTATCGGAGATTCGTGGAAGGGTTTTCTCGAATCGCCACTCCATTAACCCAGCTAACTCGGAAGGATACAAAATTCATTTGGAGCAAAGAATGTGAGAAGAGTTTCCAAGAGCTTAAGAGGAGACTTATTTTAAGACTTGTTCTAACAATACCATCCGGGTTCGGATGGATTTGTTATCTCTGTGATGATGCTTCGTGCAAAGGGTTAGGATGTGTTCTCATGCAACGTGGAAAAGTCATAGCCTATGCCTCGCAACAACTTAAAGAATATGAGAGGAATTATCCTACTCATGATCTAGAGTTAGCGTGATCGTTTTTGCTTAAAGATATGGAGGCACTATCTATATGGGGAGAAAGTGGAGATATATTCGGACCATAAAAGCCTTAAAATATTTCTTCACTCAAAAAGAACTCAACATGCGGCAAATGACGCTGGCTCGAGCTATTGAAAGACTACGACCACACTATTCAATACCATCTTGGAAAAGCTTAACGTGGTAGCCGACGTGTTGAGTAGAAGATCATATGCGTGAACGAACGAGTGCGATGATGTTAAGTATACACATAGAGCCAACTTTAATAGAAAAAGTTAAGGTTGCTCAAGCCACCCAACCCAGGGTGATGCGTATGAAGAAGAAAGTACAAGAAGGAGCTATTCCTAAGCGAGAATTGATGAAGAAGGAATACTTGAGTCCACTCTAGACTTTGTGTTCCTAACGACTCGATTTGAAGTACAAGATTATGATGGAGGCACACAATACACCATTTGCAATCCATCCCGGAAGTACTAAAATGTATCGTGATCTTCGACATATATTTTGGTGGAACAATATGAAGAGAGAGATTGCAAAGTTTATCTCGATGTGTTTAACTTGCTAACGTGTAAAGGCGGAGCATCTAGTACCGAGGGTCCGTTGCAACCACTTGAGATTCGAAATGGAAGTGGGAACACATTACCATGGATTTTTGTTACGGGTCTTCCTACGGTTTCTCAAGGCATCAATGCTAGTTGGGTTATTGTTGATAGATTAACCAAGTCCGCTCATTTCTTGGCGACACGGAGACTTATTCCTTGAACGCCTTGCTAGTATATACGTGAATGAGATTGTGAGGTTGCATGGCATGCCTGTATCCATAGTTTCGGATCGTGACCCAAGATTCACTTCAAGATTTTGGATTAGCTTGCAAAAAGCTATGGGCACGGATTTGCGATTTAGTTCAAAGATACCATCCCAATGGATGGACAATCAGAGAGGACTATTCAAACTCTTGAAGATCTATTAAAACTCGTGTCCTAGACTTCAAGGGTAGTTGGGATAAGTATTTACCATTGGTATAATTCTCCTACAACAACGCAGATTATCGTGCAAGTATAGGTGTGGCTCCATTTGAAGCATTATATGGACGAAAGTGTCGCTCTCCAATATGTTGGGATGAGGTGGGTGAAGCAACATTGTTGGGACCCGAAAGTTAGTACGTATGTCTCTAGAAAAGTTCCAAATGATTCGACAACGATACAAGCAAGCACAAGATCGACAAAAGAGTTATGCGGATCTTCATCAAAAGGACGTGGAATTCAAAGATAGGGGATCATGTATTTGTCATGAAGTTGCTCCATGGAAGGAGTTACAAGATTTGGGAAGAGAGGAAAGCTCAATCCACGATTTATTGGTCCATTTCAAATTCTTGACCGAATAGGAAATGTAGCCTATAGACTTCCGTTACCTCCGAGTATGTCTCGTGTTCATAATGTGTTTCACATATCTGTACTTCGTAAATATGTGAAAGACCCAAACCACGTTATAGAGTTAGAACCGGACGAAATAGCCGAAGACTTAACGTATGAGGAGGTACCTATCAAGATCTTGGATAGGAAGGAGCATGTCCTACGCGCAAAGGTCATACCACAAGTTAAAGTTTTGTGGAGGAATCATGCTATAGAGGAAATGACACAGGAATTGGAAACGGAAATGAAAGCGAGGTATCCTCACCTTTTCGAAACACCAGGTACGTACGTCAATTTCAAAGACGAAATTTCATAAGGAGGGGAGGTTGTAAGACCCCAACTTATTATTAATGAAATTTAATTTTCTCTATTTATTATTTTGAAATAGTAAGGGTTGATTTGATTAATGTGGATAGTTATGGGTAAAATACGCAAATATTTCAAAATAAGCAAGTGGTTATAAAATATTCATTGTTGTCGGGGAATATTCGTTTGGTCGTGGAATATTCGTCTCGTTTGGGAATATTATTTATGACGACAGCCTTGATGTGTGGGCCCCATATGTGAAAAGCGATTGGATGAAGAAAGCGCACAAATATAAGTGGTTTAAAAATAACGACGTAGTTGTTACTGCTAATATCTTGTTAAAATACTCCGGTGGTTAAACACAAGATTACACAAGATTGCACCAATTATTGATTCTTACGCATTTAAGGCACTACTCAATAATGGTTACGATGAATTTCTGCTCAAAGATTTTATTGATTTAATAATTGCTTTGCGTTGATATTTTATATTCTTGTTGTTTCAATAATTGTCATTACATAGTATTTTTCATTATCGAAGCAATAATTCATATTATCTAAATAATATTATTAGATAATATTATTGGCAATGTCTAGAAAGTTCTCGCTTCAAGGAGAGGTTTGGTCACCTAATCGCGCCGAAGAAGGAGAAATTCTTATTGGAAAGCCCCTCTTCCTAAGAACCGCCTGGTTGTCAATATTGTGATTCGTAATATTATTTGTGAATAATTAATTATTGATTCATATGATGAGAAAAATATTGATTTTATGTGGATATAGATGGAGAAAATTTTAATGTGACAATTGTTGAAAATTGAAATTTTATCTTTTCTCGATAAAATAATTCATTTAAATATATTATTATATTTTAATAATATAATAATGGTGATATTTTTACAACTAATGTGGGATATATGAGTATACGAGGAGGAAGAGTATTTTTTGTTGCAATAAATGTTTAAAACATGTTAAACATGTCATTGGACCCATTTATTGATCGAAATTTGATTATAGCTTGTAAAATCACCCGTTTGTGGATTTTGGAATTCGGAAAAACTTTCTTCTGCAAAGTTGTAGAGAATTGAATTTCCTATAAAAAGACTCGAGATTCGAATTTTCTGATAAAAGGGCTATTTATTATGAATTATTGAAGTTCAAGCTCAAATAATTGATTTTTGAAAGTTTTAATTATTTATTTTATGAAAACGTTTTTAAAAGTTTTGTGAGGTGGGCTACTTGTGTTGAATGTTTGAATTGAGTTGATAAAGCGTAGTGCGTAAGAATTTAATAAATATATATTAATATTTTATTAAATTTTACGCTTTGGTGTTCTAAGCATTTTCCTATAAATAGGGTGCTTAGGTGGTGTGAAAATTGTAAATGAAGTTTTCTCTCTATATTATCGAGTGTATTCTTGTGAGTATTTTGAGTATACTTTGAGTATTGCTATACTGATGCACAAGTTCAAGTATCCGGTGTTTCAACTAGAAGTCTGCCTTTTCGAGGTAAGGGATATTATTTTTTCGTAATGATATTATTTCTTCAATATCATTATGTTAAAATATTGATCTGAAGTTTTTATCAAATTTGGAACTTTTAGTGTTTGAGTTACTATTCACACGATCTGAGACTATTCACGATATCTGGAACTATTCACGAATACAAGCACTATTCATCGAAAAATGAAAAATTTTCTTTTCAGTCAAAATATCTACTTTGGATACTAGCTTTGATTGTATCCATGTTTTGATCATTCTTGAATTTTACACCACTATAATTATTTTTGAGGTATTTTGGACATGGATAAAACAAAGTACGAATCCTTAATCCTTAATCCTTGTCATTTTTTTTCACTAGATTCGTTTCTTTAAAAATATTTTTCATCATCCTCGGTCTTAAATGATGATATTATTGAATATCTTTGGCACATGTAGTGTAAAAGATGAATGATTTTCAAGAATATCTTTGGCCCAGTAGTGCAAAGATGAATAGTGTGTTTAGATGAACATGACCGGTGATGAATATCTTTGGCTGTAGTGCTAAGATGAATATTTGATTCGGATATATATTGATTGATGTTACGGGGATAAAAGATAGATGATGAACTTTTAAATTCATACATAGAAGATAGTAGTTTGCATTCTCTACTTAACTCTTCTAATGAATTATTATTTTATTTATGAATATTGATTTAAAATTTGTTGTCTATTGTATTCTATTAGATTTTTCACGTTGAAGACTAACGATAATTTGTTGTATATTATCTTAGTCATAATATTCTTTCTTGGGCTAGTTGAGCTCACCCTTTTCCTTTTGTTCCATTTTTCTCGGGAGGCGAGAATATAGCTAAATGCAAGTGGGGTATGGAATGAAAGTTCTAGAGAGAGTTGTTTAGTAGTCCTCACCATTTTTGTAAAATAATATATCAATAAATGTGATGAGGATTTATCTGAGTATAGATATTGTCTGGAAGATAATAATTGTATACAAACTCACAGTTTTATTGTTGTAATAAAAAGTTGTAGTTGTTTCTGTACCATGTATTGACAACTCATAATGGGTGATGTATACCTATTTTGGGGGCGTCACAGAAACCCTAAATTATTAAACCCTAATTACTAAACTAGAACCCTAATTTAGTAATTGGAAACCCTAATTACCAAAAGAATAAACTCTAATTGCTAAATTAGCAAAGTTAATTATAATTAAAGATAGTAAACCCTAATGTTCCTGTATAGATTAATTAGAAAATTAATCAGAATTATGAAACCCTAATTTCAAAATTTTAGAAACTAAAATTTATTTTATTTTTTTACAAACCTTAATTGCTAAATCATTCAATTTTTCCTAAACTTAGGGTTAAACCCTAAGGGTTTGACAAGTTACAAAATTGCCATTAAATGGAAAATACAAAAGACCTTTTTGCCCCTAAATGCATTATTTTGGCTAACATGTAGGTTTTGACAATAGGATGAGTGGGTGAACTACTTCAACCACCCCATGTGCTTATAATTGACAGCAACAAGCATCTATCTCAGCCAATTCATTCATCCAACATCATATATAAATAGATTGGAGGAAAGAGAATGATATTTGCTCACTTATTATACACAACACTCAAGCTAACTCTCTCAAGCCCCATACATTCAAAATGTTAAGCTAGATCAGTTCCATATACCAGCCCCACGAACAACCATAAAAAAAACAGAAGCTAAAATCAGAAATTGATCAAAGAAGGTATAAAACCCTAAACAAAAATCTGTCCAATTTTTCGTTGTTAGATGTTATGTTTGAGTGTTAGAATATGTTGTTAGTAGTGTCTAATGATGATCCGGGTTGCTAGATGTTGAATCCATAACATCTAGAGGCTCGGATTTAAAGATTTACAAAATCTGGAAAAAGGTTCAACAGTCGTTCGACAACGAATGTCAGGTCGTGTAGATCTCTGTACGTGTTTAATTTTTGTGTTTTAAGTATTGAATATTGTATTCTGTTATGAGATCTTTGCTCTGGATCAAGAATCAGGCCTAGATCAGTTGTAGATTATAAGTTATAACCTGTCAAAGGTAGTTGACCGGCATTGACCGGGTCATTTCTGGGTAACCCAGAATGAGCCCAGAAAGCTCTGACAAGTTCTTCAAGGGCTTGGATCTAACAGTGGTTTGATGTATCGTTATGGTTCTTGCATCTAAGTTGTAGTATGTTTGTTAGACTACATCATCATGGCTTAATATCACTTATTTCGTAAATGGGTTGGATTTGATGGACGGTCAAACTAGCAAGGTCGAGCATGTTCTCTATTTTCTGGGTAACCCAGAAAACATATAATATGTCAACTGACATGGTTTGACCGAGTCTTAACTTTTGATTATGTTCATATTATTTGTATTTTATGTAATAGATCTACTCTCTTGCATGCTAGCGACAACCTGGAACCTTTAAATCACTAAAACATTACAAGGATTTCAAGTTGTGGAATCCCAAAAGTGCATACTCGAACTGTTCTTTATTTCTGGGCAACCCAGAAATGAAGAACAGCCTCTGACAGTTACTTTGACGGCTTAGATCTATTTTGTTATACTTTATTATGATCATGTTGTTGTTGTATATTGTAGTCTTGCATTAACTTTGCACGATATGCTCAACAGAATGTCTAGAAACATAACACAAACTAAATCATTGATGGTCAAACAGAGCCATATTTTTGCCTCTACCGCGCCACTTCCTTAGTCCTTCACCACGCGGCCACGCGGGTTGCCTATCGCAATTATTGATGTTGGTTCCTTAAGTTGACATAAGCATGCTACTTAGTTTGAACATACATATAAATGAACCTAACACATGAATAGATGTTGTTATGAACATAGTAAGTTATTTTCGCTTGGTTTAAAGAAAACTTAATAATTTGGGAAATAGAATTTGTGAACATGGAGTAATGCATAATCTGACCTTAAGGATCCTCATATTAAGTTCAGATATGCATTGGCGTATGATCATTATGTTAGTTATATTGTTGGAGATGACATAGACTATTCAAGCATGATAAAAAGAGAAAATGCACTTAAAAGACTATACTAACTATGTGTACATGAACTATGCATACACTAAGTTTTGAACTTCAAAACATACCTATGTGATCTATTATATGGTTATGGAAGTATGATATGGAATATGTGAAGTTATCTTGCATGCTTAAATAAATTTTACGAAGGAGACTTAAAGTTTCAAATATAAACTTGATGAACTATGTACATTTGAGTTAATATTTGTGAGCATGCTTATGTGGTTTAACTTATGTATACAAGACATCACAATTAGGTGTGTCATGCATGTAAATGTGATTAACATGAATGTCTAACTAGACATGTACATGTAAAAAGTGGAATAGGACGAGTCTTGAATGACCTATGTTAATGTTTTGAGGTAAGGTCAGGCCTAGTTATTCACATTATAACATGTCTATTTTGCATGATTACTTATGTACGTGCAAGTCAAGTGTGCACTGACCTTCTGCAAGAGTAGCCATGTTCTTGTTTGAACAAGGAGCAGCGCGGTAGCGCCACTCCTTATTTCAAATCCAGCCCGGTCACGCCACCCTGCAGTAGGATCAGATTTCTGTAGTTACTTTGTTGTTTCATGAATGCCTATGTAATTACTCTAATCTGTAAGACATGTCCAGTATAGTATCCATGTGTTAATAAACATGTTATTGATAGGATTCTATGATGAATAAGTGTTTACCACTTTAAAGTCAAATTGTGATTTCAACTATGACATGGTGTGTTATAAACTAATTTTCATGTGATGACATACATATAAGATTTATACGACTAGAAGACTAACACTATATGTTAGCACTGATAAATTTCACTTGTGTATGATAGTAAATTAAGATAATAGGTGTACATGTTGAACTTGTATAACTAATGTGATTATACATGAATAGAATATCATAGTGCATTGGATTGATATTAAGCTTTACTTTGGTAAACTACGCTTAAGGAAAGTATCTGAACTATCCTTTACATTGTGCAAGTATCTTAACTCTTGCATTGCTTTATTCAACAAATATCATAAGAAAACCTTATGTTATATTAATTTCTCGTTCAAATGAGCTAGTATATAAACTCTTGAGAAAACTATTATTCATGTTGAACTTGGTATTGTTCTTGAATATTGTGAAAGGGTCTATGTCGTTGATTCGGCTAGACCATATTCATGTTTATAAAACTGTCCAAACCAATTGATTGGTGCGGAAATCTTGAAAACTGAGTTGGACAACCCTTATAGTAAGGGGATTTTCTGTTGTTGGAAACCCCAACACATGAATGGTTTATTCTTGTGGTGTTATGCATAACTTAGAGTATTGTGGGTGATCATCTATAGTACTTGATTTTTTGGGTTATCGGTTTAATATTGGTAATTCTAGTAGATGTTCAATAGTCCTTGGTATTTTCGCCAATTATAGATTATTTATCCGATTAGATACATTCATAGTCTTTGAATTCATATATATATGTTGATTTATATTGAATTATCGTTCTTATTCAAGAATTGTTGATATTCATTATTCATGATATTATCCCGAAACTCGACGAACTATCTTAGAGATGATACTTGATATTTCAAACTTGTGTTATAAAATTCTTTCCCTTATTGTATATTACTTCTTTGGGCAATTTGTGCTCATCCTTGCTTATTTAAAACCTTTCATTTAAGTGAACAGATAAATGTCTCTCGAAAGACAAGGGCAAGCGGCAAGGCTACCAACTAGCTTGTCCCTTTATGTTTAAGACTATTATATTATTTTAAAACATTTTGGACTATGTTTAAGCTTAAGTAGGATCATGTAATAAATCTTTATTCGATATTATTTTGTAATCTATTAAGCAATTTGTAGGTTCTGAGACTTGGAGGAATAATTATAATAAATTATTGTATATTATTCTAAATTAGATCTTTCATTGTGAATTTGTGATTTGAGTTATTATGGTAATACTTGACGCGTGATTGAATCAAATTCGAGTGACCAAGTGGCGATCGAATTTGGGGCGCCACATGCCCTCAACCCACCTGAAGTGTGGGACATGTCATGGCAAAATAAAGAAAGGAATTCAGTCTTGGCGCTACAAGCCTTATACCAAGGATAGTAATGAATGCTTATATGTAGAGAAAGAAGGTAAAGTAATTAAGTTAAATTAACTTACCTTAATTAACTTAATGTAACACCAATTAAGATGTTAAAAACCTTAAGTGTTACACTAAAGGTCAAAAGTAAGTCAATTGCATATGATCGTAAGAACGATGTAAAACGTAACGAAAAGCCGGAACCAATAATAACAAATCAAAGTCATGATTAGATTGAGAAGAAGGGTAAAATTCATTAGGAACCATGTATATTTTTTCATGACCTAATATGTTACGTTATGTGATCATAGATTGTAGAGACTCTAAAGACTAAAAGGGAAAGTGTAATAACAGTAGCAAACGCTGAAGGCAAATTCTTTCGGCTAGACTTACGATATGTTGGATTTCTTATAATCTATCAAAGTATTGTCAATTGTTTTCCAAATTATTTGGTGTGGTTTTCAACTGAAGACTGAGTATGCTAAACAAATATTTTATCGTCAAACGACAAGCACGTGAGGGTGCCTCAACTTAAACGTACATACATTTAAAGAATGTAGTGTTGATCAACATAGATTACTATAGGGTGATCACCTAGATGTGCTTGTAAGATATGTCGGACTTACACACTTAGTGTTGGGTTATCCTTTTTAAAGAAAGTATGAAACGCTCATGGTCTTTGACCAGAATTGATGTCTTATTGAATATTATTCATTGTGAAATGTTTTAAAGAAAAGAGAAGTGTTATTTTGAATTATCGATAGTACTTCGTAACTACTATTCAGTTATTGAAGATATATGATTCCTATGTTTCAAGCATGCTACTTATTGGAATTGTCATACTTGCTGAGCTAGTTATGCTCACTCTTACTGAACCATATGAATGTAGCTAAGACCGAACGGATTTAAGGATCCGACAAGGATAAAGGGAAGGCTAAGGCGAACCTGTAGATTACTTATGTAATAGTATAGGTAAATGATATTAATATTTGATATTATGACAAGAATAAATGTAATGGTTATTAAGAACCTAGGGAATTGTAATATTTTTTTGGAATATATATAAGACATATTCGCTCTTTTGAGGAATTTCAATTGAATATATGTGTGAACTATAGCACCATGTAGCACCATATGTCATGTTGGAACATACCCAGATTTGGGGGTGTCACATTACCCTTGCCCTTGCTTGTAGAAAGCTCTTCAGACTCCTTGACCTCATCTGCATTATTTTGTGCAAGAATGAGCAAATAAATGCCCATAAGAAGAACAATATACAATAATAGTCTATGAATGATAATTGATTGAGTTTTCAATGGTAATGTACTATTACCAGAACAATAAACTCTAATTCAAAAGCTATAAGTTCAAAGGAATAATGAACTTTTAAGTTAACAACAGATATCAACATCAAAGGAATACACCGAGGGTCACAAGACCACGAACTATGTTCTAAGTTGTCAAGTATTTCTACTTTAACCTTTAATAGTCTAAAAGACCATAATCATCTTCTATATCCTATGTTAACAGGTGTTTTTACTATAAACTTTAACGGTCTAAACGACCATGTGGACCATCATCTCGTACTCTAGGTTATCAGCCCTTTGTACTATGTATTATGAAAACATTTTAACGCTATTACGTAGCTCTAAAATAATCCCCTGATATAAAGTTGTTCATCTCAGCTTAGATCATTAGGTTCCGTACCAAAGGAAGTTTGGTTTTGAATTAACTTCAAAGAAATTCTTGATCTTTAAAACACTCATCAACCAAGTACTAGTTGAATCAAATAGGGATCAATAACTATTCAAGATTTTGATTACAATATCTTCATGAACAAGGTTTATCGATGAATCAATAAGAGATAGAGTATCAACGGTTTCTAAATTGAACAAGTGTTAATCATTGACTACATGCTTTCAAAACTGTGTGGGTACATAAATAAACCAAAGGAAGTTTGGTTTTGATTGACTTTAATGGTAATATAGTTTATAGAACATTCATCAACTAAGGATTAGTTGAATCAGTTAAAAGGTCGCTAGTCAACTAAAAGTTCGGTACAACATTGTACAATGACATTGGTGATCAGAGATCAAACAATAATTATTCCTAGCTGAGTAAACACCTTGCTTACAATAAAATTTTAGAGTTTGAATAACCAAAGCAGTTTTGTTTGGGATGAAGAAATAAAGATTAATTAACTTGCTCAACAATAAATTAGGGTTATAGAACTTGCATATCAATAACAAGTTAGGAATAGGAACTTGCATAATGAAAGATTTGGGTTAAAGAACTTGCTCAATTGAAAAATAGATTCAAGAAACTTGCATAATGTAAAAGTAAGGTTAGGAGACTTGCATAAGTATAACAAAATAACGGTGAAAAGAAAACCATGCTGAATAATAAAGTATCACATGTTAGGAACTTGTCTCTTGCGTAAGTGATGAGTGGTATTTATACCCATGAATCGGATCTTTATTGCTTAAGAAAGTTCTTGTTCTTCTTAGTTTATATAGATTTTATATTATTTTGGTATTATTTTCTTAACATATGTGTTGCGTAGGCTTATTAGGTCTTTTCCGACTTGCGAGGGCAAAAAATCAATTTTCCTATCTCGTCATTGCATCGCTTTATGCCGAGCTTAAACACGGCACTGCAGAGCCCTAACTAGAGCAATGATGACGTCAGCATGATGTTGCAGCTCCCCAATTCCTTTATAAAGCTGGTCTTTGCGTGTATGAGCTCCGATCTTTTTATCTTGACTTGGCGCTGCGGCACTTTATGCTAGAGTTTAAACTTGGCGCTTCTGTATGCGGGCTCTCTGTGCCTGGCGGAGAGAAGATTTGGATGTGACTACTACCTCAAGGATAACACTGGGATATAAAGGGGGAGTGAGCCTCCTTAATTAATTGCTGATATATCCCCCCTAGGACATGGTTACCACCAGAGTGGTTACCGCCTTTGTCCGTATTCTTCTTTCTCCGCTGGTTATCGTTATTCTGATGACTGCTATCTTCGGTATGATCCTGGTTATGGTCCCTCGGTTGAACGTACTCGTTATCTCGCTCTAACAACTGAGCCCTGTTGAAAACATCTGAATAGAGAGAAAATTTATGAGAAATGAGATACTGACGTATGTCGGGTTTCAAACCTCTCAGAAACATCCGCGTCATACGTTCCTCATTCTCCACCAAATGAGGTGCAAATCTGGATAACTCCGCGAACTTCGCCTCGTACTGGGACACCGTCATGTTATTCTGCTCCAGTCTAATAAACTCCACTTCCTTCATATGACAAATACTTTCAGGGAAGTACTTGTCATTAAACTGTTTCTGAAATGTCTCCCATGACATGTTGAGTGCAGCTGGATGGGTACGCTTCACAGATTCCCACCAGTAATCTGCCTCTCCACGAAACATAAAGGTGGCGAATGGAACTTTCTGTTCCTCCGTACATCCCAAGACATCGAATATCTTGGTAATTTGTTTGACCCACGTCTCCGCCTTAATCGGGTCAAGCTTTCCCCGAATGCAGTGGTCCCAACTCTTTGAAGCTGCTTGGTTGTGACCACCGGTGAATTGCTATCATTTCCTCCTCAGTATTTTGAGCACGAGTCTCCTCGTGCGATTTTGCATGAAGCGCAAAAAACTTCTAAACATCCCCTCGTTCATTATACGCTTTCAGTAGTGTTGTTCACGGGAGGTACATTGCCGACTGTTGCACGTTCTCCTCGTTGGTAAATACAGGCATCTCCACGGTCTCATTTACTCCCTTTGTTAATATTCTCGGTCGACATTCTCAATCATCGTCATAAAACAAGGGTTAATTAAGGAAATCAATATATCACATAATATCCCTATATACTAACCAACTAATAAATAAGCTTAGGTAGGACACAATAGCGAAGGATTTACTCGTCTCTCCCTCCTAGTTCTATTCCCGGATCTCTTGGGAGATCATATCCTAAGCTCGATACCAACCTGTGACGCCCCCAAAATAGGTCCATTCCATCCAACCCATTACGAGTTGCCAAATACATGATACGAAATAACTACAACTTTATTATTACAACATATAAACTGTGAGTTTAAATACGATATTGTCATCTAGACAATATCCACACATAAATAAATCCCCATCATAATTATTGATACATTATTTTACAAAATGGTGAGGACTACTAAACAACTCTCTCTAGAACCTTCATTCCATACTTTTAAGCTAGTACTCGCTACATTCTCGCCTCACGAGAAGAAAAATGGAACAACAAGGAAAAGGGTGAGCTCAACTAGCCCGATAAAGAATATTATGACTAAGATAATATACAACAAATTATCGTTAGTCTTCAACAGGAAAAATCTAATAGAATACAATAGACAACAAATTTTAAATTAATATTCGCGGTAGTTGAAATAATAATTCATTAGAAGAGTTAAGTAGAGAATGCAAACTACTATCTTCTATATATGAATTTAAAAGTTCATCGTCGATATTTTATCCCTGTAACATCAATCAATATATATATCTGGAATCAAATATTCATCTTTGCACTACAGGCCAAAGATATTCATCAGTTGGTCATGTTCATCTAAACACCTATTCATCTTTGCACTACGGGCCAAAGATATTAATCAGTTAGTCATGTTCATCTCAACACCTGTTCATCTTTGCACTACGGGCCAAAGATATTCATCAAGAAATCATTCATCTTTGCACTACAGGCCAAAGATATTTAGTAATATCATCATTTAGGACTGAGGATGATGAAAAATATTTCAAAGAAAACGAATCCAGTGAAACAAAAGAACAATTATTAAGGATTCGTATTTTAAACAATCTAAGTTCAAAAATACTTCATAAGTAATCGAGTGGAGTAAAATTCAAGAATGATCAAAACATGGATACAATCAAAGCTAGTATCCGAATAGATATTTTGGACAAAAAGAAGAAATTTCATTTTTGATTGAATAGTGTCGTGATTCGTGAATAGTCTTAGTATCGTAAATAGTAACTCGACACCAAAAGATAGAATTTTCACAAAAAAAACATCTTCACGCGCCGTGAATAGTAACTCATGAATAGTAACTCGTGAATAGTAACTCATGAATAGTAACTCGTGAATAGTAACTCGTGAATAGTAACTCATGAATAATTAATTCATAAATAGTAACTCCGACATGAAAAAGTTCCAAATTTGATAAAAAGTTCCAACCAATATTTCAAAGATAATGATATTGAAGAAATAATATCATTTGAGAAGAAAATAACATCCTTTACCTCGAAAGCAAGACTTCTAGTTGAAACACCGGATATAGACTATGACTTGAACTTGCAAGTATAGCAACACTCAAAGTATACTCACAAGAATACGCTCAATATATCGAGAGAGAAATAGAGAAAACTTGGTTTACGGTGTGATTTTCAATTCTAACCTAAGCACCTATTTATAGGAAATTGCTTAGAACACCAAAGTAGAAAATTGAATATAATATTAATATAATTATACAAATTTTCCTTAGCCCACCTTTTGGTTAAAAACACCAGCCACACATGTTAATGATGTCCAAAAAAATACAAAAAAATGTTTTTCTAACAAAAATAATTTAAACTTCAAAAATCAATTCACACCCGATATACCGAAACTTCAATAATTCACAATAAATAGCTCTTTTATCAGAAAATTCGAATCTCGCGACTTTTTATAGAAAATTCAATTCTCTACAACTTTACAGAAGAAAGTTTTTCCAAATTCCAAACAAAAATTGACCGAAATCCATAAACGGGCGATTTTACAGGTTATAATCAAATTTCAGTCAAGAAATGGGGTCCATCGACACATAAAACATGCTTTAAATATTTTTGATAACAAAAATACTCCTCCTCCACATATACTCATATATCCCACATTCATCGTAAAAATATCATCATTAATATATTATTAAAATAATATATTTAAATGAATTATTTTATCAGAAAAAGATAAAATATTAATTTTTAACAATTGTCATTTTAAAAATTTTCTCCATCTATATCCACATAAAATCAATATTTTCCTCATCATATAAATCAATAATTAATTATTCACAAATAATATTACAGAATCACAAAGATCTTGCAACGGTAGTTCCTCAGGAAAGAGGGGCTTTCAATAAGAATTTCTCCTCATCTTGGCCGCATGATTAGGTGACCAAACCTCTCCTTAGGCAGAACTTTCTAGACATTGCCAATAATGTTATCCAATAATATTATTCAGATAATATGAATTATTTATAGATAATGGAAAAATCTTGTGTAATGACAATTTATTGAAACAACAAAGTAATATAAAATATCGATGTAGCAATTATTGAATCAATAAAATAAAATATTGAGCAATAATTCTTTGTAACAATTATTGAGTAGTGCCTTCTTACGTAAGAATCAATAATTGGTGCAATACCGTGTGCTACTGTTCAACAACGTGTATTAGTGTATTTTAACCACCGGGTATTCCACGAAGATTAATCTGTAATAACTACTGTATGTTATTTATAAACAACTTATATTTGTCGTTTTCTTCATCCAATCGCTTTCCATTATGGGGCCCATGAGAAGCTGCGCAGACCGTCAGATAAATATTCCCGACGATCACGAATATTCCACGACCAAACGAATATTCCCAAACAATAATGAATATTTTATAACCACTTGCTTATTCGAAATATTTGCGTATTTTACCCATAACTATCCACATTAATCAAATCAACCCTTACTATTTCAAAATAATAAATAGAGGGAAATAAATTTCATTTATTAATAATTTGGGGTCTTACAACCTCCCTCCTTATGAAATTTCGTCCTCGAAATTGACGACGATACTGTGTGTTTGAAAAGATGAGAATACCTCGCTTTCATTTTCGTTTCCAACTCCCAGGTCATTTCCTCAATAGCATGGTTTCTCCACAAAACTTTAACTTGTGGTATAACCTCGGTACATAGGACATATTCTTTCCTATCCAAGATCTTGACAGGTACCTCCTCGTATGTTAACTCTTCGGCTATCTCGTCCGGTTCTAACTCAATGACGTGGTTCGGGTCGTCCACATATTTACATAACATCGATACGTGAAAAACGTTATGAACACGCGTCATACTTGGCGATAAAATGAGTCTATAGGCCACAGTTCCTATTCGATCGAGAATTTCAAATGGATTAATAAATCGAAGGTTTGAGCTTTCCTCCGATTCTTGCTTTTGAAATAACAACTTCTTGCATCTTCTTCTTCATATTCATTAACTCCAAGTCTGTAGCTTGATAAGCTTTAACTTTATCGATTAGAGTCGATTATACTCGTATATCATCACGTGGGTACCTAGAGTTTTCATCTTCATCTCTATTATTTATAAATTATACGAAATTAGTCTTTGTCAATATCGTACTCGTACTTGTATACGATCTTCTACTCAACACGTCAGCTACCACGTTCGCTTTTCCAGGATGGCATGGTCAGAACATGTGCTGAAATGAGTCTCCTCTTGAGTTCTTCGAAGCTCTTCCCACATTCTTTGCTCCATTCGAATTTTGTATCTCTACAAGTCAGCTGCGTTAATGGAATAGCGATTCGAGAATATCCTTCAACGAATCTCCAATAATAACCAACTAAGCCTAGAAAGCTACGTATTTCGATTAACGACTTAGGTTGTTCTCAACTGCGACTCAGATCCCAACCTTGGATAGCACGTTACAATGACACCTATCGGTTTACTATCGCATCGAATATGGTGTCCCCTACGGAGAGTCGGCCGGTGCATTCCACAAAGGAAGTCACCGGATAAAGGCTCAGTACTAAATTCTATAGTTGAATTTTAACTCACGAAGTTCAATAGAGCCATTCGATATGAGATTTTAGAAATGAGTTTTTGTCTAGGGTTGAAAGTCGATACAAAATTTAATATCGAGGCTTTGGGAGTAAGCCAAGAAATTCTTTGAAATACGTCGGGAAAAATCAATAACAACAGAATATTATTCAAATCGACGTGTCTTTATTCAAATCCATAACATGGACTAAGAAAACTTGACATCCATAATAAACGAATGACTTCATGGCTTGATATGAAAATGTTTGACTACAATGGTTTGATTGCTTGAATTGAATAACAGGTTGCTTAGGAATATGAAAACTAACAACCTTACGTAAAGTAATCAATTTCGGCATGATGAGTAGTTAACCTTAAAATCACATCAAAAGCAAATATCTCTATAGAAATAAGGTTAACGTGTAATGTGATAGTGCCAACTGAATCAAGCAAGATTTCTAAACAACGGATGTAATGAAAGTTTCTCCTAACTGAGTCTCCATAAATAGGTCAAAGTCTAATTTCTCCGTAGTCAAGTTCAAACGTTGGCGCAAGCAAGAGAGATAAAAGAATGGGTATAATCTCCAGATCTAGTAAGGTATAAACTTCGCAAGAATTTATAATTAACTAACCCGTGCTAACTTCATTCGGGTTCCTCGTATTTTTTGACGGTCACGACAAACGCTCTTCCAGAACAGATTGACTTTGACCTTTACGGGACATCCTTTTGAGTCACCATTCCCGCTTGACCGGGTTTCGATCTGCGTATAATCTCGAAGCGATATATCCTTCTTTTCCACAATTATAGCATACCTTAAAGCTGTTGTGGGACGGTTTAATGATATGTCCCTCTTTCGCATTTGTAACATAAGGACCGGTGGTCGTTCTCCTCCCTTAGAACCGATTCCACGCCAAAGACCTTGTCGTCTTCACATGGTCGTTGTTAAATCTCCTCTTTTAAAATTTCCTCCCGACTCGCTTCTTCTATTTTCATGGCCATGATTACCACGAGTGGTTACCGCCTTTGTCCAGTATTCTTCTTTCTCGTGGTTATCGTTATTCGATGATCGCTATCTTTGGTATGATCCTCGGTTATGGTCCCTCGGTTGAACGTATCGTTATCTCGCTCTAACAATCGAGCCTCGTTAAAAACATCTGAATAGAGAGAAAATTTATGAGAAATGAGATACTGACGTATGTCGGGTTTCAAACCTCTCAGAAATATCCGCGTCATACGTTCCTCATTCTCCACCAAATGAGGTGCAAATCTGGATAACTCCGCGAACTTCGCCTCGTCTTCGGGACACCGCCATGTTATTCTCGCTCGGTCTAATAAACTCCACTTCCTTCATACGACGAATACTTTCGTGGAAGTACTTGTCATTGAACTGTTTCTGAAATGTCTCCCATGACATGTTGAGTGCAGCTAGATGGGGTACGCTTCACAGATTCCCACCATAAATGCCCTCTCCACGGAACATAAAGGTGGCGAATGGAACTTTCTGTTCCTCCGTACATCCCAAGACATCGAATATCTTGGTAATTTGTTTGACCCACGTCTCGCCTTTAATCGGATCCGGCTTCCCTGAACTCGGTGGTCCCAAATCTTTGAATGATTGGTTGTGACCACCCGTGAATTGCTATCATTTCCTCCGTATTTTGAGCACAAGTCTCTGAAATGCGATTTTGCATGAGCGCAAAAAACTTCTAAACATCCCCTCGTTCATTATCCGCTCGCCGGTAGTGTTGTTCACGGGAGGTACATTGCCACTGTTTGCGTTCTCCCTCGTTGGTAAGTCAGCATCTCCACGGTCTCATTTACTCCACTGTTAATATTCTCAGTCGACATTCTCAAATACTATCATAAAACAAGGGTTAATTAAGGAAATCAATATATCACATAATATCCCTATATACTAACCAACTAATAAATAAGCTTAGGTAGGACACACTAGCGAAGGATTTACTCGTCTCTCCTCCTAGTTCTATTCCAGATCTCCGCCAGAGATCATATCCTAAGCTCGATACCAACCTGTGGCGCCCCCCAAAATAGGTCCATTCCATCCAACCCATTACGAGTCGCCAAATACATGGTACGTAAATAACTACAACTTTATTATTACAACATATAAACTGTGAGTTTAAATACAGATATTGTCATCTAGACAATATCCACACGCAAATAAATCCCCATCATAATTATTGATACATTATTTTACAAAATGGTGAGGACTACTAAACAACTCTCTCTAGAACCTTCATTCAATACCCCACTAGTACTCGCTACATTCTCGCCTCACGAAAAGAAAAATGGAACAACAAGGAAAAGGGTGAGCTCAAACTAGCCCGGTAAAGAATATTATGACTAAGATAATATACAACAAATTATCGTTAGTCTTCAACAGGAAAAATCTAATAGAATACAATAGA
Organism: Panax quinquefolius; assembly: GCA_020205615.1. Classification (NCBI taxonomy): domain Eukaryota; kingdom Viridiplantae; phylum Streptophyta; class Magnoliopsida; order Apiales; family Araliaceae; genus Panax; species Panax quinquefolius. The sequence goes on from CM035172.1 coordinate 75,947,119, forward strand.
CAACAAATTTTAAATCAATATTCACAATGAAATAATAATTCATTAGAAGAGTTAAGTAGAGAATGCAAACTACTATCTTCTATGTATGAATTTAAAAGTTCATCGTCGATATTTTATCCCCTGTAACATCAATCAATATATATACGGAATCAAATATTCATCTTTGCACTGAGGCCAAAGATATTCATCGATTGGTCATGTTCATCTAAACACCTATTCATCTTTGCACTACGGCCAAAGATATTAATCGATTAGTCATGTTCATCTCAACACTGCTCATCTTTGCACTACGGCCAAAGATATTCATCAAGAAATCATTCATCTTTGCACTACAAAGGCCAAAGATATTTAGTAATATCATCATTTAGGACTGAGGATGATGAAAAATATTTCAAAGAAAACAAATCCAGTGAAACAAAAGAACAATTATTAAGGATTCGTATTTTAAACAATCTAAGTTCAAAAATACTTCATAAGTAATCAGAGTGGAGTAAAATTCAAGAATGATCAAAACATAGATATAATCAAAGCTAGTATCCAGAATAGATATTTTGGACAAAAAGAAGAAATTTCATTTTTAAATTGAATAGTGTCAGTATTCGTGAATAGTCTTAGTATCACGTAAATAGTAACTCGACACCAAAAGATAGAATTTTCACAAAAAACATCTTCACGCTTCCGTGAATAGTAACTCATGAATAGTAACTTCGTGAATAGTAACTTTCATGAATAGTAACTCGTGAATAGTAACTCATGAATAGTAACTCATCAATAGTAACCCGAGCATGAAAAAGTTCCAAATTTGATAAAAATTTCCAACCAATATTTCAAAGATAATGATATTGAAGAAATAATATCATTTGAGAAGAAAATAACATCCCTTACCTCGAAAGACAAGACTTCTAGTTGAAACAGGATATAGACTATGACTTGAACTTGCAGAGTATAACAACACTCAAAGTATACTCACAAGAATACGCTCAATATATCGAGAGAGAAATAGAGAGAAAACTTGGTTTACGGTGTGATTTTCAATTCTAACCTAAGCACCCTATTTATAGGAAATTGCTTATAACACCAAAGTAGAAAATTGAATATAATATTAATATAATTATACAAATTTTCCTTAGCCCACCTTTTGGTCAAAAACACCAGCCACACATGTTAATGATGTCCAAAAAATACAAAAAACGTTTTTCTAACAAAAATAATTTAAACTCCAAAAATCAATTCACACCCGATATACCGAAACTTCAATAATTCACAATAAATAGCTCTTTTATCAGAAAATTCGAATCTCGCGACTTTTTATAGGAAATTCAATTCTCTACAACTTTGCAGAAGAAAGGTTTTCTAAATTCCAAACAAAAATTGACCGAAATCCATAAACGGGCGATTTTACAGGTTATAATCAAATTTCAGTCAAGAAATGGGGTCCATCGACACATAAAACATGCTTTAAATATTTTTGATAACAAAAATACTCCTCCTCCACATATACTCATATATCCCACATTCATCGTAAAAATATCATCATTAATATATTATTAAAATAATATATTTAAATGAATTATTTTATCAGAAAAAGATAAAATATTAATTTTTAACAATTGTCATTTTAAAATTTTCTCCATCTATATCCACATAAAATCAATATTTTCCTCATCATATAAATCAATAATTAATTATTCACAAATAATATTACAGAATCACAAAGATCTTGGCAACCGTGTAGTTCCTGAGGAAGAGGGCTTTCAATAAGAATTTCTCCTTCTTGGTAGCCGCAATTAGGTGACCAAACCTCTCCTTAGGCAGAACTTTCTAGACATTGCCAATAATGTTATCCAATAATATTATTGAGATAATATGAGTAGTGCCTTCTTACGTAAGAATCAATAATTGGTGCAATACCAGTGTCTTTCTTTGTTCAACAACGTATTAGTGTATTTTAACCACCGAGGGTATTCTAACAAGATAATGATAACAATAACTACTACTGTTATTTATAAACAACTTATATTTGTCGTTTTCTTCATCCAATCGCTTTCCAGTTATGGGGCCCATAGAAGAGGCTATGGCGTCGTGCGAATATTCCCTGAAGCAGATACGAATATTCCACGACCAAACGAATATTCCCCGACAATAATGAATATTTTATAACCACTTGCTTATTCAAAATATTTGTGTATTTTACCCATAACTATCCACATTAATCAAATCAACCTTTACTATTTCAAAATAATAAATAGAGGGAAATAAATTTCATTTATTAATAATTTGGGGTCTTACAGCTGGTGCCGCAGCGCTAGCACTATACCAAGGATAGTAATGAATGCTTATATGTAGAGAAAGAAGGTAAAGTAATTAAGTTAAATTAACTTACCTTAATTAACTTAATGTAACACCAATTAAGATGTTAAAAACCTTAAGTGTTACACTAAAGGTCAAAAGTAAGTCAATTTCATGTGAATGTAAGAACGATGTAAAACGTAACGGAAAGCCGGAACCAATAATAACAAATCTAAGTCATGATTAGATTGAGAAGAAGGGTAAGATTCATTAGGAACCATGTATATTTTTTCATGACCTAATGTATTACGTTATGTGATCATAGATTGTAGAGACTCTAAAGACTAAAAGGGAAAGTGTAATAATAGTAGCAAACGCTGAAGGCAAGTGTTCTAACCCTTGTCTCAGTTCAATTTGGACAAGCTTTGTGATTCATGTATTCTTACGCATGAATTGATGTATGATGAAGTCGAAGAAAATTCTTTCGGCTAGACTTACGATATGTTGGATTTCTTATAAATGATGAAGTGTATTAAGAAAGTATGAAAGCGCTCATGGTCTTGGACGAGAATTGATGTCTTCTTGAATATTATTCATTGTGAAATAAAGAAAAAAGTTATTTTGAATTATCGATGTCTTAAACGTAACTCTTATTCGATTATACATGCTTTCAAAATCATTGACAATGGTAATATCTTTATTCTAGACAATAAACTCTAATTACAGAATAATGAACTTTTGCTTTCAAAAGCGTAACCTTTAATGGGTACATAAATAAACAAAAGGAAGTTTGGTTTTGATTGACTTTAATGGTAATATAGTTTATAGAACATTCATCAACTAAGGATTAGTTGAATCAGTTAAAAGGTCGTTGGTAAACTAAAAGTTCGGTACAACATTGTACAATGACATTTGTGATCAGAGATCAAACAACAATTATTCCTAGCTGAGTAAACACCTTGCTTACAATAAAATTTTAGAGTTTGAATAACCAAAGAAGTTTTGTTTGGGATGAAGAAATAAAGATTAATTAATTTGCTCAACAATAAATTAGGGTTACAGAACTTGCATATCAATAACAAGTTAGGAATAGGAACTTGCATAATGAAAGATTAGGGTTAAAGAACTTGCTCAATTGAATAATAGATTCAAGAAACTTGCATAATGTAAAAATAAGGTTAGGAGACTTGCATAAGTATAAAAAAATAACGGTGAAAAGAAAACTATGCTGAATAATAAAGTAGCAAATGTTAGGGAACTTGTCTCTTGCGTAAGTGATGAGTGGGATTTATACCCGCGAATCGGATCTTTTATTGCTTAAGAAAGTTCTTGTTCTTCTTAGTTTATATAGATTTTATATTATTTTGGTATTATTTTGCTTAACATATGTGTTGTAGGGCTTATTAGGTCTTTTCCAGCTTGCAGGGGCAAAACAGTCAATTTTCCTATATTGGTGTTGCATACGCTATACGATGAGCTTAAACACGGCATCGCTGCGACCCCAACTAGAGCAATGATGACGTCAGCATGATGTTGCAGTGCCCCAATTCCTTTATAAACTGGTGTTGCAGAGCGAGCTCCAGTATTTTTGTGCTGACTTGGCACTGCAGCGCCTATGCTAGGTTTAAACTTGGCGCTACAGCGCCGGCTCTGTTGCCTAGGCAGAGAAGAGCTGGATGTGACCTACCCTCAAGGATAACACTGGGATATAAAGAGGGAGTGAGCCTCCTTAATTAATTGCTGATATATCCCCCCTAGGACATAGTCTCTCTTCTTTCTCTTGTTATTTCTTTTCCATTTTCGTAGTAGATTATGTGACACCCCCAAATTCTCTATATTTACTGTAGCCGATTTGGTGTTCACGTAAATATTCTATAAGACAATAATTCCTATAAATCAAAGATTCACGATGAATCATAGCAAATAGTAGTTCTCGTCCAAAACAATTATAAATGAATCGAGTACCCTAACTTGAATGTGTAGATTTAGTATCTTACAAATATTTCTTCCATACCAATAATTCCTATCTATCGACCTCCATAGTATTAATGGTAGGGTTCTTGGGCGAGAAGCTATTACCTCGGTGCATCAATGAAGCCCGATGTGCATTAACACTATCATTACGATGTATAGTTCATATGAATCTTGTACTCTTTTCTAATTTCATTGGACTATAAATTAAAACACTGGAACTAACAATTACCTTACACAATTAATAGACCATTACTTTTGTAATAACCCGATATTTTCTATTTAAATAAATCATAAATTTTGCATATAATTTTTTTTATTTTAAGGATGAAGATTTGTACAAGATAATGTGTATATGTATTTATGTGGTAAATAAAAAATATATTTATTACATGAATATTTACAAATAATTTTATTTTAGAATTATTGATTATTATAAAGTATATTCTTATAATAATTAATTTTAAGATAGATATATGTTTTATTAATTATTTTCCATAAAAATATAATCATATATTATTTAAATAATATATGAGGTGATTTTTAGAATAATTATAATAATAATTTTATTATATGAATTTTAGTACAGATTATTAAGTTAATTATTTTACCTTAATTATTAAGGTTAAATATGAAAAATAAATCGGATATGGAATTCAACCCTAATTTTGGATTATTGTCAAGGTATGAGAATAATAATATAATATTAATTATATTTTGATTTTTCGATTACTATATAATATATCTTTGTATGTAAAAGTATTGATAATGGTTGGTAAATTACGTGTTGTATTAAAACCAAATTAATTAGTAATAATGTTAAACCCTAATTTGAGATCCAAATTAGAGTACAAGATTGTTTTATAAGTTTGTTATACAATTTATGTCGTGTATTAAATGTATTAATTAGGTAAACCATAATTAAAAATCTAGGAACCCTAATATTTAGAAAACCCTAATTTTTGGAAATGAGAAACCCTAATTTGAAATTCAAATTAGAGTTCGAGATTATTGGTAATTGTGATAAGATGATTAATTAACAAGTATTAAAATTATAATTGTTAATTATAGAAACCCTAAATTGTTAAACCCTAATTACTGAACTAGAACCCTAATTTAGTAGTTGGAAACCCTAATTACCAAAAGAATAAACTCTAATTGCTAAATTATCAAAGTTAATTATAATTAAAGATAGTAAACCTAATGTTCTGTATAGATTAATTAGAAAATTAATTTAATTATGAAACCCTAATTTCAAAATTTTAGAAACTAAAATTTATTTTATTTTATTTTTTTACAAACCTTAATTGCTAAATCATTCAATTTTTCCTAAACTTAGGGTTAAACCCTAAGGGTTTGACAAGTTACAAAATTGCCATTAAATGGAAAATACGAAAGACCTTTTTGCCCCTAAATGCATTATTTTGGCTAACATGTAGGTTTTGACAATAGGATGAGTGGGTGAACTACTTCAACCACCCCATGTGCTTATAATTGACAGCAACAAGCCTCTATCTCAGCCAATTCATTCATCCAACATCATATATAAATAGATTGGAGGAGAGAGAATGATATTTGCTCACTTATTATACACAACACTCAAGCTAACTCTCTCAAGCCCCATACATTCGAAATATTAAGTTAGATCAGTTCCATATACCAGCCCCACGAACAACCATAAAAAAAACAGAAGCTAAAAACAGAAATTGATCAAAGAAGGTATAAAACCCTACACAAAAATTTGTCCAATTTTTCGTTGTTAGATGTTATGTTTGTGTGGTTAGAATATGTTGTTAGTAGTGTCTAATGATGATCTGGGTTGCTAGATGTTGAATCCATAACATCTAGAGGCTCGGATTTAAAGATTTACAAAATCTGGAAAAAGGTTCAACAGTCGTTTGACAACGAATGTCAGGTCGTGTAGATCTCTGTACGTGTTTGATTTTTATGTTTTAAGTGTTGAATATTGTATTCTGTTATGAGATCTTTGCTCTGGATCAAGAATCAGGCCTAGATCAGTTGTAGATTGTAAGTTATAACCTGTCAAAGGTAGTTGACCGACATTGACCGGGTCATTTCTGGGTAACCCAGAATGAGCCCAGAAAGCTCTGACACGTTCTTCAAGGGCTTGGATCTGACAGTGGTTTGATGTATCGTTATGGTTCTTGCATCTAAGTTGTAGTATGTTTGTTAGACTACATCATCATGCTTTCATATCACTTATTTCGTAAACGGGTTGGATTTGATAGACGGTCAAACTAGCAAGGTCGAGCATGTTCTCTGTTTTCTGGGTAACCTAGAAAACTTATGAACATGTCGACTGACATGGTTTGACCGAGTCTTAACTTTTGATTATGTTCATGTTATTTGTATTTTATGTAATAGATCTACTCTCTTGCATGCTAGTGACAATCTGGAACCTTTAAACCACTAAAATATTACAAGGATTTCAAGTTGTGGAAGCCCAAAAGTGCGTACGTTCGGCTGTTCTTCATTTCGGGCAACCCGAAATGAAGAACGACCTCAACGATTACTTTGATGGCTCGGATCTATTTTGTTATACTTTATTATGATCATGTTTGTTGTTGTATATTGTAGTCTTGCATTAACTTTGCACGATATAGACCTTTCAGAATGTCTAGAAACACAACACACACTAAATCATTGATGGATGAATGAGAGCCACTTAAAAGCTGCGTATGAATATCTACAGGTTTGTGTGAAGAACATGAAGAACACCTATAGTCACGCAGTTATGTCACGTAAGCTATAAGTGGTCTTTAGCGACAAATAGTATTTTATTTTATAAATTAATAAATAATTATAAAAAAATAGTTTTAATTATTAAAAATACCAAATATATTATTAAAATTATTTTAAATTACGAAAATTAGTTTTTAATTATTTTAAATATATTTCATAAATATTTAATATTTTTGGAATATTAAAGGTATTTAATTTATTTAATTATATTATTAAATAAATTAGTTAAAAATGATTTTAATACTTGAAAAATCATTTAAAATTATATTATGATATAAGAAAATATTTTAAGTTATTTTTAATATTTTGTGATAAATTTCATTAATAAATTAATATTAATGATAATTAAGTTATTTACTAAATTAATTAAAAAAATGATTTTATCATTTTAAACAATAATAAGGTATTTAAAAATATTTGAAGTTATAAAATATAACTTTTAATATTTAAATATAAATTTCTTAATTAATTATTATTAATGATATTAAAGTTATTTAATAATTATATTAAATAATTTAGTTTTAAAATGATTTTAATATTATAATAATCATTTTAAATGAAAAATAAAGTGTTGAAAGATATTTTAAGTTATAAAAAATAACTTTTAATATTTAAAGGATAATTTCAATAATAATTTAATATTAATAATTATTAATTTATTATTAATGATATTAAATTTATTTAATAATTTTATTAAATAAATAGTTTTAAAATGGTTTTATTTATTTAAAATTATTTAAAAAGGATATAAATGAATTAAAAATATTTTAAGTTATAAATATTGATTTTAATATTTTGATAAATAGTACATTAATATTTAAATATTAATGGTAATTATTTAAAAATAATTTTAAATATTTTAAAAATTATTTAAGGGTAATATTAATACTTTAAAAGTATTTCAAGTTATTATAAATAACTTTAACATTTTGGAAATAATTTCATTAATAGTTTAATATTAATTAAATATTAATGATAATAGAATTGTTTAATATTTAAATCATTTAATAATGATTAGATGTTTGAAAATTCATGATAAATTATAATAAGCGATTTAAAATTATTATAAGTCATTTAAAAATAATATGACTGATACTTACAGATATTAAACTACACGATAGAGTCTTAGAATCGATAATTACTCGATAAACCTGCTTGGATTTTGCAAGCATGTTTCAAAAATTGATCTGGACTTAGATAATTTGATTAAATATGTGTTTATTTGTGATTCAATGGTTGTGGAACATATGTGACAATGTGAATAGGTTATGTGCTGACTGCAATAAGCAGTGCTATGTGTTATTGTATGTTGTTCTAATCGAACGAATGATCTTATTACTGATAGGTGTTATATAAAGATAGAACTAAGTTACGACAGTATAAGCGGTAGATCGAAAAGTATCTTACCTTTGCATTTCCTTTATGCAATGGACATGAGTAAGAAGTTTCAGAATTATATTATTATTATGCTATATTATTAACACTATCGTGATATATTCTATATCCTATCATTATTTATCAATATATTAGTATATTAGTATATGATAATTCAGATATATATATTACATTCGTTAATTTCTATATATGGTTATACAAGTGTCCCCACTTGGATAATCATTATATTTAATCACATGTTTATATATATATATATATATATATATATATATATATATATATATATATATATATCGCAGTCTAAGCTACTTGATCAGCTAGACATAAATTTTGAAATGTCTTTGAATATGATAAAACCTTTTTGTATACAATCAATTTGTTTTGGTTCGGATTCCAGTCAAAGTATGAACATCCCGATCATAAGATAATTTTTATGCACTCAGGTGGACAAAGGATGAACGATAATATCGTTCTAGCAATGTAGTATTGATCAATATAGGGCACGTTGGGCAGATCACCCTCGTGCACTTATAAGTTATATTGAGTTTCTGATGTATGAAGTTCTGATAAACCTTAGCGAAAACTAAAAACAATGTTCATAATCTGTCGACTACCCTATATATATAGTATGTACGTAGTTTCAAAAATTTGAGATAGAATTGTTATGTTATTATTATCGGTTCAGTTTACTTCACAACTATAAATTCGTTGTAGAAGTGATGTACAAAGAAAATATTTATTTCTTTCAGCTAATTATATTTCTAATTGTTATTACTTGTTGGGCACTCAAATGCTCATCCTTGCTTAAATTTAAATATTTTCAGCTAAGCGTGATCAACCTGAAGGTTCAGACAAGAACAAGTGAAAAAAAAGAAAGCAAACTGAATATGTGTAATGGTATCTTTTGTAATAGTTAGGCAGTAATAAGGCAATGATATATATTTTCTATCATGTAAGGAATTATAGAAAAAGGTTGCGTAATTGGGATTAGACTCTGATATATGTGAACTAAGTTTGTTATTTATATTATTGTTATTGTTATTAGTATTATTCCGCTCATAGAAATGGTATCGTGAAGCACCGAGTTTGGGTTTCATCATTATTCTAAAAGCATTGCTTAAAACTATGGGTTTATCACATATTATAAAACAGCATCATGTAGATAATTAAAAGCCTTTAATAAATTAATACTTTTTATTAATAAATGAATAAGATTGTTTCAAAGTATATGCTTTATCATCAAACATGATTGGCTTGTGTGCATACTACTTTCATTACCAACCAAAGGAAATCAGCCAGAAAATTGATCGGCAAACTTTGACGACTTCAAGACAAACGAACCGCCAGGATTTATAGGATCAACTGACCCTGTAGAAGTGGTTGTGATAGCTAGGGTAATAGAGGGGCAACATACAGCTTTTGCCACCTATACAACGAAAGGAGGGGTGAATCTTTGGTGGGAGACAACTCAAGTTAAAGCCGGAGAAGGGAGTAGTGGTAGTAGAACTAGAAAGAGGAAAGGTGATAATGTTGGGAGTACGGAAAATAGGCCAGAAGGTGGAAAGAAACAAGTTGTGCATGGTAGAAATTGTGGAAAGAATCATTCGGGAGAGTGTTTAAAAGGAAAGAATGTGTGCTACAAGTGTGGGAAGGAGGGACATATCTCTCCTAACTGCCCCAAACCAATAATTTATAGTGGGTGTTTTATTTGTGAATCAAAGGAGCATAAGGTGAAAGACTGTCCAAGAAGGAGGAGGGAGGCAAAGAATGTGAATACGAGGAAAGGCAGCACGACATTGGCGATAATGGGACCAACTTCAACAAATGAACCAATAGAACCAACCGAAGGAGTCTTCAACATGACCGTGCAAGAAACTGTAGCATAGGGGATGCAACTCCAGGTATTACTCGAACAAATTTTATTTTATTATATATTATTTTCTTATATATAGTAAATTATTTTATAAAGATATTTTGAAGTAGGAATTTGAGTTGTTTTAGAAATCAAATTTCCGTTTAATCAGAAAGACAAGCTTTGTGTGAATAGTTAAAGATCAGTTCGATCAGATTATGATCGAGATCTACTTGCAATAATTGTGTATAATATATACCCTGGTATGTATAGGTTTTAAAACGGTGATTCCGTTGATGGAATCTTTATAAGGGAGGGTGAATGTAATAACCCGATATTTTCTATTTAAATAAATCATAAATTTTGCATATAATTTTTTTTTATTTTAAGGATGAGGATTTCTACAAGATAATGTGTATATGTATTTATGTGGTAAATAAAAATATATTTATTACATGAATATTCACAAATAATTTTATTTTAGAATTATTGATTATTATAAAGTATATTCTTATAATAATTAATTTTAAGATACAAATGTTTTTATTAATTATTTTCTATAAAATATAATCATATATTATTTAAATAATATATGAAGTTATTTTAGAATAATTATAATAATTATTTTATTATATGAATTTTAGTATAGATTATTAAGTTAATTATTTTATCTTAATTATTAAGGTTAAATATGAAGAATAAATCGGATATGGAATCCAAACCCTAATTTTGGATTATTGTCAATGTATGAGAATAATAATATAATATTAATTATATTTTGATTTTTCGATATAATATGAATATGTCTTTGTATGTATGTGAAGTATTGATAATGGTTGGTAAATTACTATTGTATTATGACCAAACCCTAGTAATAATGTTAAACCCTAATTTGAGATCCAAATTAGAGTACAAGATTGTTTTATAAGTGTGTTATATAATTTATGTTGTGTATTAAATGATTAATTAGGTAAACCCTAATTAAAATTTAGAAACCCTAAATAATTTTTAGAAAACCTAAGTTATTAAAAACCCTAATTTTAAATGCTAAACCCTAATTTGAAATTCAAATTAGAGTTCAAGATTGATTGGTGATTGTGATAAGATGATTAATTAACAAGTATTAAAATTATAATTGTTAATAATAGAAATCCTAAATTGTTAAACCCTAATTACTAAACTAGAACCCTAATTTAGTAATTGGAAACCCTAATTATAATTTAGTAACCCTAATTATCAAAAGAATAAACCTAATTGCTAAATTAGCAAAGTTAATTATAATTAGAGATTTTAAACCCTAATGTTCTGTATAAAGTAATTAGAAAATTAATTTAATTATGAAACCCTAATTTCAAAATTTTAGAAACTAAAATTTATTTAATTTTTTACAAACCATAAATTGGAAATCTTATATTTGATTTGCTAAACCTTAAGGGTTAAACCCAAGGGTTAAAACCTAAGTGTTTTGAGAATTACAAGAATGCTATTAAATAAAAAGGTGAAAAACATTTTTTAAATTATAAAATATAACTTTTAATATTTAGGTTTTGAAATTTCAGTAATTGAACTTACTTCAACCAATGATATTAAAGTTAGTTAATAATTATATTAAATAAATTAGTTTTAAAAATTAATTCATTATTATAATAATCATATAAATATAATGGAGGAGAGAGATTACATTTGCTCACTTATATACTTTTAATATTAAGATAATTTAACTCTCTAATATTAAAGCCCCATTAATCCAAAATATTAAGATATTAAATTTATATAATAATTATATTTAAAATTAATAGTAAAAAAAAAGCTAAAAATATTAAATTAAAAGAAGGTATAAAAGGATATAAATGAATTAAAAAAAAATTGTTAGATGTTATAAAGACTTTTAAATATTTTGATAGTAGTGTCATAATATGATAATATTTTGCTAGATGTTAATCCATAACATTAAAATAATTTTAAGATTTTAAAAATCTAGAAAAAGGTTCAATAATATTAATACTTTAAAATATCGGTAGTAGTTATTATAAAAACGTGTTTGATTTTTGTGGAAATAATTTTGAATATTGTTTAATATTAGATTAAATATTGGATGATAATATAAGGTTTAGATCGGTTTTAGATCGTAAGTTAATACCGATCAAAGGTAGTTTTCGACATTGATAAGTCATTTCTGGGTAACCCGAATGAGCCCAAAAAGCTCTGACAAGTTCTTCAAGGGCTTGAATTATGTTGGTTTGATGTATCGTTATGGTTCTTGCATCTAAGTTGTAGTATGTTTGTTAGAATTACATCATCAATGCCTTAATATCACTTATTTCATAAAACGGGTTGAATTTGATTGATCGAACTAAAAGGTCGAAAGATGTTTCTATTTTTCGGGTAACCCAGAAAACTTATGAAGCATGATCAATCGATATGGTTTGACCAAGTCTTATCTTTTGATGTTTTGTTGTTTAATGTATTTTATGTAATAGATCTCTCTCTTACATGCTTGTTTACAACTGGAGGTTTTAAATCACTAAAACATTACAAGATTTCAAGTCGTGGAAAGAAAAATAGCGCTCGAATCGTTCTTCTTTTACGGGTAACCCGAAAATGAAGAACAAACTCTCGATATCTTGTTCATGGCTCCAGATCTATTTTGTTATATGTTATTATGATTATTTGTTGTTAGATATTGTAGTCTTGCATTAACTTACTACGATATGCTCATCGGAATGTCAAAATGCCCGAAACGTTACTAAATAATTAAATGGTCAAACAAAGTAAACGTAAAGCTAATGTATTAATATCTAGGTTTGCATGAAGAACATGAAGAACACCTATAGCGACATTTTATGTCACTATAGGTGGTCTTTTAACGACAGTATTGCATTTTATTAATTTAATTTTCAAAAATTAATTAAATAATTAAATAAAAAAAATCAGTTTTTAATTATTAAAAATACCAAATAAATTATTAAAAATTATTTTAAATTCTAAAAATTAGTTTTTAATTATTTTAAATATATTTAATAAATATTTAATATTTTTGAAATATTAAAGGTATTTAATTTATTTAATTATAATATTAAATAAATTAATTAAAAATGATTTTAATACTTGAAAAATTATTTAAAATTATATTATGATATAAGAAAATATTTTAAGTTATTTTAATATTTTGTGATAAATTTCATTAATAAATTAATATTAATGATAATTATTTATTTATTTACTAAATGAATTAAATAAATTAATTAAAAATGATTTTATTATTTAAAAATCATTTTAAATAATAATAAGGTATTTAAAAATATTTTAAGTTATAAAATATAACTTTTAATATTTAAAGATAAATTTCATTAATTAATTATTATTAATGATATTAAAGTTATTTAATAATTATATTAAATAAATTAGTTTTAAAATGATTTTAATATTATAATAATCATTTTAAATGAAAATAAAGTGTTTAAAGATATTTTAAGTTATAAAATATAACTTTTAATATTTAAAGGATAATTTCATTAATAATTTAATATTAATAATTATTAATTTATTATTAATGATATTAAATTTATTTAATAATTATATTAAATAAATAGTTTTAAAATGGTTTTATTTATTTAAAAATCATTTAAAAAGGATATAAATGAATTAAAAATATTTTAAGTTATAATTAATGACTTTTAATATTTTGATAAATAGTACATTAATATTTAAATATTAATGGTAATTATTTAAAATGATTTTAAATGTTATAAAAATCATTTAAGGGTAATATTAATACTTTAAAACTACTTAAGTTATTATAAATAACTTTAATATTTTGGAAATGATTTCATTAATAGTTTAATATTAATTAAATATTAATGATAATAGAATTGTTTAATATTTAAATCATTTAATAATGATTCCGATGTTTGAAAATTCATGATAAATTATAATAACTGATTAAAAATTATTATAAGTCATTTAAAAATAATATGACTGATACTTATAGATATTAAACTATAGGATAGAGTCTTAGATATTAAGCCGTCGGTACACCGACATGTTTCAGAAATTGATCTGGACTTAGATAATTTGATTAGATATGTGTTTATTTGTGATTCAATGGTTGTGGAACATATGTGACAATGTGAATAGGTTATGTTCTGACTGCAATAAACAGTGCTATGTGTTATTGTATGTTCTTCTAATCGAACGAATGATCTTATTACTGATAGGTGTTATATAAAGATTGAACTAAGTTACAAACTGTAAGTAGGGCATCAGGCAAGTATCTTACCTTTGCATTTCCTTTATGCAATGGACATGAGTATGAAGTTTCAGAATTATATTATTATTATGCTATATTATTAACCCTATCGTGATATATTCTATATCCTATCATTATTTATCAACATGTTAGTATATGATAATTCAGATATAAATATTATGTTTGTTAATTTCTATATATAGTTATACAAGTGTCCCCACTTGGATAATCATTATATTTAATCACATATTGATATATATATATATATATATATATATATATATATATATATATAAAATATATAAGTCGTCTAAGCTACATGATCAGCTAGACACAAATTTCGAAATGTCTTTGAAGATGATAAAACCTTTTTGTGTCCAATCAAATTGTTTTGGTTTGGATTCCAGTCTAAGTATGAACATCCCGATCACGGGATAATTTTTATATGCTCAGGCGGACAAAGGATGAACGATTATATCGTTCTAGCAATGTAGTATTGATCAATATAGGGCACATTTGGCAGATCACCCTCGCGCCTGTAAGTTATGACGGTTTGCAGATGAAGTTCTGCTAAACCTTAACGAAAACTAAAAATAATGTTCATAATTTGTCGACTACCATATATATATAGTCTGTACGTAGTTTCAAAATTTGAGATAGAATTGTTATGTTATTATTATCAGTTCAGTTTACTTCACAGCTATAAATTCATTGTAGAAGTGATGTACAAAGAAAACATTTATTTCTTTGACTAATTATATTTCTAATTGTTATTACTTCTTTGGGCACTCAAATGCTCATCCTTGCTTAAATTTAAATGTTTTTCACTAAGCGTGATCAACCTAAAGGTTAGAGCATAAGAACAAGTGAAAAAAAGGAAAGCAAACTAAATATGTGTAATGGTATCTTTTGTAATAGTTAGACAGTAATAAGGCAATGATATATATTATCTATCATGTAATGAATTATAGTAAAGGTTGCGTACTTGGGATTAGACTCTGATATATGTAAACTAAGTTTGTTATTTATATTATTTTTATTATTATTAGTATTATTCCGCTCATAGAAATGGTATCGTGAAGCACTGAGTTCGGGTTTTAAGTACCTGAATTTGGGGGCGTCACAACATTAATTCAGAATGCTGTCAAATATTACATTATAGTTTTCAAATGGATACCCATGTCTTAAGCCCTTCTATCCATAAATATCGGTACCGCCAGAATATATTCTTTCTATCTGCAAATGAAGAAAATATTTGCTGGGATGAGCTACAAAAAGCTCAGCAAGTTTTGAACAATAAACGAAGTTATACATATTCCATATTTTAAATGATCATAAAGTTCAGAGTTGTTCCACACACACTAAATCTGCATTGAATGAACATAAAGTTCAGTAAAGTTTAGAGTTGTTCCACACACACTAAATCTAGATTGAATGAACATAAAGTTTAGAATTATTCCACACACACTAAATCAGGATTAAATAAACATAAAGGTCAGAGTTGTGCCACACATATATACTAAGGTTTGTCAGCCAAACCCTGCCCATTTTAAGTTACTGTCAGTCATATAGACTTAGCAACCAGGGTAATTCGCTCAACCAAATAAAACTAGGAGTATGCATATCATCCTCTAAATATTATCTAATCATTGCTATAAATATTGGAGACAACTTACTACTGCCAAGGACAACCATAATTGCCCACCGACAGTCCTTGACTGTCGGTTCAAATAGTGTCAGTATATAAATCGGTACCAAACAAAATTGGTTTCTCACAAACTATGCTTTGATATCAAATCAAAAACATTTTTTCATAATAATAACTCCTATGACTTGGTTATGTTTTAATAAGAACTCATAACCTTTGAATAACAGAAATCATAAACATTGTATATCACCATATCATAACTAATAATTATAAAATTTTCATTTAATAAAGCAATTTAAATGAAACTGGCATTTGTGATATGAGATTTGCACAAAGTGCAGAAAAACTTGCATTTGAAATATAAAGTTACATAAAGTGCGGAAAAACTTGTCTGCCCGACAATCAGCTAATTTATAATACTTAGAACTGTCTATGCAACCTAAATATGTTCATTATAGTAATTAGAACCAATAACAAATGATATTTAATCAATTTAATAGTGTCTGGGTAGTATTCGATGTCTATTCGGTGTTTTATAACTTGATCGGATAGTTATTGCATTGTCTTTTGAGTAAACTTTGTCTAAGAGTTTACATATTACTTTAAGTATTATTTATAATAATTTCTAGAGGCTTAAAACCATTTCTCAATGATTAATAATAATTTTAACTAATTTATTATAAGGTTCCCTAATCCTCCTTAAAATTCTCTGATAGAATTTTATACTTTATCCTACACCCACATACCTATTATAATATTCAGTATTACAACTTCTTATTGATAACCCTAATTAAAGTTAGGGTTTGTTTATCAGGGTTTAGGTTTCCTAAATTGAAAATTAGGGTTTCCCAATATTCGATTAAGGTTTCTAATCCCTTATTAGGGTTTACTAAGTTTATACCCTATCCGATCAATCATTGATAATTAATTCTATAAGACCCCGAAATTTTTAAATAAAAAGGAATTTCATTTATTTATTATTTTGAAATAGTAAGGGTTGATTTGATTAATGTGGATAGTTAAGGGTTAAATACGCAAATATTTCAAAATAAGCAAGTGGTTATAAAATATTCATTATTGTCGGGGAATATTCGTTTGGTCGTGGAATATTCATCTTGTCGGGAATATTAAATGCGATGTATGACCATGTGTGGGCCCCATAACTGAGCGATTGGATAAAGAAAGCGACAAATATAAGTTGTTTTTAAATAACTGGCGTAGTTGTTGCCAATTAATCTTTGTTGGAATACCCGGTGGTTAAAACACACTAATAATGGCGTTGTTGAAAGCGGTTGCTGCGGTATTGCACCAATTATTGATTCTTACGTGAAGGCACTACTCAATAATGGTTACGATAATTCTTTATTCGATATTTTATTTTATTGATTAATAATTCTTTGCGTTGATATTTTATATTCTTTGTTGTTTCAATAATTGTCATTACACGGTATTTTTCATTATCGAAGCAATAATTCATATTATCCGAATAATATTATTAGATAACATTATTGGCAATGTCTAGAAAGTTACATCTAAGGAGAGGTTTGGTCACCTAATTGCGCCATGAAGAAGAAATTCTTATTGGAAAGCCCCTCTTTCACAGGAAGCTGCACGGTTGTCAATATTGTGATTCTCTAATATTATTTATGAATAATTAATTATTGATTCATATGATGAGAAAAATATTGATTTTATGTGGATATAGATGGAGAAAATTTTTTATAGTGACAATTGTTGAAAATTGAAATTTTATCTTTTACGATAAAATAATTCATTTAAATATATTATTTTAATAATATATTAACGGTGATATTTTTACAATGAATGTGGGATATATGAGTATACGAGGAGGAAGAGTATTTTTGTTGCAATAAATGTTTAAAACATGTTAAACATGTCGGTGGACCCCATTTATTGACTGAAATTTGATTATAAGCTTGTAAAATCGCCCGTTTGTGGATTTGAATCGATTTACATTTGGAATTTGGAAAAACTTTCTTACGCAAAGTTGTAGAGAATTGAATTTCCTATAAAAACTTGCGAGATTCGAATTTTCTGATGAAAGGGCTATTTATTATGAATTATTGAAGCTACAAGTTACGAAATAATTAATTTTTGGAAGTTTTAATTGTTTTATTTAAGAAAAATGTTTTTTGCAATCCCACATGTGATACAAATGTGCTGAATTCAGTTGGTCTAAGGTGGGCTTGAATTTGTTTAATTATATTATTATTTTATTAAATTTTACGCTTTGGTGTTCTAAGCATTTTCTATAAATAGGGTCTTGGGTTAGAATTGAAAATCACAATTTAAAGCTGAAGTTTTTCTCTCTATATTATCAAGCGTATTCTTGTGAGTATTTTGAGTATACTTTGAGTATTATTGCTAGGCAGGTGCAAGTTCCTTGACCTTATACGGTATTCTAGCTAAATCTTGATCTTTAGAGGTAAGGGATATTTTTTTTTCGTAATGATATTATTTCTTCAATATCATTATGCTAAAATGTTGATCTGAAGTTTTTATCAAATTTGGAACTTTTTCATGTCGGGGTTACTATTCATGGGTTACTATTCATGAGTTACTATTCACGAGTTACTATTCATGAGTTACTATTCACGAGTTACTATTCACGAGTACTATTCATGAAGCGTGAAGATGTTTTTGTGGAATTTCTATCTTTTGGTGTCGGAGTTACTATTCACGTATACGGCACTATTCACGTATACGGCACTATTCACGTATACGGTACTATTCACCGAAAAATAAAATTTCTTCTTTTCGTCCAAAACATATATTCTGGATACTAACTCTGATTGTATCCATGTTTTGATCATTCTTGAATTTTACACCACTATGATTATTTTTGAGGTATTTTTGGACGTGGATAAAACCAAGTACGAATCCTTAATCCTTAATCCTTGTCATTTTGTTTCCCTTGGATTCGTTTCTTTAAAAAAATATTTTTCATCATCCTCAGTCTTAAATGATGATATTATGGAATATCTTTGGCCTGTAGTGCAAAGATGAATGATTTCTTAAGAATATCTTTGGCTTGTAGTGCAAAGATGAATGATTTCTGAAGAATATCTTTGGCCGTAGTGCAAAGATGAGCAGTGTTTAAATGAACATGACCGGTGATGAATATCTTTGGCTGTAGTGCAAAGATGAATATTTGATTTCGGATGTATATTGATTGATGTTACGGGGATAAAAGATGAGCGATGAACTTTTAAATTCATACATAGAAGATAGTAGTTTGCATTCTCTACTTAACTCTTCTAATGAATTATTATTTCATTGCGAATATTGATTTAAAATTTGTTGTCTATTGTGATTCTATTATATTTTTCCTGTTGAAGACTAACGATAATTTGTTGTATATTATCTTAGTCATAATATTCTTCTTGAGCTAGTTGAGCTCACCCTTTTTCCTTTTGTTCCATTTTTTCTCGGGAGGCTAGAGAATATAGAAATGCAGAGTGGGGTATGGAATGAAGGTTTTAGAAAGGATTGTTTAGTAGTCCTCACCATTTTTGTAAAATAATGTATCAATAAATGTGATGAGGATTTATTTGAGTATAGATATTATCAGAAGATAATATTTGTATTCAAACTCACGAGTTTCTTGTTGTAATAATAAAGTTGTAGTTGTTTTACATGCCGTGTATTGACAACTAAGAATAGGTGATGTATACCTATTTTGGGGGCGTCACAGTTGGTATCGAGCTTAGGGATATGATCTCTGGCGGAGATCGGGGAATAGAACTAGGAGGGAGAGGCGAGTAAATCCTTCGCTAGTGTGTCCTACCTAAGCTTATTTGTTAGTTGGTCGATATATAGGGATATTATGTGATATATTGATTTCCTTAATTAACCCTTGTTATATGTGATGTATTTGAGAATGTCGACTGAGAATATTAACAATGGAAATGAGACAGTGTGAGATGCTGTACTCACCAACGAGGAGAGCGTGCAACAGTGGCAATGTTCCTCCTGTGAACAACACCATTGAAGCGAGATGATGAGCGAGGGATGTTTAGAAGTTTTTGCGAGTTCATGCAAAATCGACGAGGAAACTTCGTGTTCAAAATCTGAGGAGGAAATGATAGCAATTCACGGGTTGTCACAACCAAGCGATTCAAAGAAGTTGGGACCACAGAATTTAAGGAAAGCGGATCCGATCATGGCGGAAACATGGGTCAAACAAATTACCAAGATATTCGATGTCTTGGGATGCGAGGAGAACGAAGGTTCCATTCGCCACCTTTATGTTAAGTGGCGAGGCGGAGACTCACTTGGTGGAGTGCGTGAAGCGTACCCATCGGCCGCACTTTTCGGCATGTCTTGGGAGGCGTTTGAAGCTATTTAATGACAAATACTTTCACGAAAGTGTTAAATCGTATGAAGGAAGTGGAGTTCATCAGATTGGAACAAAACAACATGGCGGTGTCTCGATGACGAGGCAAAGTTTGCGAGTTATCGAGTTTGCACCTCATTTGGTGGAGAATGTGGAACATATGACGCGGATGTTTCTTAGAGGTTTGAAACCCGGCATACGTCGAGTATCTCATTTCTCATAAATTTTCTCTTTATTCGAGGATGTTGTAAATGAGGGCTCAATTATTAGAGGCGAGATAACGAATGCACGGTCAATTGAGGGACCACAACCGAGATCGCATTCAGAGATAGCGATCAATGAATAATGATAACCGGCGGAGAAAAGAAACAGACGGACAAAATGGTTACCACTCGGTGGTAATCATGGCCATGAAAATAGAAGAAGCGAGTCGGGAGGAGATTTTAAAAGAGGAGATTTAACAACGACCATGTGAAGATGACAGCAGTCTTGGCGTGAAGAAGCTGGTTCTAAGGGAGGAGAACGACCACCGGTCATATACTACAAATGCGGAAAAGAGGGACATATCGATCCAAAGCGCCTAGCAGTTCAAGGTATGCTATAATTGTGGAAAGGAAGGACATATCGCTCGAGATTGACGATGGCGAAACCTAGTTCAAAGAGGGACGGTGACTCAAAACATCCCGGAAAAGTCAAAGTCAACAATTAGGGAAGAAGCGTTTGTTGTGGATCGGTCATAATCGAGGAACCAAACGAGGTGATCACGGGTAAGCTATTTATAAATTCTTGCGAAGTTTATACCTTACTTGATCACTGGTGCTACCCATTCATTTATCTCTCCTGCATGTGCTCAACGTTTAAACTTGACTCAGGAGAAATTAGACTTTGACATATCTGTGGAAACTCAGTTAGGAGAAACTTTCATCACATCCTTTGTTTATAAATCTTGTTTGATTCAAGTTGGCACCATTACCTTACATTGACCTTATCTCTTTAAAGATACTTGCTTTTGATGTGATTTTAGGGATTGATTGGTTAATTACTCATCATGCCAAAATTGATTGTTTTCGTAAGGTTGTTAGTTTTCATATTCCTAACCAACTTTGTTATGCAATTCAAGCAACTAAACCATTAAAATCAATCAACGTCATATCTAATCATAAAGCTATTCATTTATTAAAAACCGATGTCAAGCTTTCTTAGCCCATGTTATGGATTTGAATAAAGACACGTCAAATTTGAATAATATTCTGTTGTTATTGACTTTCTGACGTATTTCAGAAGAACTTCTGGTCTACCCCGAGCGTGAAGTTGAATTCTTTATTGATCTTGAACTGGTACAAAGCCCATTTCTAAAACCCCATATCGAATGGCTCCTATTGAACTTCAGGAGTTAAAGGTCCAACTACAGGAATTGTTGGACATCGGTTTCATTCGTCCTAGTACATCTCCTTGGGGTGCTCCTGTTTTATTCGTAAAGAAGAAAGATGGGAGTATGCGACTTTGTATTGACTATCGGGAATTGAACCATGTCACCATCAAGAATAGGTATCCTCTACCTCGTATTGATGACTTGTTTGACCAGTTGCAAGGGGCACAATTCTTTTCAAAAATCGATCTTCGATTACGGATATCATCAATTTGAAGATTAGGCGAGGATATTCAAAGCGCCTTGAGAACTTCGGTACGGGCATTATGAATTCTTAGTCATGTCTTTCGGATTGACTAATGCTCCTGCGGCTTTCATGGATATGATGAATCGAGTATTCAAGGAATATTTGGATCAATTCGTTGTTGTCTTTATTGATGACATCCTCATATATTCCAAAAGCCGTGAAGATCATGAGCACCATTTGAAATTTGGTACTCCAAAGGCTTCGTGAAAACCAACTATATGACAAATTGAAGAAATGCGAGTTACGGCTTGAGAAGTAGCATTCCTTGGGCGCACGTGGTGTCGAAACATGGAGTATCTATTGATCCGTGAAGATTGAAGCAATACAAAGTTGGGAACAAGCGAAGTCGGTGACTAAAGTACGTAGCTTTTGGGCTTAGTGGTTATTATCGGAGATTCGTGGAAGGTTTTCTCGAATCGCTACTCCATTAACTTCGGCTAACTTTCGGAAGGATACAAAATTCGTTTGGGCGAAGAATGCGAGAAAAGTTTCCAAGAGCTTAAGAGGAGACTTATTTTGGCACTGTTCTAACAATACCATCTGGTTCGGATGGATTTGTTCTCTGTGATGCTTGAGCAAAGGGTTGGGATGTGTTTCTCATGTAGCGTGGGAAAGTCATAGCCTATGCCTCGCGACAACTTAAAGAGTATGAGAGGAATTATCCTACTCATGATCTAGAGTTAGCGTGATTGTTTTTCGCGCTAAAAATATGGAGGCACTATCTATATGGGGAGAAAGTGGAGATATATTCGGACCATAAAAGCCTTAAATATTTCTTCACTCAAAAAAGAACTCAACATCTGGCGGCTGACGTTGGCTCGAGCTATTGAAAGACTACGACCACACTATTGATACCATCACGGTAAAGCAAGCGTGGTAGGCGGCGCATTGAGTAGAAGATCATATCTTGAGGAGCGAGTGCGATGATGTCAAGTATACGCGTAGAACCAACTTTAATAGAAAAAGTTAAGGTTGCTCAAGCCAGCCAGGCAGGAACGATGCGTATGAAGAAGAAAGTACAAGAAGGAGCTATTCGAGCGAGAATTGATGAAGAAGGAATACTTGAGTCCACTCTAGACTTTGTGTTCTAACGACTACGATTTGAAGTACAAGATTATGATGGAGGCACAATCGCCATTTGCAATCCATCACGGAAGTACTAAAATGTATCGTGATCTTGACATACATTTTGGTGGAACAATATGAAGAGAGATTGCAAAGTTTATCTCGATGTGTTTAACTTGCCAGCGTGTAAAGGCGGAGCATCTTGTACCTAAGGGTCCGTTGCAACCACTTGAGATTCCGGAATGGAAGTGGAACACATTACTATGGATTTTATTACGGGTCTTCCTACGGTTTCTCAAGGCATCAATGCTATTTGGGTTATTGTTGATAGATTAACCAAGTCTGCTCATTTCTTGCCGATCGGAGACTTATTCCCTTGAGCGTCTTGTTAGTATATGCGTGAATGAGATTGTGAGGTTGCATGGCATGCTGTATCCATAGTTTAGGATCGTGACCCAAGATTCACTTCAAGATTTTGGGTTAGCTTGCAAAAAGCTATGGAGCACGGATTTGCGATTTAGTTGACATACCATCCCCAAGCAGACGGACAATCGAGAGGACTATTCAAACTCTTGAAGATTTATTAAGACTCTGTGTCCTAGACTTCAAGGCGAGTTGGGATAAGTATTTACCATTGGTGGAATTCTCCTACAACAACAGTTATCAAGCAAGTATAGGTGTGGCTCCATTTGAAGCATTATATGGGCCGAAAGTGTCGTTCTCGATATGTTGGGATGAGGTGGGTGAAGCAACATTGTTGGGACAGAGAGTTAGTACGTATGACTACTGAAAAGATCCAAATGATTCGACAGCGTATACAAAGCGGCACAAGATCGACAAAAGAGTTATGCGGATCTTCATCGAAAGGGCGTGGAATTTAATGTGGGGATCATGTATTGTTGCGAGTTGCTCCATGGAAGGGAGTTACAAGATTTGGGAAGAGAGGAAAGCTCGATCCACGATTTATTGGTCCATTTCAAATTCTTGACCGAGTAGGAAATGTAGCCTATAGACTTGCGTTACCTCAAAGTATGTCTCGTGTTCATAATGTGTTTCATATACGTATGCCGTAAATATGTGAAAGACCGAACCACGTTATTGAGTTAGAGCAGGATGAGATAATAGAAGACTTAACGTATGAGGAGGTACTGTCAAGATCTTGGATAGGAAGGAGCATGTCCTACTGTATGCAAAGGTCATACCACAAGTTAAAGTTTTGTGGAGGAATCATGCTTTATAGAGAAATGACACAGGAATTGGAAAGCGGAAATGAAAGCGAGGTATCCTCACCTTTTCGAAACACCGTACGTCACGTCAATTTCGAGGGGCGAAATTTCATAAGGAGGGAGGTTGTAAGACCCCGAAATTTTTAAATAAAAAGGAATTTCCTTTATTTATTATTTTGAAATAGTAAGGGTTGATTTGATTAATGTGGATAGTTAAGGGTTAAATATGCAAATATTTCAAAATAAGCAAGTGGTTATAAAATATTCATTGTTTGTCGGGGAATATTCGTTTTTGGTCGTGGAATATTAAATGCATTTAAGAATATTAAATTCGTCTGACGGTAGTATGACCATGTGTGGGCCCCATAACGGAAAGCGATTGGATGAAGAAAATGACAAATATAAGTTGTTTTTAAATAGCGGCGTAGTTATTCTGAATTATCTTGTTGGAATACCGGTGGTTAAAACACACTAATACGCGTTGTTGAGCAGTAGCACTGCGGTATTGCACCAATTATTGATTCTTTTGTAAGAAGGCACTACTCGATAATGGTTACGATAATTCTTATTCGATTATTTTATTGAGTTAATAATTCTTTGCGTTGATATTTTATATTCTTTGTTGTTTGATAATTGTCATTACACGGTATCTTTCATTATCGAAGCAATAATTCATATTATCTGAATAATATTATTAGATAACATTATTGGCAATGTCTAGAAAGTTACATCTAAGGAGAGGTTTGGTCACCTAATTGCGGCGCCGATGAAGAAATTCTTATTGAAAGCCCCTCTTTCTGAGGAAGCTGCACGGTTGTCAATATTGTGATTACGTAATATTATTTATGAATAATTAATTATTGATTCATATGATGATGAAAAATATTGATTTTATGTGGATATAGATGGAGAAAATTTTATAGTGACAATTGTTGAAAATTGAAATTTTATCTTTTTACGATAAAATAATTCATTTAAATATATTATTTTAATAATATATTAACGGTGATATTTTTACAATGAATGTGGGATATATGAGTATACAAGGAGGAAGAGTATTTTTGTTGCAATAAATATTTAAAACATGTTAAACATGTCGGTGGACCCCATTTATTGTTTGAAATTTGATTATAGCACGTATAAAATCGCTTGGTTTGTGGATTTGATTCGATTTACATTTGGAATTTGGAAAAACTTTCTTACGCAAAGTTGTAGAGAATTGAATTTCCTATAAAAACTCGTGAGATTGAATTTTCTGATGAAAGGGCTATTTATTATGAATTATTGAATCTCGAAGTTACGAAATAATTAATTTTGGAAGTTTTAATTGTTTTATTTAAGAAAAACGTTTTTGCAATCCCACATGTGATACAAATGTGCTGAATTCAGTTGGTCTAAGGTGGGCTTGAATTTGTTTAATTATATTATTATTTTATTAAATTTTACGCTTTGGTGTTCAAGCGTTTTCTATAAATAGGGTCTTGGGTTAGAATTGAAAATCACACCGAAGCTGAAGTTTTCTCTCTATATTATCGAGCGTATTCTTGTGAGTATTTTGAGTATACTTTGAGTATTGCTAGGCAGTTGCAAGTTCCTTGAAAGACTATATACGGTATTCTAGTAGAAATCTTGATCTTTAGAGGTAAGGGATATTATTTTTTTCGTAATGATATTATTTCTTCAATATCATTATCTTTGAAATGTTGATCTGAAGTTTTATCAAATTTGGAACTTTTTCATATCGGGGTTACTATTCATGGGTTACTATTCATGAGTTACTATTCACGAGTTACTATTAAATGAGTTCTTATTCACGAGTTCTATTCACGAGTACTATTCATGAAGCGTGAAGATGTTTTTTGTGGAATTTCTATCTTTTGGTGTGGGAGTTACTATTCACGTATCGGCCTTATTCACGATATCTGACACTATTCACGTATACGGTACTATTCACCAAAAATAAAATTTCTTCTTTTCGTCCAAAACATATATTACGGATACTAACTCGATTGTATCCATGTTTTGATCATTCTTGAATTTTACACCACTATGATTATTTTGAGGTATTTTTGGGCGTGGATAAAACCAAGTACGAATCCTTAATCCTTAATCCTTGTCATTTTGTTTCTTTGGATTCGTTTCTTTAAAAAAAAATATTTTCATCATCCTCGGTCTTAAATGATGATATTATGGAATATCTTTTGGCGTAGTGCAAAAGATGAATGATTTCTTAAGAATATCTTTGGCTGTAGTGCAAAGATGAATGATTTCTGAAGAATATCTTTGGCCGTAGTAGTGCAAAGATGAACATGTGTTTAAATGAACATGACGGTGATGAATATCTTTGGCACATGAGTGCGAAAAGATGAATATTTGATTCGGATGTATATTGATTGATGTTCTGAGGGGATAAAAGATGAGCGATGAACTTTTAAATTCATACATAGAAGATAGTAGTTTGCATTCTCTACTTAACTCTTCTAATGAATTATTATTTCATTGCGAATATTGATTTAAAATTTGTTGTCTATTGTATTCTATTATATTTTTCCTGTTGAAGACTAACGATAATTTGTTGTATATTATCTTAGTCATAATAATATTCTTTCTTGAGCTAGTTGAGCTCACCCTTTTCCTTTTGTTCCATTTTTCTCGGGAGGCGAGAATATAGCGAGTGCAGTCGGGGTATGGAATGAAGGTTTTAGAAAGGATTGTTTAGTAGTCCTCACCATTTTTGTAAAATAATGTATCGATAAATGTGATGAGGATTTATTTGAGTATAGATATTATCAGAAGATAATATTTGTATTCAAACTCACAGTTTCTTGTTGTAATAATAAAGTTGTAGTTGTTTCTGTACCATGTATTGACAACTCAGAATAGGTGATGTATACCTATTTTGGGGGCGTCACAAATTCTATATTATACGCACAAATACTTATCAATGTAATTATTATAACTTTATTTTCTACTGAATCCCTATTTGGTCTTAGGGTTAGGGTTTCTATTTTCTGTTAAGCACAACTCTACTCATATTTCTTAGTCAATACACAAAATAACCACTTCTCTAAACTTGTATCACAAATACTTAGCACAATATTGGTAATAAATATAAATATTAAATAAATAAAAAAATTATTCGTAAAATTCTGGATCCTCACAGATTATGTTTGTACATATAGTTTAGATTTGGGAGAAGTTTAGGATTACTTGAAGCTCAAGAGGAGTGAGCAATACGGATTAGAAAGCTTGAAAGAATTGGAATTCTTGGAGAATGAAGAAGTTTGACAAAGTTTATTCTTATCCATTTGTTTCCTTTGATCTTGTAATCCATAAATGTTGTTTATATTGGTACTAATGTTTAGTTCAAGAGCTATGAACTAATTATTGGCTCTAAGGTTATAATGAAACCCTTTGTTAATTTGAATTGACTATCTTATATCTTTGGTTGGTATCATATGGTTTGGGTTAATATATTCTTGCTTAATGATTGTTGCTACGAAATTAGTGATGATTTTGTTAATCTATATGAAGTTGAAAGAGGGGTTGTAGATTTACACCTAAATATATTGGCATGTGATTATGAATTATCTACTTGATTCGACTTCACAATTTGTGCATAGAATATACATGTATATGTGCACCATGTGTGACCTTATTGAGAACTTATGCTTTAAATCCTTGTTATGGTTAATTCACATAGATATGTGTAGCATAAATACCTAGCTTGGACGTTCCTTTCTGTTCTATTCCTTTTCAGGTGGATCTAGAGAGGATATATTTGTACATACCTCGGAAGAGGTGTATGAGCATGTGTGTGTTCTCGGTCGACAAATTGTCGTGATCACTAAGACCATAGAGAGAAGGTTAGGAAGTTTTGATGAAACATAGCACACTAGGTGTTTGAAAAAATGCTAGTGTGGGGTGAAGTTATGACCTTAGCTTGTAGTACCTTCGATACCATTCGTTATCCATTTACTTGCTTTGATAATTAGATACAACTAGATTAATGGCACTTCTGTTACCATGTTGTTCGAATAAGACTTTAGCGATACAAAGTTGGTATTTGGTAAATATTAGTGATAGTTCCTTGTGGGTACGAAACTTTCCTTATTACTGTATTACTTTTTAGACCGCGTATACTTGCGCGGTTTTCCCGCATCATGCACTTAGTCGCTATGGGAAGGCGTGGTACAGTTTTGTATGTGCCAACATGATCCCTACTCATAACCTTAGTGACGTAACTAAGGATTAAGCGATCCTATTATTCGCCATTGTCATGGGTTTGGACGTGGATATCGAAGTTCTTATTCAGGAGTCCATCCTGAAGGCGATCAAGAGTACCACTTCTAGGGGACTTCCACATCCATCCTTGATCACCCGATTGTGCAAATAAGTAGGTATTCATTGCAGGCCAGAAGAGATAGCTTTGCTGCCCATGTCAGTCATCGACCATCAAGTCATCTCACGCTTTAGTGTATTGGACGAGGCAGTCTCACATAGCAGAGGTGAGGGGTATATGCCACCTACTGAGCAGCCTCCTACGTCAGAGGCTGGACACTCACAGCCACAGAGTCAGGCTCATCTTCAAAAGGATTTTTGGCAAAGATTATGGCATCCCTCACCTTACTACAGAAGAACCAAAACACAATTGCTCAGAGGCAGCAGAGACACATAGCAGTGGTTGCTTAGAGGTAGGATATCGCGATGCATTATCAAGCTGAACTAGTCAACACTATGCAGAGCATCTAGACAGCCTATAGTGGCGAGGATGCTAATTTCACGCCTTTCCAGTTCCCGGATCCTCCTATTTTCCCTCCATATCCTCCGACATCGCCGTCTGCAGAAGCTGACGAGGATGATGCTGATGTCAAGTGACCAAACTTCAAGGAAGCCCTCTTGTATTGATTTATATATGTTTAGCAATGAGGGCATTGCTCATCTTAAGTTTGGGGGTATTATGGGTTATCTGATTTATTATGTCTACTGTCATGATAGGCTGCCATGTCATAGTATTTTGTTTATGTTTTATCAATATTGTAGTGCAGTCATGTTTGAACTGCGTTTTTGACATCATTTTGGACTTGATTAGCCTTTGATTTATTATGTTTTGGTACTATTATGGATGGATGTCATGAACAAATTTTGTTATCATTTATGGATTCTTGGATGATTATCAGCATGTATGTTTGGTTTATAGCCATCGTTTGGGATATATACAGATTAGTATGCTTTTTCCATGTTAATAGCTTTATTACCCTACTTTGAGCTATTATTATGCAAGGGTTTTATATTATTTATAAATTTTTTATTGTGGCTAATGATAAGCGCCAGGTGATTATGTCTATTTCTTAGAGTTTGTGTCAAACATGTATGGATGATAGGTTAGTTTAGTTGATAAGTTGAGACTGTTATTGATCTGTCCTTGCTAGCAAGCATCGACCAACTATTTTAACTAGTTATATTTTGGATATAGTTTACGTGTTTATTGCTTTGAGAATATGTTCACTCTTTTAAACTTTCATTATTACAAGGTAATAAAAGGCTTAGACGCTTATACAGTTTTGAATCTTGGGTTCTGGCATGTTTTCATTTGACAAAAAAAAATCGAAAGTCTTGCGGTGGGTCGAGATGGATCGTGAAATGCACTCGCCCATAAACGCAGACTTAATTTGAAATGGAGCATAAAATGCACTCACATAATAATCTTCGGTTTGTAAAGTCTAATTTGGCTTAGTTTGATTACGTGACCTTTATTGCTGGAGTTTTTAGATTCTTAGGGGTGTTCTACACCTAGTGCCCTAAAGCCATATGGCTTTAGAGTCACTTATCAAAAGCTCATTAATTGGTAGCGCTTAATAGCCTAAGGTAATTAAGCAATGTCCGAGTCATATTTTAATGTCTTCATGTTAGAGCCTTTTGATCCTTTCTTGCATTTGCGTCTTGTTCTTAATGCTTGTTGAATGTTTAAGTTACTGAGTTTTCATATTGGTTTCTATAATCGATCATGTGAGCTTATTTTGAGCTATGATTAGTTAGGGTGGTTGGTTTACGCACACACACATAGAATAGATCGAATACAGTCTTATGCTTAAAATTGATTGAACCCTTATTCATATATGTGTTTGTCATGTTCTCTAGGTGTAGCTATGATTGAGCTTAGAAACCATGATGCTAGTATATAGTTTTATACTTCATTCACGTTGTTGTTTTACTGTTGTTGTTTTTGTGTTAGTTAGTTTGCTTGAGGACAAACAAAGATTTATATTTGGGGGTATTTGATGAGTGGGATTTATACCAGCGAATCGGATCCTTTATTGCTTAACCTATGTGTTGTAGGGCTTATTAGGTCTTTTCCAGCTTACAGGGGTAAAATTGTCAATTTTCCTACACTCACGCTGCTTGGCCTTTATGCGAGCTTAAACTCAAATGCTAAATACCTCAACAAAACCAACAATAGCGTCGGCGTGGGTTGCTGCAGTAGCCTAGTTCCTTTATAAACTGGTTCTGCAATGCGAGCTCTAGTCTTTTTTGTCGACTTGGTATTGCATTTTATGCAGTTTAAACCTAACAACTGCTGCAGTATGTGACTCGGTGCTAAGGAAGAGAAGATCTAGATGTGACCCAGCCTCAAGGAGAATAATGGGATATAAAGGGGGAGTGAGCCTACTTTGATATATCCCCCTATGGGCCACAGTCTCTCTCTCTCTCTTGTAGTTTCTACTCCATTTTCCTAGTAGATTATGAATGTATATATAGTTTAGGTAGATTAGGGAGAAGTTTGGGATTCCTTGAAGCTCAAGAGCACTGAGCAATATATATTGGAAAGCTAGAGAGGATTGAAATTCTTGGAGACTGAAGAAGCTTGACAGGGTTTATTCTTATCCATTTGTTTCCTTTAATCTTGTAATCCATAAATGTTGTTTATATTGCTACTAATGTTTAGTTCAAGAGCTATGAACTAATTATTGGCTCTAAGGTTATAATGGAACCCTTTATTAATTTGAATTGACTATCTTATCTCATTGGTTCGCATCATATGGTTTGGTTCAATATATTCATGCTTACTTATTCTTACTAAGAATTTAGTGATGATTTTGATAATCTATATGAAGTTGAAAGATGGATTATAAATTTAAACCTAAGTATATTGGCATTGAATTATGAATTTGCCTTCTTGATTTGACTGCATAATTTGTGTATAGAATAGACATATATATGTGACCTTATTGAGAACTTATGCTTTAAATCCTTATTATGGTCGCATAGACATGTGTAGAATTAATACCTAGCTTGGACGACGTTCCTTTCTATTCTATTTCCTTTCGGGTGGATCTAGAGAGGATATGTTTATACATACCGCGAAAGAGGTGTATGAGCACTTATGTGTTCTCGGTCGATAAACTGTCGTGACCACGAAGACCATAGAGGTGTTAGGGAGTTTTGATGAAACATAGCACACCAGATGTTTGACAAAATGCCAGTGTGGGGTAAAGTTATGACCATAGCTTGTAGCACCTTCGATACCATTCATTATCCATTTACTCGCTTTGATAATTAGATACAACTAGATTAATCGCACTTCTATTATCATGTTGTTCGAATAAAACTTAAGCGATACAAAGTCGGTATTTATTAAATATTAGTGATAGTTCCTCATGGGTACGACACTTTCCTTATCACTGTATTACTTGTTAGGCCGCGTATACTTGCGCGTGTTTAGTGATTTATAATCCGAACAACAATAAGCTATACAATTATAACTCATGTACTCTAATATTCTACACATAACATTAGGATTATCACATCAATTAGCTACATATGTAAGACCCCAACTTTTTATGAATAAAGATTTAATTTTCTATAAATGTTATTTTGAATAATAAGGTGGGGATTTGATATAATGCTATAGTTATGAGTGATATTTATAAATTTTGCAAATAAGCAAGTTGTCATAAAATATTCTTTTTGTCGGGAATTATTTGTATGATGACACAATCATTGGTGGACCCCACAACTGAATGATTGTCGAATATAGAAAGCGACAGAAATAACCTTTTTATAAAAATAACGACAAGAATTTTACCGTTAAACTATTGAAATACCCGGTGATAAAAATACGATGTACGTGTGGTTTCATAGTAGTAGCGCAGTGATATTATGCAAAGTATCTCTGATTATTGATGCTTACGTAAGAAGTCACTCAGTTCATTTAAAAATGACCACAGTAGTTGATGCATAGTATCTCATATTATTGATTCAATTATTGTCGCAGTATCATCTGCACAATATTTTATATTATTAAAAGAATAATTGAAACGACACGGTTATTCATATTATTATTTGTATTATTGAAAATGTCTAGAAAGTTCTGTCGATGAAAGGTGTTAGGTTATTTAATTGCACGCCAATAAGGAGAAGTCCTTATCAGAAAGCCCCTTCTTTCTTGGGAATGATCTGGTTGTCAATATTGTGAGTTATAATAATAATGATGAATAATTATTGAAAGATTAAAAATGTTTTTATTGAAGATAAACATTTTGTGGTAAATAATTATTCATTTTTTTATATAAATAGAGGGTTTTGCCGTGAAGTATTTGTTGTAAGTTTGGCTTATCACATGGATCCCCACTTACTCATTTTTCAAAATCGTCGGTAGAAAGTTATCTTAGTTTTGTTTTATTATCATTGTAATAGTAATAAAAAAAAATTATATAAAACAAAATATTTTTTATATTATATATAAATTTATTCGTTTTATTAGATTATAAATAGAATATTTTATATAATATTTGTGTTTTATTAGAATATTTTATTGCACAGTAATGAATAGTAAAAATCAGAAAATCAGCTAATTCTGCGCCTGTGAAATTTCTTTTTGTTCACCCATGGTTTTCTTTTAAATATTACCTTGCCATTCTCCTATAAATAGGATGCTTAGGTATAAAATGAAAATCACACCAGAATTAGAGAATTCTTCTTCTATAATATTGTGCGTATTTCTTTCTAGTATAAGGATACTTTGAGTGTAAAAAATAGTGCAAGTTTTTTTCAAGAATATTTTCGCTATACCACTCAGATTTACTCTCCTACTAAGGTAAGGGGTATCATTTCTTTCATATTCGTAAGAGATATTATTTTTCGTATTCGTAAGGAATATTATTTTTGTTCAATATTCGTAAGGAATATTATTTTCATTCCATATTCGTAAGGGATATTATCTGTGACGCCCCCAAAATTAGGTATACATCACCCATCTTGAGTCACCAGATATATGGTAGAGAATTCAAATACAACTTAATAATACAACTGTCGTGTACAATACGACAAAACATAAACTCTGAGTTTGAATAGAAATATTGTCTACTAGAGAGTATACAAACTCAAAAGGAGTCCTCATTACAATTATTATCACACTATTTCACAGAATAGTGAGGACTACTAATGCACCATCTAGGACCATCACTCGTTCCCCAGGCTTCGTCCCGGCTATATTCTCATTTCTGAGAGAAACGGTGAAAGAAAGGGTGAGCTCAATTAGCCCAAGAAGAAATATTATGACTAAGATAATGCGAGAATAAATTATCATTAGCCTTAAGCAAAGTGTTAAAGCGATACAATATATCAAACATCAAGTTTAACTGCAGCAGAACAAGAAATCCATTAAAAGAGTAAAGTAGAGAATAAAATCTACTATCTTTTATAATGTAAAAGGTTTTTCATCACTTTTATCGCCGGGACTCAGCTTAATAAATAATCCACATCATCGAATCACCCCCTTTTCTGACCAAGGATATTCTTTAGTATCACGACCACGAATTATCCATGCACTATGGCTAAAGATAATCATGTTTTCATCAACGGTCCTGATCATGCCATAAAATAATTCATCTTTGCACCCTTGGCCGAAGAGAATCCATAGCCATAATCATACCAAAAACTGTCCATCAATGCACTACGCCAATGAGGGACTTTTTCCATATCATTTGTAACATTACGGTCATGATTACACCGAATAATCCCTGGTCATAATCATACCAAGTCCATCTATGCACTACAGGCCACAGATGACTTTCAACAAAATATAAGCATGAGGATGATGACAATGATATAAGAATTCAATAAAACAAGTTCAAGAATTAATTTATCCAGAAACTAATAACGTTCAAATTGTCAACATGATACTGCTTTGTAGAGTAAAATTCAAGAATGCTCAGAAGAATATTTCCATGAAAAGATACTGGATGAAGCGCAAATATCAAGGATATTCCACTAATTTCATAGAGTATGAAAGTCAAAGTTTTAACCAACTGAGTATAATAAAGAATGGAATAACAAAAGAAATCACCATGCATGCGGTACCCGCATAGCGAGAGTTATTCAAATAAGAATAATAATTAAGAATCAGTCATGCGTAAAAGCATGACGAGGATGTTCCAACGAGAATAATAAAAAACGAGAATAATAATGAAATCATCATGCATGCGATTATTTCGCATAGGCGAGTTATTCCAATAGAATACTAATAAAGAGCGGAACCGAGTCCGGTAGAAAACGCATGCGAGACGAGGATATTCAATAGAATAATAATAAAAAAGCGAGAACCGAAGTCCACAGTAAACGCACGCATGTGAGGATATTCAACGAGAATAATAAAGAATGAAATAATGAGAAGAATTTCACCAAGTATAGGGTATCCTGCGTATCTGAGTTATTCCAACGAGAATAATAAAGAATGGAATAATGAAGTTCTCTTCATGAATAAGAAAGAAAGAATACCCCTTATGAGTACAACAAATAATATTCCCTACCTTAGAAAGAAGAATCTTTGGATATAAAAGTAGTGAAATAGCGAGAACACTTTTCTTCTTTCTCTCTATAGTTTCTCTCTCACAGAGTTTGGTGAATTTAAGAAATATTGAATGAATGAGCTTTATTTATAGAAAATGGATCGATATATAGTAACTAACGGATGAGCGGTCTGATTGATTACTTTAATCTGACGGTCCATATTTAAAGCAAAATCTTTTAAATAAAATATAATATATTCTATTTATAATCTAATAAAACGAATAACTTTATAAAAGATTTTACTTTTACTATGCAAACACTATGCATAATAAAATATAATATATTCTAATTATTGTCTAATAAAAGCATATAACTTTATAAAAGTATTACATTTTATATAAAAAAGATTTTACTACATGAAAACAATATGCAGATACTATATGCAACACTATGCATAATAAAATATAATATATTCTATTTATAGAATAACTTTATAAAAGTATTCTATTTTATTACATTAATAATACCAATAAAACAAAACTGAGTGACTTATCACGTAAGCATCAATAATCAATCTTGTGTGCTACTTATGGAATCACGCAGACATTCGTACTTTTAACACTGGGTGTTTCCACAGTTAATGGTAAAACTTCCGTCGTTATTTTCATAATGTATTTTTGTCGTTTTCTCAATCCGACAATAATTCCATTAATGGGGTCCACCAATAATCGTGGTCATTGCATCACGAATATTCCTGTTAAAAGCGAATATTCCCCACCAATCGAATATTATATAACAACTTGCGTACTTTGCAAAATTTATAAATATTACCCACAACTATAACATTATATCAAATCCACACCATAATATTCAAAAAATTATTTCAAGAAAATTAAATATTTATTCATAAAATCTGTGGTCTCACATTATCCTCGTTCAATATTCGTAAGGAATATTATTATCGTTCAATATAAGTATGAAATATTATTTTCGTTCAATATTCGTAAGAAATATTATTTTCTTTCATACTTTATAGTATATAAGTAATATTATTTCATTTCATATTCCTAAATCTACACTTATTTTGATAAGTATTGCTTCTATATTCCCTAAAATTAGTAGAATATCCTTGAATTTTGCGCTTCATCTAGTATCGTTTCACTAAAATATTTTTTAGAACTTTCTTATTAAATTTTAATCTTTTCATGTCGGGTACTATTCACGATATAATTGGTTTCTTTTCTGTCCAAATTATTTTTGATACATACATATCATTCTTGATTTTTACTCCACAATTAGTTATCATGTTGATAATTTGGACATTCTTGAACTCTGGATAAATTAAATTATAAATTTTTAATATTTATCCTTGATCTCACTTGATTGATTCCTTATATCATTGTCATCATCATCATGCTTATATTATGGTAAAAGTTATCTTTGGCCCGTAGTGCATAGATGGATTGTTAATTGATATGATTATGACTAGAAATTGTGTATTGGTATAATCATAACATGTAATGTTACAGACAAATGATGTGGTGAAAGTCCTATTTTGTCCGTAGTGCATAGATGGACAATTGTTTGGCATGATCATGTCCACTGGTGATACAAACGAATATACTTGGCCCGTAGTACATGGATACTTTGTTGGTTTGAAACATTTGTTGAGTTATGTTACAGAGATAAAATATTGATGATGAACTTTTAAATCATAGAAGATAGTAGACATTATTCTCTACTTGACTCTTCTAATGGATTGATTGTTCTGCTGCAGTTGTTGATCTAAATTTGTTGTCTATTGTATTCTATCAATTTTTACACTGTTGAGGACAAAAGATAATTTATTCTACATTATCTTAGTCATAATATTCTTTACTAGGCTAGTTGAGCTCACCCTTTTCTTTCATTGTTCTCTTCTGGAAATGAGAATATAGTTGGGACTAGTCGGGGAATGGAGTGATGGTCCAAAATGGTGGCTATAGTAGTCCTCACTATTTTATAAAATAGTGTGATAATAATTGTAATGAGGACATCATTTGAGTTTGGATATTGTCTACGAGACAATATTCGTATTAAAACTCACGATTTACGCTCGTATTTTTACGACGTTAATAATTAATATAAATGAAGTTTGTATTTGAATTATGTACCATATATTTGGCGACTCAGAATGGGTTGTATGGACCTATTTTGGGGGCGTCACAGTTGGTATCAGAGCTTAGGGATATGATCCTTGGCAGAGATCTGAGGCTAGAACTAGGAGGGGAGAGACGAGTAAATCATTCGCTAGTGTGTCCTACCTAAGCTTATTTGTTATTTAATTGCTCGGTCAGAATATAGGGATAATATGTGGCATGTCAATTAACTTTTGTTTTGTGGCAGCATTTGAGAATGACATCTGAAATTTTTGAGATAAGCAAAAGAGCACATGAGACCGTTGAGACACCGCCAATCAATAACCAGGTTAATGTACATTATGAAGGGAATAATCCTCATGTAAACAACAACAACGAACAAATGATGAACGATGGGATGTTTATAAGTTTTGTGCAATTCATGCAACACCAAACGTGAGAGATTCCTGTTCAAAATACAGTTGGAAACAATGGCAACTCACGGCTGGTCACTGCTAAGAAATTCAAGGAGCTGGGACTGTGACACCCCCAAATCTGGGTACTTAAATTCCCACGTGATTTGGTGTTCACTAGTCAAACATCATATGTCGATCTACCCATAATAAATGAAAACATAAATAGATATAAATAAATCCTCTCTTTAAGGAATTGCATCATCTCAAATAAATACATCAATCCCAGGTCATACTAACCTTAAATCTTAACTGCGGAAACATAAACAATTAATCGTCTTACACAACATTAATATAAGTCTAAAACAGTAATACATCATCACATAAAACAACAAGTCTTCATCACTTGTTAATCTTGCCCTTGCCTTTGATAGTAGAAGGCTCGTTGGACCTTTCATTCTTAACTACAACCTTATTATTACGCAAGAGTGAGAACAATTGCCCACAAGTAAAATAATGAAATAAGAATATAATAACATGCGAGTGAATCAAAGACTTCTGGAATAAGAACTCAACTTTTGAATCAAGAATGAATAACAAGAATCAAAAGAACTTCTGAGGGTCGTTACACCTTGAACTATGTCCTAGGTTATCAAGGGTTACACTTGAAACCTTTAGCAATCATAAGACTATGGACTCTTCTACTCGTACTTAGGGGGATCAGCCTTTAGTACCATACTGTGCACAATATCTTAACGCTAACACATAAGAAATCCCTATACAACGTTGTTCATCTCAGTTTGACATTAGAGTCCGCACCAAAGGAAGTTTGGTTTGGATAAATCAATAAGGATTCTGAAATTTAGAACGTTCATCAACTATGGACTAGTCGAATCAATAAGGGTTCGCTAGTCTTACAAAGTTCAACCATACCTGATATTTAAATCAAAAACAATCTTAAGATGTATACAATAGAATAAGTATTGTATAACAAAATCATACTTTGAAAAGATTAATAAATAATAAGAACTTGCTCGATATAGAACATAAGTCTGGAATTTGTTCAATGTAAAGAGATAAGTTTATAAACTTGCACAAGGATAACAAGTAGGGTTAGGAAACTTGCCTCGTGCATAGATCACACGTTAATTATACACGTTCCCCGATTTAATCCTACATACCATTCATATTCACAATACCAATCAATTATAACGTAGCTAGTCATCACAAGTTCATTCTTTTTATCTAACTCGGATTATGACTATACTTAGTCAAATTACCAAACTTATTGTCACATAATTTACACTTCACGAACAATAAGTTAACTATGCGTTCAATAATTTAATCCACACATAAATGCATAATTGCCATGTTAAGAACCTATCTTAACGTCTCATTATATGTCTAACATATTTTTATGTTCATTAGATTAGGTCACTATCACATTCTTAGACTTGAACAATTAAAATTTTTCATTTATGGACCATATTCAGAGTGGCGCTGCAGCGCCACTATTGTGCTTGTTCTCGGTGCTGCGGCATGGCCCGCGCTGTGGCTTGGACATTGGCGCTGCGGTGTGGGTGTTATATACTGCATGTTATTGCATTATACATGAAGTAACACTAGAACTGTAATAATCCATAATTTTAAATTGTAATTTTAAATATTTATTGAATTATATAAATATTTAATTGATGTGTTTATTATTGAATAAATATTTAATTTGATTTGATTTGATTGGTTAATTATATGTTAAATAAATAATTAAGGAGTTAAGAAATTAATTATTAGGAGATAATATTCTAAATTAATTTAATAATTAAGTTAGAGAGTTTATAATGATTAAATGAATTATTATATTTTAATTTGAATTTGTAATTAAAATGATGTGTTAGTTGGTTAAATAAAATCATAATTTTAAAGAAAATTATAATTGTGTTGTATTGATTTATGTGTTAAAGTAATTTAATAAATTGTTAATATAATTAATTAAATTGAGTATTAAAATTTAATTAAATAAAAGTGTGACAAATAACATAACTATAAAGGAGATATTAAAATAAATTAAAAGAGTTTAATTCTATTTTGCTAAACAAGGCTTAATGCATATTAAGCTTTTAATCTAATTGTGTTTTACCAAACAAGGTATAAGGATTAATTGATTTATTTTAATTATGTTTCCAAACAAGGTGTAAGATTTAATGGGTTATTTTTAATTAGTTAGCCAAACAAGCCTTATGGCTTTTGATTTTTAAAATTTGATAACTGATATCAGTTATACATATATTTATATTATATAATTAATACATATATTATTACCTATACGTTATATTTTACTATGTAAGTTAGAATAGAGAATAAAGACTCAGAAGAAGAAAAGAGGAGAAGAAGAAAAATTGAGAGAAAAATTGAGAGAATCCTAGAGAGGTTTTGAGAGAAGAATTGAGAAAAGAAAGCTTGTTGATTAAAGGAAAAAGTTATCATCTTCTAGAATACAAGGTATCATCTAAACCCTTTTATTTTTCAAAAAGTTTTAGTTGTCTTCTCTTCCAAAATTCTTTGTAAAATCCTTGTAGAAGTTGAATTGTTTGATGTATATAGCTTTATATGATAAATTGTTTGTTAGAAGTTGTGTTCATAAGTTTATAGATGAATTAATTCATGTTATGTATGTAATTTGTGAAGAAAATCATATTACGGTGAGTTTATATGAATATATATGAATATGGCTTAGTTTAAAGTAAAAATTAAGGTTAATTAGTTGTTTAATTTATAAATTGTCTATTGAATTTGAAAGAGGATGAATAAACATAAACAAGGTACTTTGAATTATCTGTTTTGGTTGAAAAACAAAATCACAGTTATGATTTTTACTAAAAATGTCAAAAAGTGAAGTTTTATCAAAAATAGTAAAATTAGTTGTTTTAAATTGGATGTTTATGTTGTTATATGAGTAAAATAATGTTAATAGTCTTTAAATTATGTTTCTATGAAGTCTTTGTAAGTATTACATGTTAATTAGGTTGTTAGAAAGTAGCTTGTAGGCCAAATTGGCTTTTTATTCATCATATTGTTAGAAAGGTGGTCCCCGAGAAGCGGAGTTCGACGTCATGAGCTGACCCGATGAGTGTAATTTCCACACTGCAGCGCCACTCGTTGGTCTATGTCTCGTCTTCAAAGTGTAATGACCCACATGTAAACTATGGCATGCGAACGCGAAGTTAGCGAGTAATGGTCGAGACAGTGTGATTTATTTACACAAAGTCTGAAAAAGGTGTTATGTGTTAATAGTAGGATTGTTAAATTATGATTTCAGTATTTCTTTATCAAGAATGAACATGTTTTTAATGATTAACTAGTTTTATTACTAATTGTGACGCCCCCAAAATAGGTCCATTCCATCCAACCCATTCTGAGTCGCCAAATACATGGTACAGAAATAAGTACAACTTTATTAATACATTTGTCGTGCAAAATACGACAACAAATATACTGTGAGTTTAAATACAATTATTGTCTTCTAGACAATATACATACCCAAATAAATCCTCATCACAATTATTTATACATTTATTTTCAAAAATTGTGAGGACTACTAAATAACTCTCTAGAACCTTCATTCCATACCCCGACTAGTACGCTACATTCTCGCCTCCACGAGAAGAAAAATGGAACAACAAGGAAAAGGGTGAGCTCAACTAGCCCGAAGAAAGAATATTATGACTAAGATAATATAAAACAAATTATCGTTAGTCTTCAACAGGAAAAATCTAATAGAATACAATAGACAACCACGGTTTTAAATCAATCTTCAGCAATTGAAATAATAATTCATTAGAAGAGTTAAGTAGAGAATGCAAACTACATCTTCTATATATGAATTTAAAAGTTCATCGTCGATATTTTATCCTGTAACATCAATCAATATATATCGGAATCAAATATTCATCTTTGCACTACGGCCAAAGATATTCATCGATTGGTCATGTTCATCTAAACACTGTTCATCTTTGCACACGCGCCAAAGATATTAATCGATCGATCATGTTCATCTCAACACTGTTCATCTTGACTACTACGGGCCAAAGATATTCATCAAGAAATCATTCATCTTTGCACTACAGGCCAAAGATATTCAGTAATATCATCATTTAGGACTAAGAATGATGAAAAATATTTTAAAGGAAACGAATCCAGTGAAACAAAAGAACAAATATTAAGGATTCATATTTTAAACAATCCAAGTTCAAAAATACTTCATAAGTAATCAGAGTGGAGTAAAATTCAAGAATGATCAAAACATGGATACAATCAAAGCTAGTATCCAGTATAGATATTTTGGACAAAAAAAAGAAATTTCATTTTTCGATAAATAGTGCCGTATTAGTGAATAGTGCCGTATACGTGAATAGTGTCGTATACGTGAATAGTAACTCCGACACCAAAAGATAGAAACTTCACAAAAAAACATCTCCACGCTTCGTGAATAGTACTCATGAATAGTAACTCGTGAATAGTAACTCGTGAATAGTAACCTCGACATGAAAAAGTTCCAAATTTGATAAAAATTTCCAACCAATATTTCTGCATAATGATATTGAAGAAATAATATCATTTTCGAATAAAATAACATCCCTTACCTCGAAAGGCGGTATTTCTAGTTAAAAACAGGATATAGACTATGACTTGAACTTGCACCAGTATAGCAATACTCAAAGTATACTCAAAATACTCACAAGAATACATTTCGATAATATAGAGAGAAAACTTGATTTATGGTGTGATTTTCAATTCTAACATAAGCACCCTATTTATAGGAAAATGCTTAAAACACCAAAGTAGAAAATTTAATAAATTAATATTATAATTTTTCCACAACTTCAGACACACACTAACAATCTGAATTCAGCCTCCTTATCACATGTTAAATGAGTTTCAAAAATGGAAAAAACGTTTATGTAATTAAAAATATTTTAAACTTCTAAAAATTAATTATTTCGGAACTCGAAACTTCAATAATTCATAATAAATATCCCTTTTGTCAAAAAATTCGATTCTCGCGAATTTGAATAGGAAATTCAATTCTCTACAACTTTACAGAAGAAAGTTTTTCCAAATTCCAAACAAAAATGATCGAAATCCACAAAACCAGCGATTTTACGGTATAATCAAATTTCTATCAATAATTGTGTCCACCAACACACAAAATATGTGTTAAACATTTAATGCCACAAAATACTCTTCCTCCTCATATACTCATATATCCCACATTCATTATAAAATATCATCAGTTAATATATTATTAAAATAATATATTTAAATGAATTATTTTATCAAAAATGATAAAATATTAATTTTCAACAATTATCATTTTAAAATTTTCTCCATCTATATCCACATAAAATCAATATTTTCCTCATCATATAAATCAATAATTAATTATTCACAAATAATATTACTGAGAATCAAGATCGGGCAACCGTGTAGTTTCTGGAAAGAGGGGCTTTCCAATAAGGATCTCTCCTTACTGGTGCGTAATTAGGTGATCAAACCTCTCCTTAGACAGAACTTTCTAGACATTGCCAATAATGTTATCCAATAATATTATTCAGATAATATGAATTATTGCTCCGATAATGGAAAATACTGTGTAATGATAATTTATTGAAACAACAGTAATATAAAATATTAATGCAGCAATTATTGAATCAATAAAATAAAATACTGAACAGTAATTACTGTAACAATTATTGAGTAGTGCCTTCTTACGTAAGAATCAATAATTGGTGCAATCTGCAATATGCTACTTATTCAACAATGCGTATTAGTGTGTTTTAACCACGGGTATTCCAACAAGATTAACTTGAATAATAACTACGCAGATTATTTATAAACAACTTATATTTGTCGTTTTCTTCATCCAATCGCTTTCCAGTTATGGGGCCCACAAAAAGATCGCCGTCAATGCGAATATTTCCGACAAGCATTTAATATTCCACGACCAAACGAATATTCCCAAACAATAATGAATATTTTATAACCACTTGCTTATTCAAAATATTTGTGTATTTTACCCATAACTATCCACATTAATCAAATCAACCTTTACTATTTCAAAATAATAAATAGAGGAAAATAAATTTCATTTATTAATAATTTGGGGTCTTACAACCTCCCTCCTTATGAAATTTCGTCCTCGAAATTGACGACGATACTGGTGTTTTGAAAAGATGATAATACTCGCTTTCATTTCCATTTCCAACTCTGTGTCATTTCCTCAATAGCATGGTTTCTCCCCAAAACTTTAACTTGTGGTATAACCTCATACATAGGATATGTTCTTTCCTATCCAAGATCTTGACAGTACCTCCTCGTCACGTTAAGTCTTGGCTATCTCGTCCGGTTCTAACTCAATGATGTGGTTCGGGTCGTCCACATA
Source organism: Panax quinquefolius (assembly GCA_020205615.1). Classification (NCBI taxonomy): domain Eukaryota; kingdom Viridiplantae; phylum Streptophyta; class Magnoliopsida; order Apiales; family Araliaceae; genus Panax; species Panax quinquefolius. The sequence goes on from CM035172.1 coordinate 75,991,370, forward strand.
TTTACGTAACATCGACACGTGAAAAGCGTTATGAACAGCGTCATACTTGGAGATAAAAGCAGTCTATAGGCCACAGTTTCTATTCGATCGAGAATTTCAAATGGATTAATAAATCGAAGGTTTGAGCTTTCCTCACCTCACCAATTCTCGCTTTTTGAAATAACGACTTCTTGCATCTTCTTCTTCATATTCATCAGCTCCGGTGTGTAGCTTGAACAACTTTAACTTTATCAATTAAAGTCGATTATACTCGTATATCATCACGTGGGTACCTAGAGTTTTCATCTCCATCTCTATTATTTATAAATTATACGAAATTAGTCTTTGACAATATCGTACTCGTATTTGTATACGATCTTCTACTCAACACGTCAGCTACCACGTTCGCTTTTCCCAGGATGGCATTGTCGTAACACGTCTTTGAAATGAGTCTCTCTTGAGTTCTTCAAGCTCTTCCCACATTCCTTGCTCCATTCGAATTTTGTATCTCTACGAGTCAGTTGCGTTAATGGAATAGCGATTCGAGAATATCCTTCAACGAATCTCCGATAATAACCAACTAAGCCTAGAAAGCTACGTATTTCGATTACCGACTTAGGTTGTTCTCAACTGTGACTCATATCCCAACCTTGGATAACACGTTACAATGACACCTATCAGTTTACTATCGCACGAATATGGTGTCCCCTACGGAGAATGCGGCGGTGCATTCACAAAGGAAGTCACCAGATAAAGGCTCAGGTACCAAATTCTATAGTTGAATTTTTAACTCCTGAAGTTCAATAGGAGCCATTCGATATGAGATTTTAGAAATGAGTTTTGTACCGGGTTCAAAGTTGATACAAAATTTAATATCAGGCTTTGGGAGTAAGCTAAGAAATTCTTCAGGAAATACGTCAGGAAAAATTAATAACAACAGAATATTATTCAAATCGGCGTGTCTTTATTCAAATCCATAACATGGACTAAGAAAACTTGACATCCGTAATAAGCGAATGACTTCATATGGCGATATGAAAATGTTTGACTACAATGGTTTGATTGCTTGAATTCGAATATAAGGTTGCTTAAGAATATGAAAACTAACAACCTTATGAAAGTAATCAATTTAGGCATGATGAGTAGTTAACCTTAAAATCACATCAAAAACAAATATCTCTATAGAAATAAGGTTAACAGGTAATGTGATAGTGCCAACCTGAATCAAGCAAGATTTCTAAACAACGGATGTAATGAAAGTTTCTCCTAACGGAGTCTCCATAAATAGGTCAAAGTCTAATTTCTCCGTAGTCAAGTTCAAACGTTGAGCGTAAGCAAGAGAGATAAAAGAAAGGGTAGAACCGGTATCTAGTAAGGTATAAAATCACAAGAATGTATAATTAACTAACTCGTGCTAACTTCGTTCGGGTTCCTCGCATTTTTAATGGGGTCACCACAAACGCGCTCTTCCGAGAACCTGTTGACTTTGACTTTTACGGGACATCCTTTTGAGTCACCATTCATTTGGGTGGGTTTTGATATAGTATTATCTTGAGCGATATGTCATTCTTTTCCATAATTATAGCATACCTTAAAGCTGTTGTAGGCGGTTAATGATATGTCCCTCTTTCCGCATTTGTAACATACGACCGGTGGTCTTTCTCCTCCCTTGGAACCAGTTGCTACTGGTGCTGACGTCTTCACATGGTCGTTGTTGAATCTCCTCTTTCTAAAATCTCCTCCCGACTCGCTTCTTCTATTTTCATGGCCACGATTACCACCACAGTGGTTACCGCCTTTGTCCGTATTCTTCTTTATCCGCTGGTTATCGTTATTCTGATGACTGCTATCTTCGGTATGATCCTGGTTATGGTCCCTCGGTTGAACGTACTCGTTATCTCTGAAAGTAGTATGCACACAAGCCAATCATGTTTGATGATAAAGCATATACTTTGTAACAATCTTATTCATTTATTAATAAAAAGTATTAATTTATTAAAGGCTTTTAATTATCTACATGATGCTGTTTTATAATATGTGATAAACCCATAGTTTTAAGCAATGCTTTTAGAATAATGATGATGATCATTCTAATGAGATCTAAATTCTTAGAAAGCTTAAAACTAAAATAGTTCCCAATCATTGGATTACTAAATTGGGGATTAGTGAATCCGGATAGATTGGTACATACGTTGCTTTGCTCATTGGATGAGGATGATTGATCTCATGATCATTTGTGTGGAGACACTAAACCAAGTATGTAGGTGCTTATTAGAGAATAAGTTCCATTGAGCGTGGCTCGCTAAGGAATACCTAATGGAGTTTTATTTGCTGTCAATAGGAATTCTGTGTAGTGATAGTAGTACAAGTAATCCTTGGACTTGAGATCATCATAGTATCTTGTGTATGATGAGTTATACTTTGACTTATTCCTTAAGACCCTTAGGGTATATCAAAGGGTATGCTTGGGTATAATAAGTTGTACATGGAGATAATGTATGATCAATAAAGAATCTACCACTTCTAATAAAAGAAGAGAAATGTCCTATGTGATTCGATAAATGACAACCAAGTAGTCCTTGGCCAAGGCAGAATGAAATTAGAAAGGAGTTTCTAATTTGCATTATTTGAGTTGTGCATTTAAGGATCGAAATACATATAATTAAATAAAATAAGACTTGATAAGTAATTCCATGTTTTATATTTAATTGGGACATTGTATGGTGGAAGGATTGAATTATGCAGTAACTATTTACTCAAAGGTTCTTTAATGATTAATGTTGAAATCTATATTATCCGGAAAGTGCGTTGATCGCTTGGGGAGGCTTATCCCTATTGTAGAATAAATATTATTTAAATAAATTAATTGTTTAATTTATTTATTTAAATAAGATTAGAATTGTTTCTAATTGATTTATTCACAACCTAGGTTTAATATGGAGAACCTAAAGGGTCACACCATAAAAGGAAGAATAATTATTTAAGAAGTTAATGGCATAATCGTAATAATATGTTAAGTATATTTAATTTAATCTATGGTGATAGAATAAATTAAATAGCTTAATATTTATTATTTAATATTTTAGAAATATTAAATATAAATTAATAAGAGGAGTCTTATTAAATTATTACAATTATTATTATTTTAATTTCTAAAAGAGTTTAGGAATTAATTTAATATAAGTACTCTCAATTATTCCTAATTGGATTAGGAAGGAAAATTAATTAAAGGAGTTTAATTAATTATCCCTAATAAGATCAGGGAGCTTAATTAATTAAAAGAATTAATTAATTAAAACCCAATTCCTTAATTGTTAAGATGGGTTGTCCACATCTATAAATAAGAGGAGTCTTATTATGGGTGTATGGGTTGTTGACTTTTAAAAAAGTACGTAATAATTCCAAGTTGTTGGGAGTATGCCTTTTCTATAGAGATAGAAAACTAGGGTTAGCCATAACACCCATCTTCTTGAATTTTCTTCTTCTTGGTGGATCACCTCTAGAGGCCAAACATTTGGGTGGCTAACGTTGATCAAAGGAAGGAACCAAACCCGGTGGATTCAAGATTGAGCGAAAGGATTTGGAGGTGAACTTGTACACGAGGAAGCTCGATCTTCAAGGGTATGATTTATTCTTTATCTTTTCGTTTAATTAATAATTGCGCATAAAGGATGATCAAGGGTATATGGTTTGTAAATTTTTTAAACTTTGATTTTACGCTCAGCATTATTTTGCAATTTGATTCAAGGCTTTATGAATATTACAAACCTAACAGTGGCATCAGAGCCAAACCTTTATGCAAATTATTAATTGTTCAAATTTGATATTATATTGATATGTGTTTAGAACAATTTAATTGGGCATAATTTTATTGTATAAAATTTAAAAAAAAAAAAAACCCGGTCATTTTTTTTTTTTGAAAAGCCCGGTGAATTAATGAGCCTTGATACGGAAATCAAGGGTAATTATGATAGCATGATAGGTGAATGATTAGCATGATTAGCTAATTATTACACCGCACGGAAATCGTGATGGCTAATGATTATCTAATCATTAGATAATGATTATTATATATATATATATATCTGTTATGCACGGAAATCAAGGGGCGCGGAAATCATGATGATGATTGTTAATGATGCTAATGATTGGCTAATCATTTGAAGCATCAGCGCACGGAAATCGAAACCAGCAAGTTAATTTTTTTTTTTTTTTGAAGCAGCCAAGAACTGCACGGAAAATAAAAAAAAAAAAAAAAAAAACTTTCGGTCGGCAATTACAGGATATTGTAAGGAACGGTTATATATATATATATATATATATATTACGAATATATATATACATTTATATTCTTAATTATTATATAATTAAAATAAAAAGTTTATTTTAATTTTAAAATAAAAAGTTTATTTTAATATTAAAATATAAAGTTTTATTTTAATTTTAAATAATTTTATAATTAAAATAAAAAGGTTTATTTTAATCTTAAAATAAAAGGTTTATTTTAATATTAAAATAAAAGATTTATTTTAATTTTAAAATTAGAATTTCATGCTAACTAATTAGAGTTGGAATTTGATTCCATGATAACTAATTGGAGTTGAAATTGGATTGCCTAATTTCCTTAAATAAAGGAGTTTATTTAGATATGAAATAGGATTTCATATTATTCAAAATAAAAGAGTTTATTTGTGAATAGGAAAGAGAATCCATGTTTCCTTAAATAAAGGAGTTTATTTAAATATGAAATAAGATTTCATATTATTCAAAATAAAGGAGTTTATTTGTGAATAGGAAAGATAATCCGTGTTTCCTTTAATATTTTTTTTTACATGGAATTGGATTCCATAATTAATTAAAATAAAAGAGTTTATTTTAATTAAAGATTTTTTTATTATATGGAATTGGATTCCATAATTAATTAAAATAAAGGAGTTTATTTTGATTAAGATTTTGATTAAAATAAAATAGTTTATTTTATTCAAAATAGGATAAATTAAAATAAAATAGTTTTATTTTGATTTAAATTTGGATTAAAATAAAGGAGTTTATTTTGATTCAAAAATAGATTTTATACTAACTAAATTTGCCCATTAAATGATATCAATATATATATTAAATGTTTATTATTCATGAGATGAATGTTATTTATTGATGCATATGGTGATGTGTATGATAATAAATGGGATTGATTATGGACTATTGACCAATATGATTGGATTTTATTTTAGTTGGATGCATGAATGTATGGGTTTTATTAAATGGGGTCTGCGCACCTCGTCTTCTCTAATTTTTTCTGAATGTAAATTCTATCTCCCTCCTATGTACTTCCCCTTGACTGCTGATCAAGGTTTCTATTTATTTTAAAATAGTTTTGTAATAGGAATAGTTAGAATTAATTTTGAAGAATTGGAGATCAAGGAGCGAGGGCGCTTGAAGACCCGATTTGTAATGGAGCCGGGTTTAAATGTAATTGTTATATTTAAATATTATTTCTTGCAACCCTAGGGTTTGACCTTTTGGTTCACTTGGTGGCTCTAGTGAACCAAACTAGAATAAAAGTCCATAATCAATCAAGGGTAGAATATAGTATTCTATATATGCATGCTTATACTATATATATATTTTATATTATGCAAACATGCTTCGCATGTTCATTAATATGACGCGTATTTTATATATATATGTGCATGCTTGCTAAACAAGATGAGACAAATTAATAACAAACCCTCAATTTTTTTATATATTAAGTCCTAAGCGTTCAAAGATATTTGGAATATCGAACGTAAGCTTTCTAGCATGATAAAATTAATAGAGTATTAAATATTTAATATGAGTTTGTTGTGTCACCACAAGGCAAGTATTAAGTATTTAAGATGTTAATTTATCACATTTGATGCTTATAAAGAAAATTGAACAATATTGTTTTGTTGTGTCACCACAAGGATGATATTTTTTCTTTTTGAATATATGGAGTGCTAGTGGGACTTAACTTGGATAATTTTGATTCGGATGTGCCACCACTTGATCAAAATAATCTAAGAGGCAAAATACAAGGAGTTGCATAGTTGATGTAATTGACAAAAGTTGTCTACCTATTTATTTATATATAGTTTGTTGTGTCACCACAAGGCTATATACATTTGAAATGGGATCCTTATTCTCACTAGCATATCTTTAATTAGATTTTGCCGAACTATATAAGTGAGGGTAATATAGTTTGAAGAAAATAGTGGGAGATACCAATTTAAAACAAGACCTAATTTATTTTGGTAATTAATAAAAGAATGTATGTTAAAATGTTGTTAATTACAAATTCATTTACAGAATTTTACAATGTCTAAATTACTATCTTGCGAAGCATATTAGATGCTAAATTAATCAGGGCCGAATTAAAGCGGATAAGTTAAGGAATTTGAGAATAGTTCTCATGGCTAAAAAAGCTATCTTATGTCCTTAATACGCCTATCCTGCAATGGTTGCGCACAATGCCTCACGAGGAAGACATTGCTACTTTTAGAAAGTGGCAAGATGATGCACATTGCTCAATGCATCATGCTCGCGTCCATGAGTAACGAGCTTGGCACAAGATGAAACTATGGATGCTCCTACTATATTCCGCACATCAAGAAGTTGATGGTGAGGAAAGTAGGACCGATATATATCGAGATATCTAAGGAGCTCTTCCGATCTAGAATGGCCAATGGCACTATATAAGATGCAGACAAAAGTTCTTAACATAATCAATTTGATTGATCAATTAGGACAATTGGTTTTGTCATGGATGGAGAGTTGAGCCAAGATTTGATCTTGCACTCACTCCAGGACTCCTTTCACAATTGTTGTGAATTTTCATATGAACAAGCTAGATATCGGTCTGTTGATTTGCTTAACATGTTGAAAATGATGAGAGTCACTTTCTAACCAAGAAAGACCATGTCTTCTTGGTAGGGGCCAAAGGATCTTACGAAAAGAAGAACGATTCAAAGAAGGTAAGCAGAAAAGGTAAACAAAGGATAATAAGAACAAAATCGATATGGATAGCAAAGGAGTTTGCTTCCACTACAATAAGCTTTGGACCTTTGGAAAGAAAGCTGCGAGAAGCATCTTGAGAGGCTAACCAAAGAAGCTTAGTGAAGTTTCGGTTATAAATACAAATTTGTTTATGATTTAAAATAAAATTTTCTTTAAGTCAAGGTTCTACTTGGGTATTGGATACCGACTTTGGTTATCATAAATATAGATTTATGAAGGGACCAAGCAGAAGTAGAAAGTTAAACAAATATAAGTAATCCTATGTGTGACGCCTCCAAAATTAGGTATACAAATATAAGTAATCCCAACAACGTTGCTTCACCCACCTCATCCCAAAGATACCGGAGAACGACACTTTCTTCCATACAATGCTTGAATGGAGCCATGCCAATACTTGCTTGATAAGCTTGTTCAGAGGGAAAACTCCACCAATGGTAAGAACTTGTCCCAACTCCCTTGAAATCAAGGACACAGAGTCTTAATAGATCTTCAAGAGTTTGAATAGTCCTCTCCATCGTCTGGTCTGGCCCGAGGATGATATGCCGAAGCTAAATCGTAAGTCCGTGCCCATAGCTTTTTGCAAACTAACCCAAAATCGTGAAGTGAATCTTGGGTCTCGATCGAAACTATGGATACCTTAAGATACCATGCGCAGTCTTACAATCTCGTTTATGTACATACTGAGCAAGACGTTCAAGTGTATAAGTTTCTCGATTTCGGAAGAAATGAGCAGACTTGGTCAATCTATCAACAATGACCCAAATCGCATCAATGCCTTGAGAAACCTTAGGAAGACCCCAGAATTGAAATCCATGGTAATGTGCTCCCACTTCCATTCGGAATTTCAAGTGGTTGCAATGGACCTTTTGGTACTTGATGCTCCGCTTTAACTCGTTGACAAGTTAGACACTTTGAGATAAATAAATGCTATCTCTCTCATCATATTGCTTCCACCAAAATGTATGGCGAATATCATGATACATTTTGGTACTCCCTGTGATGGATTGCAAATGGTGTGTTGTGCGCCTCCATCATGATATTATACTTTAAATCGTGGTCGTTAGGAACACAAAGTCCGGAGTTGACTCAAGTATTCCTTCTTCATCGATTCTTGCTTCCTAAAGATAGCACCTTCTTGCACTTTCTTCCTCACGCGATCACCTGTGTCCGTAGCTCGAGCGGCTTTAACTTTATCAATTAAAGTGGTTCTACTCGTATACTCGCTTGTCATCACATGCGTCCTCGAGTCTTTAATTCTATCTCCATCCTTTGCAAGTCACACAAATGGGCCTTTGCGTTGACAATATCGCACTTCACTTGCATATGATTTCCTACTCAATGCGTCGGCTACCACGTTTACTTTTCCGGGATGGTATTGGATGGTATGATCATAATCTTTCAGCAGTTCAAGCCAACGTCGTTGTCGCATGTTGAGTTCCTTTTGAGTGAAGAAATATTTGAGGCTTTTATGATCCGTAAAGATCTCCACTTTCTCCCCATACAAGTAATGCCTCCACATTTTAAGTGTGAAGACAACACCGCCAACTCTAGATCATGAGTAGGATAATTCCTCTCATATTCTTTGAGTTGTCATGAGGCATAGGCTATAACTTTTCCATGTTGCATAAGAACACATCCCAACCTTTGCCCAGAAGCATCATCAGAGATGACAAAACCCTCCGAGCAGGATGGTATTGTCGTAGCAGTCTTTCAAATAAGTCTCCTCTTGAGTTCTTGAAAACTCTTCTCACATTCTTCGCTTCCAACCGAACTTTGTATCTTTCCGAGTCATTTGAGTCAATGGAATAGCGATTCGAGAAAATCCTTCCACGAATCTCCGATAATAACCAACTAAACCGAGAAAGCTACGTACGATCATCGATTTAGGTTGTTCCCGACTTTGAATAGCTTCAATCTTTCTTTGGGTCAACAGATATTCCATGACTTGATACCACGTGCCCAAGGAATGCTACTTCTTCAAGCCGTAACTCGCATTTCTTCAACTTGGCATAAAGCTTATATTCACGAAGCTTTTGGAGTGTCACCTCAAGTGTTGCTTTCATGATCTTCACGGCTTTTGGAATAAATAAGGATGTCATCAATAAAGACGACCACAAAGTGATCTAAATATTCCTTGAATACTGGGTTCATCATATCCATGAAGGCAAATAGGAGCATTAGTCAATCCAAGGACATGACTAGGAATTCATAATGCCCGCATCGGAGTTCGAAAGCCGTCTTTGGAATGTCACGGTTCTAATCTTCAATTGGTGATATCCTAACGAAGATCAATCTTTGAAAAGAATTTGGCTCCTTGAAACCGGGTCAAACAGTCATCAATACGTGGCAATGGATACCTATTTTTGATGGTGACGTGATTCAACTCCCGATAATCAATACAAAGTCGCATACTCCCATCTTTCTTCTTCACTTAATAGAACAGAGCACCCCAAGGAGAAGTACTAGGGACGAATAAAGCCAATGTCTAACAATTCTGCGCATTGGGTCTTTAACTCCCGAAGTTCAATAGGAGCCATTCGATATGGGGCTTTGGATATAGGTTTTGTACCGGGTTCAAGGTCGATACAAAATTCAATTTCACGCTCTGGGGGGTAGGCCAGGAAGTTCTTGGGAATACGTCAGAAAATTTTATTAACAATAGGAATATCGTTTAAAACTGGCGTATTTTTATTTAAATCTATGACATGAGCTAAGAAAGCTTGACATCCGTTTTTCAATAAACGAATAGCTTTATGGCTTGAGATGACCGTGATTGATTTTAATGGTTTGGTCATTTGAATTCGCATAATAGGTTGATTAGGAATATGAAAGCTAACAACCTTACGAAAACAATCAATTTTTGCATGATAAGTAGTTAACCAATCAATCCCTAGAATCACGTCAAATGCAAGTATTTTAATGAAATAAGATCGACGTGTAATGTGAGGGTACCGATTTGAACCAAACAAGACTTATAAACAGTGGATGTAATGAAGGTTTCTCCCAACGGAGTTTCCACAGATAAGTCAAAGTCTAATTTCTCCGGAGTCAAATTTAATCGATGAGCGCAAGTAGGAGAAATAAAAGAATGGGTAGAACCCAGATCAAATAAAGTATAGACTTCATTAGAGTTTATGATAAGCTTACCCGTGATGACCTCATTCGGATTCCTTGCTCTTTGGGAGGTCACAACAAATGCTCTCCCTTGCACTACCGGTTTTGAATTTTCTGGGATGGCCTTTGGTGCCTCCATCCTAGCTGAATTTGTCTTCGGTAAACGACAAAATCGAGCTAAGTGACCTTCTCTTCCACAATTATAACATGCTTCGACTCGCATGACGTGATTTGGATCGATGTGTCCTCTCCTCCGCATTTGAAGCATATGATAGGTGGTCTTTCTCCTTCCTTAACAATGGGTCTTTGGTGTCGACGTCTTTCCATCATTGTTGAATCTCCTTTTCTTGAAATGTCCATTCTTATTGTTTTGGCCTCGATTATTACCCGAAGTGGTTACCATATCCGCCCTGTTGATTCCCTCCACGCTTGTTGTCACCGCCGATGACTATTCTCATTTGGTATTATAATTTTGCTTACCGCTCTCTTTTTAGTTGCGTTGACTCATTATCGCTGCTCCACTAATCGAGCCCTATTTACAACATCCGAATACAAACACGGTTTATGAGAAATAAGATGTTGACGTATTCCCGCTTCAAACCTCTTAAAAACATTCGCGCCATTCTCTCTTCATTATCCACCAAGTGGGACGTGAACCGTGATAACTCCGCAAATTTTGCCTCGTATTGCGACACGATGGCCATATTGTTTTGTTCCAACTTGATAAACTCCACCTCCTTCATGTGGCGAATACTTTCGGAAAGTATTTGTCGTTGAATGACTCCTCGAACTTCTCCCAAGATATCTTCAATGCAGTTTGGTTGAGTACGTTTTACCGATTCCCACCAAGAATCCGCTCTCCGCCGCAAACATAAAGGCAAAAGGGAACCTTTTGCTCCTCGGAGCATCCCAAGACATCAAATATCTTGGTAATCTGCTTTATCCATGCTTCCGCCAGAAGTGGTTTTGGCTCTCCCTTAAACTCCGGTGGTCCCAGCTCCTTAAATTGTTTAGCGGTGACCGCCCGAGAGTTTTCCGTGTTTCCACCTACGTTTTGAACAGGAGTCGCTCTCGCTTGCTGTTGCATAAATTGCATAAAGCCTCTGAACATTTGATCATTTGTCATTTGGTCAGTGTTGTTGTTTGCATGAGGATTGTCGCCTTCCTGATGCACATTATCTTGATTATTGATATGTGGTGAATCAACGATCGCCTGCGCTCCATTGCTATTCTCAACATTCTCAGATGTCATTTTCAGATACTGCCACAAAACAAAAGGTTAATTGACATGTAACAAATTATCCTTATCTTCTGACCAACCAATAAAATAGCACATAAACTTAGGTAGGTCATACTAGCGAAGGTATTCCCCGTCTCTCCCCTCCTAGTACTATTCTCACATCTTAGCCAGGGATCACATCCCTAAGCTCTGATACCAACTGTGACGCCTCCAAAATTAGGTATACATCACCCATCTTGAGTCGCCACTTACATGGTACAGAATTTAAATACAACTTATTAACATAACTGTCGTGTACAATACGACATATAAATCGTGAGTTTAAATACAAATATCGCTCTACTAGATATTATACAAACTCAAACAAAAAGTCCTCATTACAGCTTATTATCACACTATTTTACTGTAATAGTGAGGACTACTAATGCTATCTTCGAGGACCATCACTCGCTTCCCAGGACTCGTCCCGGCTTTATATTATCATTTCTCAAGAGAATAAATTGAAAGAAAGGGTGAGCTCAACTAGCCCAAAGAAGAAATATTATGACTAAGATAATGCAGAATAAATTATCAATAGTCTTCAATAAGGTTAAACCGATAAAATACAATAGATAAACCGGTTTAAGCTGCAGTGAATATGCAATCCATTAAAAGAGTCAAGTAGAAAATAAAGTCTACTATCTTTTAGGTTTTAAAAGGTTTTTCATCATCGTTATAGCCGAGACTCGACTTTTAATAAATATTCCACATCATCGAATCACCCCGCACTACTACCAAGGATATTCTTTAGTATCACGACCACAATTATTCATGCACTACGGGCCAAGAATATTTGTGTATTCATTAATGGTCATGATCATGCCAACAATCGTCCATCAATGCACTACTACCATCGAGGATTTTTTATCACATCATTTGTAATATTACTACCATGATTACACCGGAATAGTCTCCGGTCATAATCATACCAAGTCCATCTATGCACCACAGCCACAGATGACTTTCAAAAAATATAAATATGAGGATGATGACAATGATATAAGAATTCAATAAAACAAGTTCAAGAATTATTTTATCCAGAATTATTAACGCCCAAATTGTCAACATGACATGTTTTGTAGAGTAAAATTCAAGAATGATCGTAAGAATATTTCCATGAAAAGATATGGATGAAACGCAAATATCAAGGATATTCTACTAATTTCATGGAATATAGAAGTCAAAGTTTTAACCAATTTGGGTATAATAAAGAATGGAATAACAAAAGAAATCACCATGCATGCGATAGACCGCATGCATAAAAAGTTATTCCAATGTAATAATAAATAACGGAACCAAAGTCGTGAAATTCACACCGATGTGATGTTCCAACAGTAATAATAAAGATGGAACTGCATCCGGTGTAAAACACACGATAGGATATTCCAATGTAATAATAAAGACGGAACCAGTCGGTGTAAAACACATGCATGTGATGTTCCAATGTAATAATAAAGACGGAATCAAGGTGTAAAACACACTGATGCAGGATGTTCCAACAGAATAATAATAAGACCGAACCCAGTCCGTGTAAAACACATGCATGTGATGTTCAGCAGAATAATAATAATAAAGAGGCGGAACTGTCCGGTGTAAAACACATGATGTGATGTTCCAATGTAATAATAGAAGAATGTCACCAAGTATAGGGTAAACCACTTATACAAAAGTTATTCCAATGTAATAATAAGCAATGGAATAACAACAGTTCTCTTCATGAATAAGAAAGAATAACACCCCTTACATTTGGTAGGAGATTGAATACTGCAGCAGTGTAGTAACAAAATACTCTTCTTCTTTCTCTCTTATTCTCTCTATACTTTCTCTCTATAGCTTGAATGAATTCGTGAAAAATAATGAAGCCCTAGGCCTCTATTTATAGAAGATTTCTAGCTTTAGCACCTGCCGTGTGAAAAGGCAAGTGGCTCGACGATAATTGGTTCGACTTTGTAATGTGAAACGACAAGTGGTTCGATCATCAGTAATGTGAAAACGACAAGTGGTTGACGTCTGGTAAAGGTAATTACTATTAACGAAGGTAAATACTATATTGTTTAAGGTAAATACTATTCACAAGGGTAATTACTATCGACGAAGGTAAATACTATTCACAAGGATAATTACTATCGACGAAGGTAAATACTATTCACAAGGGTAATTACTATCGACGAAGGTAAATACTATTCACAAGGGTAATTACTATCGACGAAGGTAAATACTATGATGAAGAGACTCTTAGATGATGACATATGAGCCCCCATAAAATAATCAAACTTACCACAAATCATAACACATATTTAATCTTTCAATAATTATTAATCATTTATAACTTGTCGTCTCAATTATTGATTTAATACTATAACATATTATATGGATGATATTGTGACAATAATTGAATCAATAATATAAGAGATATGATGCAAAGAATTATCAGTAGCAATAATTGAGCATATTTGAGTGACTTCTCACGTAAGCATCAATAATCAATACCATGTGCTACTATGCAACCACGCCAGACATCGCATTACTTTTACCACCGGTAGTTCAACAGTTTTAAATGGTAACACCTCCAAGTTATTTTTATAAAATATTTTTGTCGTTTTCAATCCGACAATAATGTTGTGGGGTCCACCAATGATTGAGCCATTGTATTTAATATTCCCTAACAAAAAGAATATTCCCCACCAAACGTAATATTTTATAACAACTTGCATACTTTGCAAAATTTATAAATATTACCCACAACTATAACATTATATCAAATTTATTCCATAATATTCAAAAATAATATTTATAGAAAAAATTCATCTTTATTTATAAAAAGTCGGGTCTTACACTATGTGTGGAAAATGAAGCAAAAGTTGTCATAGATTAGCCATAGAAACTTATAGTTTAAAGAATGCCTATGGGCAAATCTATTAAGTCAATAAGTTGTTATCAGATTCCAGTTCTTGTTAAAAATATTATTTCCATTTTATTGTTGGACAATGAAATCTTTGGTATTATAATTAAGAACAATTGTTGTTCTATTTATAATAATAATGTTTTGTATAGAACTAGAATATTACTTAATAAATTTTGTATACTTGACTTACATGAAAATAATTTTGCAAATTGAACAAACTAGTATAAGAAAAGGAGATGATCATTCAAAGAGTTGAATGTATGTATTTGTTGAAATACAAGTGTGAATTATTTGAAAGGTTCAAAGAATTCAGAAGTGAAACAAATTAGCAAAGTATTAAGATTCTTTGATTAGATCAAGGAATAAATACTTGTGCAATAAGTTTCTAGATCATCTCAAATGGTTTTCTCATAATGGACACATCCTGATACGCAATAATTGATTGATGTATCTGAAAGGAAAAACCATACCTTGTTGGACATGGTACGGTCCATAATGATTTTACCGACATTCCAAAGATCCTTCAGGATAATGTCCTAGAAATGGTCGCATATCTACTTAAAATGGTAACCTCAAAATCCGGCCCCAAGACTCCATAAAAGTTATGGACAGGGAGGATTCCTAATCTTAAGTATGTTAAGATAAGGGGTTGTCCAACTTATGTGAAAAGGTTTCAAAGGATAAGCTTGGGACAAGATTTGACAAGTACAATTTGTGGTACATCCTAAAGTAAGTTTAGGGTATATGTTCTATAATCCTACTTAGCAAAAGGTGTTTGTTACGAAAACACGCCGCTTTCTAAGATAAAGGTGTTTATCATTGAAGGGGCTAGTGGGAGGATAATAGATCTTGAAGAGTTCAAGAACCACAAAATACTATAAGTCAAATAAGAGGAACATGTAGATAGACCTATTATACCACAACTGAATCGTAAAATCGAATAGTACAAGAAGATACCGGGAGGTATGGATTCATCATAGATGATGATGATGAGGTACACATCATAGAAGATGATGATCCGATTACATACGATGAGGTAAGTGTTGTAGACACTCAGAGAAATGGATTGAAGCAAGTTTCTCAAATATGGAACATTCGTTTTGATGAGGCAATCAAAAGAGTTTGATTTTATCAAAAATAAGAATGAACCTAGTGTGTACAAAAGGGTCAGTGGGAGCATCGTGACATTCCTAGTACTATATGTTGATATACTACGGATAAGGAATGACATACCAATGCTACAATCAGTAAAGATAAAGTTGTCTAAACATTCCTCCATGAATGGTTTGGAAGAGTATCTTAATTGGGGATATAAATCTATATAGATAGATACAACAGAATACTCGACTTAACCCAAGGAACGTATATTCATTTGATGCTAAAGTCGTTTAGCATGGAAAACTCCAAGAGATGTCTCATGTCGATGAGCTATGGAGTGTATCTCTCTTAATAGTCCCCACAGACTCCTGAAAAGAGAGGTTGCATGAGTGACAATCATGTATGCAATGAAATGTACGAGACCTGATGTTGATCGGTCATATTCTGGAGTAGTTCACTATTAGTCATTGAAAACATCTTAAAGTGCTTAACCTAAATTACTAAGGATGTGATCATATTCATGGTGGGTCTAAATTAAAACTAGAGGGCTTAACAGACTCAAGTTTTTCGAATGCATCAAGACGATTTGAAAAATCCACTTTAAGGTAAAGGGTTACCTTGGACGGTGGTGCGTTGAATGGAAAGGTTCCAAACAAAGAAAGAGTTCTTTGGTTTAGTGATAAAAACAAAGTATATAACTATAAATGAAGTCGCAAGTTGATTGTTTGGATTAAAAGTTCATTATAGAACTAGGAATAGTTCCTAAGTCTCATCTTGGATCTAAACATGTGTTGTGGCACTTTCATTTGATTATTAGAATCATTGAAAGAAGGAAATCACTATAGAGATAGTGGACTCTCATGAACAACATTACATATCCATTAACTAAAGCTTATCCAACAGCAGGATAATCGTCACTTAGAGAAGAAGAGTATAAGATACAATGGCGATTGGCTTTAGTGCAAGTGGGAGATTGAAAGTAGTATGCACACAAGCCCAATCATGTTTGATGATAAAGCATATACTTTGTAACAATCTTATTCATTTATTAATAAAAAGTATTAATTTATTAAAGGCTTTTAATTATCTACATGATGCTGTTTTTATAATATGTGATAAACCCATAGTTTTAAGCAATGCTTTTAGAATAATGATGATGATCATTCTAATGAGATCTAAATTCTTAGAAAGCTTAAAACTAAAATAGTTCCCAATCATTGGATTACTAAATTGGGGATTAGTGAATCCGGATAGATTGGTACATACGTTGCTTGCTCATTGGATGAGGATGATTGATCTCATGATCATTTGTGTGGAGACACTAAACCAAGTATGTAGGTGCTTATTAGAGAATAAGTTCACTGAACGTGGCTCGCTAAGGAATACCTAATGGAGTTTTATTTGCTGTCAATAGGATTTCTGTAGTGATAGTAGTACAAGTAATCCTTGGACTTGAGATCATCATAGTATCTTGTGTATGATGAGTTATACTTTGACTTATTCCTTAAGACCCTTAGGGTATATCAAAGGGTATGCTTGGGTATAATAAGTTGTACATGGAGATAATGTATGATCAATAAAGAATCTACCACTTCTAATAAAAGAAGAGAAATGTCCTATGTGATTCGATAAATGACAACCCAAAGAGTCCTTGGCCAAAGCGTAATGAAATTAGAAAGGAGTTTCTAATTTGCATTATTTGGAGTTGTGCATTTAAGGATCGAAATACATATAATTAAATAAAATAAGACTTGACAAAGAATTCCATGTCTTATATTTAATTGGGACATTGTATGGTGGAAGGATTGAATTGTATGGTAACTATTTACTCAAAGGTTCTTTAATGATTAATGTTGAAATCTATATTATCCGGAAAGTCGTTGATCGCTAGGGAGGCTTATCCCATATGTAGAATAAATATTATTTAAATAAATTAATTGTTTAATTTATTTATTTAAATAAGATTAGAATTATTCTAATTGATTTATTCACAATAGGTTTAATATGGAGAACCTAAAGGGTCACACCATAAAAGGAAGAATAATTATTTAAGAAGTTAATGGCATAATCGTAATAATATGTTAAGTATATTTAATTTAATCTATGGTGATAGAATAAATTAAATAGCTTAATATTTATTATTTAATATTTTAGAAATATTAAATATAAATTAATAAGAGGAGTCTTATTAATATTATTACAATTATTATTATTTTAATTTCTAAAAGAGTTTAGGAATTAATTTAATATAAGTACTCTCAATTATTCCTAATTGGATTAGGAAGGAAAATTAATTAAAGGAGTTTAATTAATTATCCCTAATAAGATTAGGGAGCTTAATTAATTAAAAGAATTAATTAATTAAAACCCAATTCCTTAATTGTTAAGATGGGTTGTCCACATCTATAAATAAGAGGAGTCTTATTATGGGTGTATGGGTTGTTGACTTTAAAAAAGTACGTAATAATTCCAAGTTGTTGGGAGTATGCCTTTTCTATAGAGATAGAAAACTAGGGTTAGCCATAACACCCATCTTCTTGAATTTTTTTCTTCCTTGGTGGATCACCTCTAGAGGCCAAACATTTGGGTGGCTAACGTTGATCAAAGGAAGGAACCAAACCCGGTGGATTCAAGATTGAACGCGAAAGGATTTGGAGGTGAACTTGTACCTGAGGAAGCTCGATCTTCAAGGGTATGATTTATTCTTTATCTTTTCGTTTAATTAATAATTGCGCATAAAGGATGATCCGGGTATATGGTTTGTAAATTTTTTTAAACTTTGATTTTACACGCTTCCGCATTATTTTGCAATTTGATTGCGCTTATGAATATTACAAACCTAACAATCTCGCTCTAACAACTGAGCCCTGTTGACAACATCTGAATAGAGAGAAAATTTATGAGAAATGAGATACTGACGTATGTCGGGTTTCAAACCTCTCAGAAACATCCGTCATCGTTCCTCATTCTCCACCAATTGAGGTGCAAACACGGATAACTCGCGAACTTCGCCTCGTCTTTCGGGACACCGTCATATTATTCTCGCTCGGTCTAATAAACTCCACTTCCTTCATATGACGAATACTTTCAGGGAAGTACTTGTCATTGAACTGTTTCTGAAACGTCTCCCATGACATGCTGAGTGCAGCTGGATGGGTACGCTTCACAGATTCCCACCAGTAATTTGCCTCGTTACGGAACATAAAAGTAGCGAATGGAACTTTCTGTTCCTCCGTGCATCCCAAGACATCGAATATCTTGGTAATTTGTTTGACCCACGTCTCGCCTTTAATCGGATCCGCTTTCCCGTAATTACGATGGTCCCAACTCTTTGAGCGCTTGGTTGTTTGTGACCACCCGTGAATTGCTATCATTTCCTCCTCGTATTTTGAACACGAGTCTCCCTCGTCGATTTTTGTATGAACTGCAAAAAGCTTCTAAACATCCCCTCGTTCATCATCTCGCTTTCAATGGTGTTGTTCACGGGAGGTACATTGCCGACTGTTGCACGTTCTCCTCGTTGGTAAGTACAGCCATCTCCACGTTCTCATTTACTCCACTGTTAATATTCTCAGTCGACATTCTCAAATACTGTCATAAAACAAGGGTTAATTAAGAAAAAAAATATATCACATAATATCCCTATATACTAACCAACTAACAAATAAGCTTAGGTAGGACACACTAGCGAAGGATTTACTCATCTCTCCTCTCCTAGTTCTATTCCCCGATCTTCGTCAGAGATCATATCCCTAAGCTCTGATACCAACTGTGACGCCCCCAAAATAGGTCCATTCCATCCAACCCATTCTGAGTCGCCAAATACATGGTACAGAAATAAGTACAACTTTATTAATACATTTGTCGTGCAAAATATGACAACATTTATACTGTGAGTTTAAATACAATTATTGTCTTCTAGACAATATACATACCCAAATAAATCCTCATCACAATTATTTATACATTATTTTACAAAAATTGTGAGGACTACTAAATAACTCTCTCTAGAACCTTCATTCCATACCCCTACTAGTACTCATTTACATTCTCGCCTCCCGAGAAGAAAAATGGAACAACAAGGAAAAGGGTGAGCTCAACTAGCCCAGTAAAGAATATTATGACTAAGATAATATAAAACAAATTATCGTTAGTCTTCAACAGGGAAAAATCTAATAGAATACAATAGACAACCAGTTTTAGATCAATCTTCACAGCGGAAATAATAATTCATTAGAAGAGTTAAGTAGAGAATGCAAACTACTATCTTCTATATATGAATTTAAAAGTTCATCGTCGATATTTTATCCTGTAACATCAATCAATATATATCCGAATCAAATATTCATCTTTGCACTATAGGCTAAAGATATTCATCGATTGGTCATGTTCATCTAAACACCTGTTCATCTTTGCACTACGGGCCAAAGATATTAATCAGTCAGTCATGTTCATCTCAACACCTGTTAATCTTTGCACTACGGCCAAAGATATTCATCAAGAAATCATTCATCTTTGAACTACTGGGCCAAAGATATTCAATAATATCATCATTTAGGACCGAGAATGATGAAAAATATTTTAAAGGAAACGAATCCGAGTGAAACAAAAGAACAATATTAAGGATTCGTATTTTAAACAATCCAAGTTCAAAAATACTTCATAAGTAATCGAGTGGAGTAAAATTCAAGAATGATCAAAACATGGATACAATCAAAGCTAGTATCCAATATAGATATTTAGGACAAAAAAAGAAATTTTATTTTTAGGTGAATAGTGCCAGATTCGTGAATAAAGGTTGGTATCGTGAATAGTAACTCAGACACCAAAAGATAGAAATTTCACAAAAAAACATCTTCACGCTTCGTGAATAGTACTCATGAATAGTAACTCGCGAATAGTAACCCCGACATGAAAAAGTTCTAAATTTGATAAAAATTTCCAACCAATATTTCGGCATAATGATATTGAAGAAATAATATTATTTTCGAATAAAATAACATCCCTTACCTCGAAAGACGGTACTTCTAGTTGAAACACCGGATATAGACTATGACTTGAACTTGCACCGTATAGCAATACTCAAAGTATACTCAAAATACTCACAAGAATACACTCGATAATATAGAGAGAGAAAACTTCAGTTTATGGTGTGATTTTCAATTCTAACATAAGCACCCTATTTATAGGAAAATGCTTAGAACACCAAAGTAGAAAATTTAATAAATTAATATTATAATTTTTCCACAACTTCATACACACACTAACAATCTGAATTCAGCCTCCTTATCACATGTTAAATGAGTTTCAAAAATGGAAAAAACGTTTTTGTAATTAAAAATATTTTAAACTTCTAAAAATCAATTATTTCGGAACTCCGAAACTTCAATAATTCATAATAAATAGCCCTTTTGTCAAAAAATTCGAATCTCAAGAATTTTTATAGAAAATTCAATTCTCTACAACTTTGCGAGAAGAAAGTTTTTCAAATTCCAAAGCGAGAAATGGACCGAAATCCACAAGCGAAGGCGATTTTCTGTGCTATAATCAAATTTCTATTAATAATTGTGTTCACCAACACACAAAATATGTGTTAAACATTTAATGCCACAAAAATACTCTTCCTCCTCATATACTCATATATCCCACATTCATTATAAAAAAATATCATCGTTAATATATTATTAAAATAATATATTTAAATGAATTATTTTATCGGAAAAATGATAAAATATTAATTTTCAACAATTGTCATTTTAAAATTTTCTCCATCTATATCCACATAAAATCAATATTTTCCTCATCATATAAATCAATAATTAATTATTCACAAATAATATTACAGAATCACAAAGATCGGCAACCGTGTAGTTCCCTCAGAAAGAGGGGCTTTCAATAAGGATCTCTCCTCATCAAAGTGCGTAATTAGGTGATCAAACCTCTCCTTAGATGAACTTTCTAGACATTGCCAATAATGTTATCCAATAATATTATTCAGATAATATGAATTATTGCTTCGATAATGGAAAATCTTTGTGTAATGATAATTTATTGAAACAATGAAGAATATAAAATATCAATGCAAAGAATTATTAAATCAATAAAATAAAATACTAAGCAATAATTATCGTAACAATTATTGAGTAGTGCCTTCTTCACGTAAGAATCAATAATTGGTGCAATACCGCAATGCTACTATTCAACAACGCGTATTAGTGTGTTTTAACCAACGGGTATTCCAACAAGATTAATTGATGAATAACTACGCCTGTTATTTATAAACAACTTATATTTGTCGTTTTCTTCATCCAATCGCTTTTCATTATGGGGCCCACAAAAGATCAAGCTGGTCAGTAAATGCGAATATTCTCTTGACGATTGAATATTCCACGACCAAACGAATATTCCCCGACAATAATGAATATTTTATAACCACTTGTTTATTCGAAATATTTACGTATTTTACCCATAACTATCTACATTAATCAAATCAACCCTTACTATTTCAAAATAATAAATAGAGGAAAATAAATTTCATTTATTAATAATTTGGGGTCTTACACTAATGTAATTTGATTATGTGATTAAAAATCAAATCTTACATGATGAACGTACTTAGTTATGTATATAATGTGGTAGTGACTAATTATGTCATGATGACATATATATATATATATATATATATATATATATAGGGTATTGTGATTCGAGTTGTTACGGTTTAGCCTACAAGCAATGCAAGTTCTCTAAATCTATTGTTTTGTTGAGCAAATTATTGTTTCTAATTCGATTACATTACGCAAGTTTTCTAACTCTACACTTTCGTTGAGCTAGTTTGTTTATTATTGTGCAAGTTTACTTGTCCTATTTTAATTATAATTTCGCAAGCTCTTGTATCTAGTTTGTTCGTGATGATGCAAGTTTTCTAAACCCTATTTTGATGTTGAGCAAGTTGTTCTTGTCTTTAACATGTTAATTAGCATGCAAGTTTATATAATCTGACATACTAATGTTGAATAGCTTTTATTGTTCAAATTGCCATTCGTTATGCATGCTTAATTGTCAATTCTAAATAACCTTGGCTTAATATTGTTCAAGCAAGGTATGTTATAGTTATTCAATATTTATGCTCATAGATTATTCCTAAAGAATAAATTTAATATACAATATTAATTCACTTATGATTTATTCCATAGCATAATGTGATTACCCTTTTATTCAACTAATCCTTAGTTGATGTTCATTGAATTCCAAATTACCTTGAAATGTATCCAAACCAAACTTACTTTGTTGCGAACTTGTAAGCTAAATACTGAGATGAACAACCCTATTATTAGGGGTTTACGCTTAGCGTTAAAATTTTTGTGCATAATACATTGTACAAATGGTTGATCCCCCTAAGTACGTGGAGTCCTTATAGTCTTATGATTGTTAAAGTTTAAGTTGAAAAATATTTATAACTGTGGACATGGTTCGTGGTCATTAGACCCTCAATGGTATATTTCAGAATGTTAATAGAACATATTGTTCAGTTCTATTGAGCCTATTATTTGGCAGTTGATGTAAAGTTTTATTCAATTTCATTTCAAGTGAGCCTTGTTTGTTCACTCTTGCTTATATAAATATTACAGCTAAAGTTGAGAAGGTCGACGTACCTAGCACCAGTAAGGGAAAGGGAAAGATGAACAAGTACTGAAGATTTGTAAACATTTTGATATTTTATTTTTCAGACTTTAGTTTGAATGATTGTAATGGAGTTTATTTATTTTCCGAATTTGAATGATTGCATGTAAAGGTTAGATAACCTGGGAGATTTTTATTAATGTAATCCCTTAAGGGAATGTTTATTATTCAATTTTTATTATGATTGGATAGTTAGATATGAATGTTTTGATTAAGTGAACGCCAAATCTTGAGGTAAGGAAGTACCGGGATTTGGGGGTTACAAGTTGGTATCAAAGCTTTAGGTTATGAACCTTAGGTGGGGGGAAAAGCCTTAGGAAGTAACCTTTGAAAAGATAGTGGTGATAAACTCTTATCGAGTTTTAAGGAAGAAGTAATAAAAGCACTTATGTGCTTATGTGATTACAACTTATGTGCTCGTGAGTGTCGAGTAGTAACGATTAGTAATTAAAACTTAAAATTTTTGTTGTCAAGATGACTAACGTCGGACAATCCAGTCAGGCTAGGGAGGAAGGACCTCAGATGCCTAGAGAAGAGGAGTCTTGTGACGCCCCCAAAATAGGTATACACAACACCCATTCTGAGTCGCCAAATACATGGTACAAGAAGCAAACTACAACTTCAATAATACAAATGTCGTGTGAAATACGACAATATATACTGTGAGTTTAAATATAATATTGTCTTCTAGACAATATCCACACGCAAATAAATCCCCATCATAATTATTGATTCATTATTTTACAAAAATGGTGAGGACTACTAAACAACTCTCTCTAGAACCTTCATTCCATACCCCGACTAGTACTCGCTACATTCTCGCCTCCCGAGAAGAAAAATGGAACAACAAGGAAAAGGTGAGCTCAACTAGCCCAATAAAAGAATATTATGACTAAGATAATATACAACAAATTATCGTTAGTCTTCAACAGGAAAAATCGATAGAATACAATAGACAACAAGTTTCAGATCAATATTCGCAATGAAATAATAATTCATAGAAGAGTTACGTAGAGAATGAAATCTACTATAATCTATGAATTTAAAGTCCATCATCAATATTTTATCCCTCGTAACATCAATCAATATGCATCTCGAATCAAATATTCATCTTTACACTATGTGCCAAAGATATTCATCATTGGTCATGTTCATTTAAACACTGCTCATCTTTGCACCTGTGCCAAAGATATTAATCAATCGGTCATGTTCATCTCAACACTGCTCATCTTTTGCTTTCTGAGCCAAAGATATTCTTCAGAAATCATTCATCTTTGCACTACATGTGCCAAAGATATTCAATAATATCATCATTTAAGACCGAGGATGATGAAAATATTTTTAAGAAACGAATCCAATTGAAACAAAATGACAAGGATTAAGGATTAAGGATTCGTACTTTGGTTTTATCCACGCCCAAAAATACCTCAAAAATAATCATAGTGGTGTAAAATTCAAGAATGATCAAAATATGGATACAATCGAAAGTTAGTATCCGAATTAGATGTTTTGGACGAAAAAGAAGAAATTTTATTTTTCTATTGAATAGTGCAGATACGTGAATAATAAGATCAGATATCGTGAATAGTGTCGTATACGTGAATAGTAACTCCGACACCAAAAGATAGAAATTCCACAAAAACATCTTCACGCTTCATGAATAGTACTCGTGAATAGTAACTCGTGAATAGTAACTCGTTGAATAGTAACTCTTGAATAGTAACTCATGAATAGTAACCCATGAATAGTAACCCCGACATGAAAAAGTTCAAATTTGATAAAAACTTCAGATCAACATTTCAAAGATAATGATATTGAAGAAATCATATCATTATGAAAAAAATAATATCCCTTACCTCGAAAGATCAAGACTTTAAATGTAAACACAGGATATAGGCTATGACTTGGACTTGCACCGAGATAGCAATACTCAAAGTATACTCAAAATACTCACAAGAATACGCCGATAATATAGAGAGAGAGAAAACTTCAGATTCTCGGTGTGATTTTCAATTCTAACCTAAGCACCCTATTTATAGGAAATTGCTTAGAACACCAAAGCAGAAAATTTAATAAATTAATAATATAATTATATTATTTTCTACACATGTCTAGAATTTGATTTCAGCCATCAAACACATGCCACCTTCTAGAAAAAAATAAGAAAAAACGTTTTTCTTATTTTAAATATTTTAAACTTCCAAAAATCAATTATTTCGGAGCTTCGAAACTTCAATAATTCATAATAAATAGCCCTTTCATCAGAAAATTCGAATCTCTCGAGTTTTTATAGGAAATTCAATTCTCTACAACTTTGCAGAAGAAAGTTTTTCCAAATTCCAAATAGAAATTGACCGAAATCCACAAACGGACGATTTTACAGGCTATAATCAAATTTCAGTCAATAAATGGGGTCCACCGACATGTTTAACATGTTTTAAACATTTATTGCAACAAAAATACTCTTCCTCCTCGTATACTCATATATCCCACATTCGTTGTAAAAATATCACCGTTAATATATTATTAAAATAATATATTTAAATGAATTATTTTATCAGAAAAAGATAAAATATTAATTTTCAACAATTGTCATTTTAAAAATTTTCTCCATCTATATCCACATAAAATCAATATTTTCCTCATCATATAAATCAATAATTAATTATTCACAAATAATATTATAGAATCACAATATTGACAACCAGGCAGTTCCTAGGAAAGAGGGGGCTTTCCAATAAGAATTTCTTCTTACTGGCGCGCAATTAGGTGACCAAACCTCTCCTTAGACAGAACTTTCTAGACATTGCCAATAATGTTATCTAATAATATTATTCAGATAATATGAATTATTGCTTCGATAATGAAAGATATTGTGTAATGACAATTATTGAAACAACAAGCAATATAAAATATCAACGCAGCAATTATTAACTCAATAAAAAATCTTGAAAGAATTATCGTAACCATTATTGAGTAGTGCCTTCTTACGTAAGAATCAATAATTGGTGCAATACCGTAGTGCTACTCGCTCAACAACGCGCGTATTAGTGTGTTTTAACCACCGGTATTCCAACGAAGATTAATTCAGAATAACTACGCAAGATTATTTAAAAACAACTTATATTTGTCATTTTCTTCATCCAATCGCTTTCGTTATGGGGCCCACACATGGTCGCGCCGTCGCATTTAATATTCCCGACCGCATTTAATATTCCACGACCAAACGAATATTCCCTAACAACAATGAATATTTTATAACCACTGCTTATTTTGAAATATTTGCATATTTAACCCTTAACTATCCACATTAATCAAATCAACCCTTACTATTTCAAAATAATAAATAAAGAAAATTCCTTTTATTTAAAAATTTTGGTCTTACAACCTCCCTCCTTATGAAATTTCGTCCTCGAAATTGACGACGTACTGTGTGTTTCAAAAGGTGAGGATACCTCGCTTTCATTTCCGCTTTCCAATTCCCGTGTCATTTCCTCTATAGCATGATTCCTCCACAAAACTTTAACTTGTGGTATAACCTTTCGCGTAGGACATGCTCCTTCCTATCCAAAATCTCGACAGTACCTCTCCTCATACGTTAAGTCTTCTGGCTATCTCGTCCGATTCTAACTCTATAACGTGGTTCGGGTCTTTCACATATTTACTAAGGCATGAGATATGTGAAACACATTATGAACACGAGACATACTCGGAGGTAACGCAAGTCTATAGGCTACATTTCCTACTCTGATCAAGAATTTGAAATGGACCAATAAATCATGGATCGAGCTTTCCTCTCTTCCCAAATCTTGTAACACCCTTCCATGGGGCAACTCGCAACAATACATGATCCCCTACATTAAATTCCACGTCCTTTCGATGAAGATCCGCATAACTCTTTTTGTCGATCTTGTGCCGCTTTGTATACGTTTGTCGAATCATTAGTCATATCGTATTAACTCGGGTCCCAACAATGTTGCTTCACCCACCTCATCCCAACATATTGGGGAACGACATTTTCGTCCATATAATGCTTCGAATGGAACCCTGCCTATGTTTAATAACTATTGTTGTATGAGAATTCCACCAATGGCAAGTACTTATCCCAACTTCCTTTGAAATCTAGGACACGAGTTTTAATATATCTTCAAGAGTTTGAGTAGTCCTTTCGATTGCCCATCCGGTTTGAGGATGGTATGCCAAACTCGAATCAGAATTTGTGCCCATAGCTTTTGCAAACTAACCCAAAATCATGAAGTGAATCTTGGGTCACGATCCAAAACTATGGATACAGGCATGCCATGCAACTTCACAATCTCATTCACGTACATACTAGCAAGACGTTCAAGTGAATAAGTCTCCCGTATCGGCAAGAAATGAGTTGACTTGGTTAATCTATCAACAATAACCCAAATCGCATCTATGCCTTGAGAAACCGTAGGAAACCCCGTAACGAAATCCATAGTAATGTGTTCCCACTTCCATTAGGAATCTCAAGTGGTTGCAACGGACCCTTAGGTACAAGATGCTCCGCCTTTTACACGTTGGCAAGTTAAACACATCGAGATAAACTTTGCAATCTCTCTCTTCATATTGTTCCACCAAAATGTATGTCGAAGATCACGATACATTTTAGTACTTCCAGGATGGATTGCAAATGGTGTACTGTGTGCCTCCATCATAATCTTATACTTCAAATCAGAGTCGTTAGGAACACAAAGTCTAGAGTGGACTCGAAGTATTCCTTCTTCATCAATTCTCGCTTCCGGAATAGCTCCTTCTTGTACTTTCTTCTTCATACGCATCAGCTCCGAGTCGGTGGCTTGAGCAATCTTAACTTTTTCTATTAAAGTTGGCTCTATGCGTATACTTGACATCATCGCACTCGTTCCCGCATATGATCTTCTACTCATCGCTAGATCATACCACTACCACGTTCGCTTTTCCAGGATGGCATGATCAGAACATGTGCTGAAATGAGTCTCCTCTTGAGTTCTTCGAAGCTCTTCCCACATTCCTTGCTCCATTCGAATTTTGTATCTCTACGAGTCAGCTGCGTTAATGGAATAGCGATTCGAGAATATCCTTCAACGAATCTCCGATAATAACCAACTAAGCTTCTGAAAGCTACGTATTTCGATTAATCGACTTAGGTTGCTCTCAATCGTGACTCATATCCCAATCTTGGATAGCACGTCACAATGACACCTATCGCTTTTACTATCGCATCAATAATATGACGCCCCTACAGAGAGTTCCGCTTAGGTGAATTCCACAAAGGAAGTCACAAGATAAAGGCTCGTACCAAATTTTATAGTTGAATTTTTAACTCAAGTTCAATAGAGCCATTCGATATGAGATTTTAGAAATGAGTTTTGTAATAAAACAGGGTTCAAAGTCGATACAAAATTTAATATCAGGCTTTGGGAGTAAGCCAAGAAATTCTTCAGGAAATACGTCAGGAAAAATCAATAACAACAGGAATATTATTCAAATCTGACGTGTCTTTATTCAAATCCATAACATGGACTAAGAAAATTTGACATCCGTAATAAACGAATGACTTCATGGCTTGATATGAAAATGTTTGACTACAATGGTTTGATTGCTTGAATTGAATAATGAGTTGCTTAGGAATATGAAAACTAACAACCTTATTTAAAATAATCAATTTGGCATGATGAGTAGTTAACCTTAAAATCACATCAAAAACAAATATCTCTATAGAAATAAGGTTACTGTGTAATGTGATAGTGCCAACTGAATCAAGCAAGATTTCTAAACAACAGATGTAATGAAAGTTTCTCCTAACGGATTCTCCATAAATAGGTCAAAGTCTAATTTCTCCGTAGTCAAGTTCAAACGTTGAGCGTAAGTAAGAGAGATAAAAGAATGGGTAGAACCAATATCTAGTAAGGTATATACTTCGCAAGAATTTATAATTAACTAACCCGTGCTAACTTCGTTCGGGTTCCTCGAATTTTGACCAGTCACAACAAACGCTCTTCCCGGAATCGTTGACTTTGACTTTTCTGGGACAGTCTTTTTAGTCACCGTCCCTCATTGAACTAGGTTTCGCCATCGCATAATCTCGAGCGATATGTCCTTCCTTTCCACAATTATAGTATACCTTGAACTGTTGTGGGCGGTTTGACCGATATGTCCCTCTTTCCGTGATTTGTAGCATATGACCGGTGGTCGTTCTCCTCCTTAAAACTAGTCACTTATCTTGTACCGACGTCTTCACATGGTCGTTGTTGAATCTCCTCTTTTAAAATCTCCTCCCGACTCGCTTCTTCTATTTTCACGGCCACGATTACCACCAGAGTGGTTACCGCCTTTGTCTCGTATTCTTCTTCTTTCTCCGTGGTTATCGTTATTCGATGATCGCTATCTTCTGGTATGATCCTCGGTTATGGTCCCTCGGTTGAACGCATTTCGTTATCTCGCCTAACAACCGAGCCCTCATTGACAACATCCGAATAGAGAGAAAATTTATGAGAAATGAGATATCGACGTATGTCGGGTTTCAAACCTCTCGAAACATCCGCGTCATAATGCTCCTCATTCACCACCAAATGAGGTGCAAAACTCGATAACTCGTGAACTTCGCCTCGCATCGACACCGCCATGTTATTTCGCTTCTAGTCTAATAAACTCCACTTCCTTCATACGACTAATACTTTAGGGAAGTACTTGTCATTGAACTGCTTTCAAACGTCTCCCACGACATACGCCGAAAGGTTGGATGGGTACGCTTCTGATTCCCACCAAGAATCGCTTCGCCATTTTAACATAAAGGTGGCGAATGGAACTTTCTGTTCCTCCGTGCATCCCAAGACATCGAATATCTTGGTAATTTATTTGACCCACGCTCCGCCTTTAATCGGATCCGCTTTCCCGCACTCGGTGGTCCCAACTCTTTGAACCGCTTGCATTTGTGACCACTCGTGAATTGCTATCATTTCCTCCTCAGATTTTGAACACGAAGTCTCCTCATCCGATTTTGCATGAACCGCAAAAAGCTTCTAAACATCCCCTCGCTCATCATCTCGCTTTCTGGTGGTGTTGTTCACAGGAGGAACATTACCACCACATTTACAACGTTCTCCTCGTTGGTGAGTACAGCATCTCCACGGGCCTCATTTACTCCATGTTAATATTCTCAACGACATTCTCAAATACCGCCATAAAATAAGGGTTAATTAAGGAAATCAATATATCACATAATATCCTATATATATCGACCAACTAACAAATAAGCTTAGGTAGGACACACTAGCGAAGGATTTACTCGCTCTCCCTCCTAGTTCTATTCCCCGATCTCCGCCAGAGATCATATCCCTAAGCTCGATACCAACTCGTGACTCTCGGACACCAACTTATGTCAAGACCTCACCAAGTGATACCTATCGGTTTGCCACCGCAGAAGGCGGCCCCTCACGGAGAGTCCGGCTTTTGCATCCCCATCAACAGGAAGTCACAGATAGAGGCTTGGGGCTTTTTTACTTATGGCTCGATATTAATCGTGTGACGCCCCAAAATAGGTATACACAACACCCATTCCGAGTCGCCAAATACATGGTACAAGAAGCAACTACAACTTCATTAATACAAATGTCGTGTGAAATACGCACAATATAAATCGTGAGTTTAAATATAATATTATCTTCTAGACAATATCCACACGCAAATAAATCCTCATCATAATTATTGATTCATTATTTTACAAAATGGTGAGGACTACTAAACAACTCTCTCTAGAACCTTCATTCCATACCCCGACTAAGTACTCGCTACATTCTCGCCGCCCCGAGAAGAAAAATGGAACAACAAGGAAAAGGGTGAGCTCAACTAGCCCAAGAAAGAATATTATGACTAAGATAATATACAACAAATTATCGTTAGTCTTCAACAGGAAAAATCGATAGAATACAATAGACAACAAGTTTTAGATCAATATTCGCAATTGAAATAATAATTCATGTAAGAGTTACGTAGAGAATGAAATCTACTATAATCTATGAATTTAATTTAAAAGTTCATCATCAATATTTTATCCTCGTAACATCAATCAATATACATCCGAATCAAATATTCATCTTTGCACTACATGTGCCAAAGATATTCATCAATTCCATCATGTTCATTTAACACTGCTCATCTGTTCATCTTTGCACACACAGCCAAAGATATTCTTCAGAAATCATTCATCTTTGCACCATGTGCCAAAGATATTCAATAATATCATCATTTAAGACCGAGGATGATGAAAATATTTTTAAAGAAACGAATCCAAAGGAAACAAAATGACAAGGATTAAGGATTAAGGATTCGTACTTGGTTTTATCCACGTTCAAAAATACCTCAAAAATAATCATAGTGGTGTAAAATTCAAGAATGATCAAAACATGGATACAATCAAAGTTAGTATCCGTAATAGATATTTTGGACAAAAAAGAAGAAATTTTATTTTTCTATGAATAGTACCAGATACGTGAATAATCAGATACGTGAATAGTGTCAGATACGTGAATAGTAACTCCGACACCAAAAGATAGAAATTCCACAAAAAACATCTTCACGCTTCAGCTTAATAGTACTCGTGAATAGTAACTCGTGAATAAGTAATCCGTGAATAGTAACTCGTGAATAGTAACTCATGAATAGTAACCCATGAATAGTAACCCCGACATGAAAAAGTTCCAAATTTGATAAAAACTTCAGATCAACATTTCAAAGATAATGATATTGAAGAAATAATATCATTATTAAAAAAAATAATATCCCTTACCTCGAAAAGATCAAGATTTCTAAATTAAAACACCTGGATATAGGCTATGACTTGGACTTGCAACAGTATAGCAATACTCAAAGTATACTCAAAATACTCACAAGAATACGCTTCGATAATAGAGAGAAAGAGAGAAAACTTTGATTCGTGTGATTTTCAATTCTAACCTAAGCACCCTATTTATAGAAATCGCTTAGAACACCAAAGGTAAAATTTAATAAATTAATAATATAATTATATTATTTTCTACACATGTCTAGAATTTGATTTCAGCCATCAAACACACATGCCACCTTTCTAGAAAAAAATAAGAAAAACGTTTTTCTTATTTTAAATATTTTAAACTTCCAAAATCAATTATTTTGAGCTTCAAACTTCAATAATTCATAATAAATAGCCCTTTCATCAGAAAATTCGAATCTCGCGAGTTTTATAGGAAATTCAATTTTCTACAACTTTGCAGAAGAAAGTTTTTCCAAATTCCAAAAAAATTCTCGAAATCCACAAACGATTGATTTTTTGTGCTATAATCAAATTTCAAATCAATAAATGGGGTCCACCGAACATGTTTAACATGTTTTAAAACATTTATTGCAACAAAAAATACTCTTCCTCCTCGTGATACTCATATATCCCACATTCGTTGTAAAATATCATTATTAATATATTATTAAAATAATATATTTAAATGAATTATTTTATCGTAAAAGATAAAATATTAATTTTCAACAATTGTCATTTTAAAATTTTTCCATCTATATCCACATAAAATCAACAAGATAATCTCACAAATAACCTGATTATTTAAAACAACTTATATTTATCCTTTCTTCATCCAATCGCTTTAAAGTTATGGGCTACATTACAGCCAATCATTAAATTGAATATATAAATAATCCATTATCAAATATAATATTCAACAATGAATATTTTATATTCATTTATTTTGAAATAAAAAGTATTAATTTATTAAAGCCAATCATTAATTATATACTTTCAGAATAATCTTATTCATTTATTAATAAAAGGTATTAATTTATTAAAGGCTTTTAAATTATCTACATGATGTCGTTTTATAATATGTGATAAACCCATAGTTTTAAAGTAATGCTTTTAGAATAATGATGATGATCATTCTAATGAGATCTAAATTTTAGAAAGTTTAAAACTAAAATAGTTCCCAATCATCGATTACTAAATCGGGGATTAGTGAATCCTGATAGATTGGTACATACGCTGCTTGCTTCATGGATGAGGATGATTGATCTCATGATCATTTGTGTGGAGACACTAAAGCAAGTATGTAGGTGCTTATTAGAGAATAAGTTCATCGAACGTGGCTCGCTAAGGAATACCTAATGGAGTTTTATTTCAACCGTCAATAGGAATTTCAGAGTGATAGTAAGACAAGATCCTTGGACTTGAGATCATCATAGTATCTTGTGTATGATGAGTTATACTTTGACTTATTCCTTAAGACCCTTAGGGTATATCAAAGGGTATGCTTGGGTATAATAAGTTGTATATGGAGATAATGTATGATCAATAAAGAATCTACCACTTCTTAATAAAAGAAGAGAAATGTCCTATGTGATTCGATAAATGACAACCCAAAGAGTCTCTTGGTTAAGGCGTAATGAAATTAGAAAGGAGTTTCTAATTTGCATTATTTGAGTTGTGCATTTAAGGATCGAAATACATATAATTAAATAAAATAAGATTTGACAAGAATTCCATGCCTTATATTTAATCGGGACATCAGATGGTGGAAGGATTGAATTGTATTTTAAGAACTATTTACTCAAAGGTTCTTTTATGATTAATGTTGAAATCTATATTATCCGGAAAGTCGTTGATCGCTAGGAGGCTTATCCCTATCAGAATAAATATTATTTATTTAAATAAATTAATTGTTTAATTTATTTATTTAAATAAGATTAGAATTGTTCTAATTGATTTATTCACAACCTGCTTAATATGGAGAACCTAAAGGGTCACACCATAAAAGGAAGAATAATTATTTAAGAAGTTAATGGCATAATCGTAATATATATAGTTAAGTATATTTAATTTAATCTATGGTGATGTAATAAATTAAATAGCTTAATATTTATTATTTAATATTTTAGAAATATTAAATATAAATTAATAAGAGGAGTCTTATTAATATTATTACAATTATTATTATTTTAATTTCTAAAAGAGTTTAGGAATTAATTTAATATAAGTATTTCATTTATTCCTAATTGGATTAGGAAGGAAAATTAGTTAAAGGAGTTTAATTAATTATCCCTAATAAGATTAGGGAGCTTAATTAATTAAAAGAATTTAATTAATTAAATAAAACCCAATTCCTTAATTGTTAAGGTGGGTTGCCCACATCTATAAATAAGAGGAGTCTTATTATGGGTAGAGGTGGTTGACTTTTACAACATACGTAATAATTCCAATTTGTCGAGAGTACGACCTTTTCTATAGTAGATAGAAAAACCAGGTTTCGAGCCAATACCCTTCTTCTTGAATTTTATTCTTCCTGGTGGATCACCTCAGAGGCCAAACACATTTGGGTGGCTAACGTTGATCAAAGGAAGGAACCAAACCCGGTGGATTCAAGTTGAACGCTAAAAGGATTTGGAGGTGAACTTGCACCGAGGAAGCTCGATCTTCAAGGGTATGATTTTATTCTTTATCTTTTTCGCTTAATTAATAATTGTGCATAAAGGGTGATCCGGTATATGGTTTGTAAAATTTTTAAACTCGATTTTACACGCTTCCGCATTATTTTTGCAATTTGATCAAGGCACATGAATATTACAAACCCAACAAAGGGCATCAGAGCCAAACCTTTATGCAAATTATTAATTATTTTAATTTGATATGTATATTGATATGTGTTTAGAACAATTTAATTGGGCATAATTTTATCAGATAAAAATTTAAAAAAAAAAAAAAATCCGCATTATTATCAAATCAAATAAAAAATCGAAAAAAAAATTTTTTTTTTATATGCTATATTATCATTTAACGTTAAAAAAAAAAAAAAAAATTTTTTTTTTTTTTTTTTTAAAATTCATCACATCATTATTAATCAATGCAAAAACCAAGGAAAACTAAATACCATGGTATATTAAGATTTTTTTTATACGTGGATACTTACATTAGTTATTAAAGGAAAATATATAATATATTTATATAATGGAATATATATATATATATATATATATATATATATATATATATATATATATATATATATATATATTTATATATATATATATATATATATATATATATATATGTTATATTATATATATATATATATATATAATAATTTTATAATTAAAATAAAAGTTTATTTTAATTTTTTAAAATAAAAGTTTATTTTAATTTTAAAATAAAGAGTTTATTTTAATTTTAAAATTAAATTTCATGCTAACTAATTAGAGTTGGAATTTGATTCCATGATAACTAATTGGAGTTGAAATTGGATTCATATTTTCCTTAAATAAAGGAGTTTATTTAGATATGAAATAAGATTTCATATTATTCAAAATAAAAGAGTTTATTTGTGAATAGAAAGTAAATCCATCTTTCCTTAAATAAAGGAGTTTATTTAGATATGAAATAAGATTTCATATTATTATTCAAAATAAAAGAGTTTATTTGTGAATAGGAAAGAGAATCCATGTTTCCTTAAATAAAGGAGTTTATTTAAATATGAAATAAGATTTCATATTATTCAAAAATAAAGGAGTTTATTTGTGAATGGGAAAGATAATCCGTGTTTCCTTTTAATTTTTTTTAATTATAATTAATTAAAATAAAAGAGTTTATTTTAATTAAAGTTTTTTTTTTACATGGAATCGATTCCATAATTAATTAAAATAAAGGAGTTTATTTTGATTAAAATTTTGATTAAAATAAAATAGTTTATTTTATTCAAAATTGGATAAATTAAAATAAAATAGTTTTATTTTGATTTAAATTTGGATTAAAATAAAGGAGTTTATTTTGATTCAAAATTAGATTTTATACTAACTAAATTTGCCCATTAAATGATATCAATATATATATTAAATGTTTATTATTCATAAGATGAATGTTATTTATCGATGCATATATGGTGATGATGTATGATAATAAATGGGATTGATTATGGACTATCGACCAATGCGATTGGATTTTATTTTAGTTGGATGTACGAATGTATGGGTTTTATTAAATGGGGTCTCACAGACTGCCTTCTCTAATTTTTTCTTAATGTAAATTCTATCTCCTCCTATGCATTTCCCTCGATCACGATCAAGGTTTCTATTTATTTTAAATAGTTTTGTAATAGGAATAGTTAGAATTAATTTTGAAAAATTGGAGATCAAGGAGCAAGGAGCGCCAAGACCCGCTTTGTAATGGAGCCCAAGTTTAAATGTAATAGTTATATTTAAATATTATTTTTCGCACCCTGGGGAGTTTGAATTTTGGTTCACTTGGTGGCTCTAGTGAACCAAACTAGAATAAAAGTCCATAATCAATCCGTGTAGAATATAGTATTCTATATGTGCATGCTTATACTATATATATATATTATATATTATGCAAACATGCTTTCAGCATGTTCATTAATACGACGCGTATTTTATATATATATATGCATGCTTAAACAAGATGAGACAAATTAATAACAAACCCCTCAATTTTTATATTAAGTCCTAAGCTGCTCAAAGATATTTGGAATATCGAACGTCGCTTTCTAGCATGATAAAATTAATAGAGTATTAAATATTTAATATGAGTTTGTTGTGTCACCACAAGGCAAGTATTAAGTATTTAAGATGTTAATTTATCACATTTGATGCTTATAAAGAAAATTGAACAATATTGTTTTGTTGTGTCACCACAAGGATGATATTTTTCTTTTTGAATATATGGAGTGCTAGGTTTCGGACTTAACTTGGATAATTTTGATTCTGGATGTGCCACCACTGATCAAAATAATCTAAGAGGCAAAAGAAAAGGAGTTGATAGTTGATGTAATTGACAAAAGTTGTCTACCTATTTATTTATATATAGTTTGTTGTGTCACCACAAGGCTATATACATTTGAAATGGGATCCTTATTCTCACTAAAGCAAATCTTTAATTAGATTTTTTACTAACTATATAAGTGAGGGTAATATAGTTTGAAGAAAATAAGGGAGATACCAATTTAAAACAAGACCTAAATTATTTTGGTAATTAATAAAAGAATGTATGTTAAAATGTTGTTAATTACAAATTCATTTACGTAATTTTACAATGTCTAAAATTACTATCATCGCAAAGCATATTAGATGCTAAATTAACCGTAACCAATTAAACGGATTGGTTAAGGAATTTGAGAATAGTTCTCATAGTCGAAAAGCTATCTTATGTCCTTAATACGCCTATCCTCGCAATGGTTGCGCATAATGCCTCGAGGAAGAGATTGCTACTTTTAGAAAGTGGCAAGATGATGCACAATTGGCTCAACGCATCATGCTCAGATCCACGAGTAACGAGCTTCAGCCACAAGATGAAACTATGGATGCTCCTACTATATTCCCCGCACATCAAGTAGTTGATGGTGAGGAAAGTAGACCGATAGATATCGACATCTAAGGAGCTCTTCCGATCTAGAATGGCCAATGGCACTATAGATGCATAAAAAGTTCTTAACATAATCAATTTGATTGATCAATTAGACAACCGGTTTTGTCATGGATGGAGAGTTGAGCCAAGATTTGATCTTGCACTCACTCCCGGACTCTTTCACAATTGTTGTGAATTTTTCATATGAACAAGCTAGATATCGCCCTCACCGATTTGCTTAACATGTTGAAAAATGATGAGAGTCACTTTCCAACCAAGAAAGATCAAGTCTCATCGGTAGGGCCAAAGGATCTTTAAAAAAGAAGAACGATTCAAAGAAGGTAAATAGAAAGGCATAAACAAAGGATAATAAGAACAAAATCGACACGGATAGCAAAGGAGTTTGCTTCCACCGCAATAAGCCCGACACGGAAAGAAATCGCGAGAAGCATCTTGCAGAGGCTAAACCAAAGAAGCTTTAGTGAAGTTTTGCCATAATACGCTTTTGTTCATGATTGAAATAAATTTTTCTTTAAGTCAAGGTTCTACTGGGTATTGGATACCGACTTTGGTTATCATAAATATAGATTTATGAAAAGGACCAACAAGTAAGAAAGCTAAACAAATATAAGTAATCCTATGTGCGTGGAAATGTAGCAAAGGTTGCTACATTAGCCATAGAAACTTATAGTTTAGCAATGCCTACGAGCAAATCTATTAAGTCAATAAGTTGTTATTGTATTCCAGTTCTTGTTAAAAATATTATTTCCATTTTATTGTTGGACAATGAAATCTTTTGGTATTATAATTAAGAACAATTGTTGTTCTATTTATAATAATAATGTTTTGTATAGAATCGAATATTACTTAATAAATTTTGTATACTGATTTACATGAAAATAATTTTGCATATTGAACAAATTAGTATAAGAAAAGGAGATGATCATTCAAAGAGTTGAATGTGTGTATTTGTTGAATACAAGTGTGAATTATTTGAAAGGTTCAAAGAATTCGTAATGAAACAAATTGGCAAAGTATTAAGATTCTTTGATTAGATCAAGGAATAAATACTTGTGCAATAAGTTTCTAGATCATCTCAAATGGTTTTCTCATAATGGACACATCCCGATACGTAATAATTGATTGATGTATCCGAATGGAAAAATCGCACCACTTGTTGGACATGGTGCGGTCCATAATGATTTTACCGACATTCCAAAGATCCTTCAGGATCATGTCCTAGAAATGGTCAGACATCTCATTTAAAAAAGGTAACCTCAAAATCCGCCCCAAGACTCCATAAAAGTTATGGACAGGAGGATTCCTAATCTTAAGTATGTTAAGATAAGGGGTTGTCCAACTTATGTGAAAAGGTTTCAAAGGATAAGTTTGGGACAAGATTTGACAAGTGTCGATTTGTGGGACATCCTAAAGTAAGTTTAGGTATATGTTCTATAATCCTACTTAGCAAAAGGTGTTTGTTATGAAACACACGCCTTCTAAGATAAAGGTGTTTATCATTAAAAGGGCTAGTGGAGGATAATAGATCTTGAAGAGTTCAAGAACCACAAAACACTATAAGTCAAATAAGAGGAACCCGTAGATGTACCTATTGTACCACAAACCAATCAGTAATCTGAATAGTATCAAGATACCTAGGAGGTATGGATTCATCATGGATGATGATGATGAGGTACACATCATAGAAGATGATGATCCAGAGTATAGTTACACTCGTGAGAAATGAGGTAAGCAAGTTTCTCAAATATGGAACAGTGTATCAAAAGTTTGATTTTATCAAAAACAAGAATGAACCTAGTGGTACAAAAGGGTCAGTTGGGAGCGCCGTGACATTCCTAGTATTATATGTTGATATACTACGGATAAGGAATGACATACCAATGCTACAATCAAGAAGATAAAGTTGTTCTAAACATTCCTCCATGAATGATTTGGGAAGAGTATCTTAATTGGGGATATAAATCTATATAGATAGATTTAAGAGGATGCTCGACTTAACCCAAGGAACGATATTCATTTGATGCTAAAGTCGTTTAGCATGGCAAACTCCAAGAGATGTCTCATGTCGATGAGCTATGGAGTGTATCTCTTAATAGTCCCCATAGACTCAAAAAGAGAGATCGCATGAGTGACAATCATGTATGCAATGAAATATACGAGACCCGATGTCGATCACCATATTATGGAGAAGTTCATCATGAAGTCGTTGAAAACATCTTAAAGTGCTTAACCCAAGACTAAGGATGTGATCATATTCATGGTGGGTCTAAATTAAAACTAGAGGGCTTAACAGACTCAAGTTTTCGCATGCATCAAGACGACGTAAAATCCACTTTAAGGTAAAGTGTTACTCGAACAGTGGTGCAGTTGAATCGAAAGGTTCCAAACAAAGAAAGAGTTGTTGGTTTAGTGATAAAGACAAAGTATATAGCTATAAATGAAGTCGCAAGTTGATTGTTTGGATTAAAAGTTCATTACGTAACTAGAATAGTTCCTAAGTCTCATCTTCGATCTAAACATGTGTGTGGCACTTTCATTTGATTATTAGAATCATTGAAAGATGGGAAATCACTATAGAGATAGTGGACTCTCATGAACAACATTACATATCCATTAACTAAAGCTTATCCAATGCCAGGATAATCGCCACTTAGAGAGAAGAAGAGTATAAGATACCATGACGATTGGCTTTAGTGCAAGTGGGAGATTGAAAGTAGTATGCACACAAGCCAATCATGTTTGATGATAAAGCATATACTTTGTAACAATCTTATTCATTTATTAATAAAAAGTATTAATTTATTAAAGGCTTTTAATTATCTACATGATGTCGTTTTATAATATGTGATAAACCCATAGTTTTAAGCAATGCTTTTAGAATAATGATGATGATCATTCTAATGAGATCTAAATTTTAGAAAGCTTAAAACTAAAATAGTTCCCAATCATTGGATTACTAAATTGGGGATTAGTGAATCCGGATAGATTGGTACATACGCTGTTGCTTCATGGATGAGGATGATTGATCTCACGATCATTTGTGTGGAGACACTAAAGCAAGTATGTAGGTGCTTATTAGAGAATAAGTTCACCGAACGTGGCTCGCTAAGGAATACCTAATGGAGTTTTATTTGCTCGTCAATAGGAATTTCAGTAGTGATAGTAAGACAAGTGATCCTGGACTTGAGATCATCATAAGATCTTCGTGTATGATGAGTTATACTTTGACTTATTCCTTAAGACCCTTAGGTATATCAAAGGGTATGCTTTGGGTATAATAAGTCGTATATGGAGATAATGTATGATCAATAAAGAATCTACCACTTCTAATAAAAGAAGAGAAATGTCCTATGTGATTCGATAAATGACAACCCAAAGAGTCCTCGGGTTAAGGCGTAATGAAATTAGAAAGGAGTTTCTAATTTGCATTATTTGGAGTTGTGCATTTAAGGATCGAAATACATATAATTAAATAAAATAAGACTTGAAAGAATTCCATGTCTTATATTTAATTGGGACATCAGATGGTGGAAGGATTGAATTGTACCAAGAACTATTTACTCAAAGGTTCTTTTATGATTAATGTTGAAATCTATATTATCCGGAAAGTCGCTGATCGCTAGGAGGCTTATCCCTATTGTAGAATAAATATTATTTATTTAAATAAATTAATTGTTTAATTTATTTATTTAAATAAGATTAGAATTGTTCTAATTGATTTATTCACAACCCGGCTTAATATGGAGAACCTAAAGGGTCACACCATAAAAGGAAGAATAATTATTTAAGAAGTTAATGGCATAATCGTAATAATATAAGTTAAGTATATTTAATTTAATCTATGGTGATAGAATAAATTAAATAGCTTAATATTTATTATTTAATATTTTAGAAATATTAAATATAAATTAATAAGAGGAGTCTTATTAATATTATTACAATTATTATTATTTTAATTTCTAAAAGAGTTTAGGAATTAATTTAATATAAGTATTTCATTTATTCCTAATTGGATTAGAAGGAAAATTAGTTAAAGGAGTTTAATTAATTATCCCTAATAAGATTAGGGAGCTTAATTAATTAAAAGAATTTAATTAATTAAATAAAACCCAATTCCTTAATTGTTAAGGTGGGTTGCCCACATCTATAAATAAGAGGAGTCTTATTATGGGTGTAGGGGTCAGTTGATTTTTACAACATAACGTAATAATTCCAATTTGTTGAGAGAGTACGCCTTTTCTATAGATAGAAAACTAGGGTTTGAGCCAATACACCCTTCTTCTTGAATTTTTTCTTCCTCGTGGATCACCCCAGAGGCCAAACACTGGGTGGCTAACGTTGATCAAAGGAAGGAACCAAACCCGGTGGATTCAAGTTGAACGCGAAAAGGATTTGGAGGTGAACTTGTATCGAGGAAGCTCGATCTTCAAGGGTATGATTTTATTCTTTATCTTTTCGCTTAATTAATAATTGTGCATAAAGGGTGATCCGTATATGGTTTGTAAATTTTTTAAACTCGATTTTACACGCTTCGCACTTTTTTAATGCAATTTGATCAAGAATATTAACATTCTTATGAATATTACAAACCTATCATCGATATAACACGTGCACTTAAGTCTTTAAGGTCTCTACAGTAAATGATAACATCACATAGCACATTAGGTCATGAGTAAATATACATGTTTCCTAAAGAATCTTACCTTCTTATCAATCTAATTACGTATTAGATTTGTGATTATTGGTTCCGGTTTTCCATTATGTCATCCTTATGTTTACATGCACTTGACTTTCTTTAACCCTAAGTTATCATACTTAAGGCTTAACTATAACTTAAAAATGTTACATTAAGATACTTTAGTTAAATGTTCATCAATTACTATTAATACTCCTCATAAAAACCTTCTTTATTATTTAGATCTTAAGGCTGGCGTTGCGGCGCCAATGTTCCTTCATTTTGCCGCGATGTGGTGCTATACACTTATGACAGAAAATTTCGGACTTCGTATTTGCCAATGTGAGTCTCCTTTATTATAGTATTGACATGCTACCACTCTCCGATGAGGTTATGGCTTTGCTCGGCTAATTTTTCGGGTCTTTGCGATGCGGGCTATTTGGCCTTGGGCTAATAACAATGACCAACTCTGCACCGTAAATTTTTGATGATTTTTTACCTTGTGAGATTCCTGGACTCGTAACTTCCTCGTTATAAGTTCGAATTGGCTCCTTCAAGAGCCTATGGTTCACAAATTATATACTCTACATGTTTATATAAGAATTTTATCTATTCGACTTCGTTTGCTAAAAATTAACCTATTAGTTCATTTTTAACAAAAAGGATAAACGTTCGTGAACGTTCAATGCTCGTTTCTTTGTTCTAAGTCGGAATCAAATCATTTTCGAATCTGCAACTCTATAATGCCAAATACGACTTGTCTCCATCGAAAACCAACGTTTTCGAGTTCAAACACAAAATCCAACTTCTATTCTGAGAATTTCACAAATTCAACGATTATCATCCAATCATGTGAATTCAGGCAAAACTTCATTACTAACGATTTGTTCATCGTTCCAAATGCATTCATTTCATTAACTAGACATCTTAATTTATATTCATGAATTCGATGATTATCGTCCAATCATGTGAATTCCGGTAAAACTTCATTACTAATGATTTGTTCATCGTTCCAAATGCATTCATTT
The DNA here is from genome assembly GCA_020205615.1 of Panax quinquefolius. NCBI lineage: Eukaryota > Viridiplantae > Streptophyta > Magnoliopsida > Apiales > Araliaceae > Panax > Panax quinquefolius. The sequence goes on from CM035172.1 coordinate 76,034,585, forward strand.
CATTAACTAGACATCTCAATTTATATATTACAATAATTTATATTCAAATTAGGCTATGGCTTATTTCTTATAAGTTCATAACTTAACAATTTTTCAATACAAGATTTTCATTTCCTTATAACTTATTCTTAATTAAGTCATTTAAGCTACATTCTTACATCTTATTAATCATACAAACTTCTTAATTTAATCATATGACAAGTCCATATATGTACTCCATAAATTAATAACTTTATTAGATTCAAATTGAGTATTCCTTACTTATTCGGCTTAAGTCCATTGCTTATCCACTCCTCATATGTTCTTAGCATATATGTTCATTAGGTTACACTTCTCTTAACACCCTACTATAGTAGAGATAGAAGAGATAAGATCATTTACCTTTGAAGGCTAACATTCTTCTTCTTTGGAAAATCTAACAATGGAAGGTTGGACTTATAAGTGCTTATTCTCTCTAACACTTAAGTTGCTTTTGTACGTAAGTTGTTGGATGAAATTTGAATAAGCAAATGAAAATTCAAAGCTTGCTATTTATAAAAGGGCTAAGGTTAGGGCATTCTAGTCATTAAGACATCCACCTCCTTAACTAACCTCTTTATTATTCACTACTTTCACACTAAGTAAACTTGGCCATCACACTTATTTCTTGCCCACCACATAAAGTTCTTGGTCAACAAGTTCACCCATGGGTTTCCCCATGGATCCTAATTAACTAATGGATCATTACTTTGGGCTTACCTTAATGTCAAAGCTTATTCTTGTGGTCTTGGATTTAGTTTGTTCAACTTAAGCTTTAGGCTTCATATTAACCAACCCTTGGGCTAGTCATTGCTACATCTTGGGCTTGCCCCTTAATGCTATTGGACTTGCTCATCCTACAAGATTACACAAGTTCATTTCATTAGACTTTAAATCTAAACGTTCTTAATTTTAAGTCTGCATGTGAAATATTTCATTTTCCATACTTAGATTATTATTATATAATCCATCTCACCTTGATATTATAACGTTATGTATTTATCGGAAGTTCAAAAATAATTCCTGAGCATAAAACGATAAAGAGTGTTTTTCGAAAAATTTCTTGGAAAGCTTTTATTTTCGTCTTGGAAATTCAAACACTTTAATTCCTTCACGTAGTTAAAATACTACGATGTTCCGATGTTTCTAGGTTATAAAACGACATTCATCTTATTAATACGTATTAATAACAAATAATATTATTTTATTCATTATTTAATTACTTCAAGTAGTTTACAAAGGATCCAAATTTATCGGTCGTTACATTCTTCCCCCTTATAAAGATTTTGTCCCCAGAATCTCGCCTTACATTACGCAAACAACTGAGGGTAATCCTTCTTTATCCTTTCTTCCAATTCCCACGTTGCTTCATCAGCATATTGGTTCTTCCATAACACCTTTACCGACGATATGACCTTGTTTCGCAGAACTTGCTCTTTTCTATCGATGATTTGAATCGGCATCTCTTCGTATGTTAAGTCCTTCTCGATTTGAATAAGCTCAAATTCTATTATGTGTTTATAATCCGGTTTGTAAGGACGTAACACCGATACGTGAAATACATTATGTATTTGTTCTAAGTCTGGAGGTAACGCTACCATATAAGCTACGACACCTACCCATTTTAACACTTCAAAAAGTCCTATAAACCTTGGGCTTAGTTTCCCCTTCTTTCCAAAGTGTATCTTTCCTTTCCAGGGAGATACCTTTAGAAATATGTACAAGCCTACCTCAAACTCCCTATTTTCTCGATGTAAGTCTGCGTACTTCTTCTGTTTGTTGCACCAATTCTGGTCCTAGCATTCGGCATTCTCCCACTTCATCCCAACACAATAGTGTTCGGCACTTCTTTCCATATAAAGCTTCATAAGGTGGCATACATATGCTTGCATGATAACTATTATTATACGCAAACTCTACTAATGGTAGATAATCATCCCAACTTCCCTTGAAATCCATAACGCAAGATCTCAACATATCTTCTAACGTCTGAATGGTCCTCTCGCTCTGTCCATCAGTTTGTGGATGATATGGTGTACTTAACTTCAATTGCGTCCCCAACTGCTCTTGTAGACTTCTCCAAAAGTTTGACGTGAATCGTGGGTCACGATCTGACACAATCGAAACGGGACTCCATGTCTGGAAATAATTTCCTTAACATAAAGTTTAGTTAACTGGTCTAAGTTATACTTAACCTGAATTGGCAAAAAGTGAGCCGACTTCGTCAACCGGTCCACTAATACCCAAATCGCATCATACCCCTTCTGAGTAATTGGAAGTCCCACCACAAAGTCCATCGTGATATGCTCCAATTTCCACTCCGGAATCTCTAATGACTGTAACAAGCCACTTGGTCGTTGATGTTCGGCCTTAACTTTTTGACAAGTCAAGCACCTACTTACATACTCGGCTATTTCTGTCTTCATGTTCGGCCACCAAAAACTCTGTTGAAGGTCTTGATACATCTCAATGCTACCAGGATGAATCGACTATCTTGAACTGTGAGCCTCTTGTAACACTTGCTCCTTTAATTCTTTCTCATTTGGAACCCAAATTCTTCCTTCAAATCTTAATAATCCCTCATTATCAAGACTGTATTTTAAATCTTTTTCATTGGTTAACCGCTTCTTCATTTGGTCACACTCATCAGTTTTGAGCTCCACCTCCTTAACTCTCTCTACGATGGTAGATTGCATCTCCGTCACTGTGACAAACGAGATTTTATAATTTAATTTTAATATTTATTGGATTAAATAAATATTTTCGTTGATTTAATTATTAGATTAAATAATTAATTGATGCAACTGTGATAGATTAATTTAATTATATGTGCTATATTTATTAAATTAATGTGGAGAATATTTATTATTCAAAGTATGTATTTATGTGAGCTTATTGAATTAAATGAAATATTTAATAAGCATAATGTTATTTTAATGTAATAATTAATTAGATATTTAATAATTTGACATAATTAATAAATAAGAAATTAATTATGTGACTATGTGAATTAATGACAAATTATCATATTTTATTTAAAGTAAAGTAAATAAGATAATTGATTTATTTTATAATTGTATGTGACATTATTAAACTATAAGATAAAAGAGTTATTAAACTAAATGATTTTGAGCCATTTAAGGCTTGCCAAACGAGGCCCTAGTAGAGGTTGAAAGCAGTTAACCATTACTGGGTAACTGACATCCACTCTGCGCGTCAATTCTTTTATTAATACGTCGTATTATTCTCCTTCCTATTTTTCAAGTGTTCAAAAAAAATCATAGAGAGAAATTGTGAGTGTGTGTGATTGATCTAATAACTGAGAAATGATCATCAAGGCTCTCTTAGTCTACACTTTATACTCTGGGTAATTCCTTTAGCCCAATTTCTATTTTTACGATTGTTTAAGTTTTATAAGAAAATGGCTTCACGTTTTGTTAAAGTCTCTGTAATTATAAAGGGTATGGATTATGTGTTGATACTGTGACGAACGAGATTTTTGTAATTTAATTCTTAATATTTATTGAATTAAATAAATATTTTTGATGATTTAATTATTAGATTAAATAGTTAATTGATGAAGTTGTGGTATTTTAATTTAATTATGTGTTATATTTATTAAATTAATGTGGAGAATAATTATTATTCAAGTATGTTTTTATGTGAGCTTATTGAATTAAATGAAATATTTAATAAGCATAATGTTATTTTAGTTAATTTAATACTTAAATAGAGATTTAATAATTTGACATTATTAATAAATGAGAATTTAATTATTTGACTATGTGAGTTAATGAGAAATTATTATATTTTATTTAAATCAAAGTAAATAAGATAATTGAATTGGGTGTGACTTGATTTAAACTATAGGATAAAAGAGTTATTAAATTAAATGGTTTTGAAAGCTATTATTGCTTACCAAACAAGGCCCTAAGGGGAGTTGATAACAGTTACCCTTGATTGGGTAACTGACCTCAACGCGTCAATTGCTTCCTTTATTATACGTCTTCTTCTTCTTCTTCATTTTTCTAAGTTTAACAAGGAAATTACAGAGAGAGAATTAAGAATTTTGAGGGAATTGTGAGTTGTGTGATTGATTGAGAAGGTTTCATCTCTTCTATCTACACTACGCTGTGAGTAAATTCTTCAACCCACTATTATTTACGTTGTTAAAATTTTATAATATGGCTCTCAAATTTTCTGTAAAATCTTTGTACTTGGAGATTGTATTGATTATGTGAATGTTTATGTGATAATATGGTAGTATAACATGCTATTACTATATATTATAGATTCCCATATCATAAGTTTCATAATATTATAACGTATATTATTACTTCAAAATTTATAGAGTATGGGATATGGCCATATGACCCTTATACGTGATTTTAGTATGCCAAACATAAATTGTTTTATAAAATTCACACTCATATATGATTATGCATGTAAAAACGAAGGAATCAAACTCCAAATAAACAGATTTGGTGTTATAACGAACCCTTAATGTTGATTTTCATGTTTTGTATTGAAAACTCCCAAGAAAATCAAGAACAATGAATTATATGTTTTGATTATGCAAAATTATGTGTTATAATTTGTAAAAAGCATGCTAGAAGGGTTAAGTAGTGATTATATGTGTATTATAATGTTTGGGTATGTCGAATTTCATGTAAAATATAAGAAAATTGGTAGAAATTGGCATGTTCTGCGATTTTTCATGAATCGCAATTCAGTGTACGTCATGTTCTTAACGCCTTTTCTTTCAAGAAGCCTAAGAGTCATGCATGCATGAAGCCAACCCATAAATAGCGCCATTGGCCTCAGTCAGCGCATACGAGAATCAGTATAATAGTGGCGCCACAGCGCCACTCTCCAGAATGTTCAGAAATGAATTTTTTAAAGTGTTCAAGTCCATGAATGTGATGTTAACCTAATCTAATGAACATAAAAATATGTTAGGAGTATAGTGAGATGTTAAAACAGATTATTAACATGTCAATAACATAATTGCATGTGGATTGAATTATTGAGTGCATAATGAGCTTATTAGTTGTGAAATGTTATTATGTGTCAATAAGTGTTATAATTTGACTAAGTATAGTTAGAACCAAAGTTTAGACAAAAGAATGAACTTATGATGATTAATAATATTATAATTAACTAGAGTTGTGAATGGAAATGGTATGTAGGATTATATCGAAGAACGTGTATAATTAACGTGTAATCTACGCACGAGGCAAGTTTCCTAACCCTACTCGTTATCACTATTCAAGTTATTCTCATTATTATTAATCAAGTTCAGTTGTTATATTAAAGATTAATTATCTTTTCAAAGTATAATTCTGTTATACAATATTTGTTCTATTATATACCCCTTAAGATTATTATTCAATCTAATTATCAATTATTGTTGAACCTTGTTAGACTAGTGAACCCCTATTTGATTCGATTAGTCCATAGTTGATGAACGTTCTAAATTTCACAACCCTTATTTATTTATCCAAAACAAACTTCCTTTGGTGCGGACTCTAATGTCAAACTGAGATGAACAACCCTGTATAAGGATTTCTTATGCGTTAGCGTTAAGATATTGTACGCGATGTGATGGTACTAAGGGTTGATCCCCCTAAATCACAGTAGAAGAGTCCATAGTCTTATGACTGTTAAAGGTTCCAAGTATAACCCTTGATAACCTAGAACATAGTTCAAGGTCTTATGACACTCAGAAATCTTTTGAATTCTTGTTATTCATTCTTGATTCAAAAGTTGAGCTTTTATTTCAGAAGTCTTTGATTCACTCGCATGTTATTATATATTGTTATTTCATTTTTATTCTTGTGGGAAATCATGCTCACTCTTGCGTAATAATAACATTGCAGTTAAGAACGAAAGGTATGATGAGCCTTTTACTAGCAAAGGCAAGGGCAAAGCTAATAAGTGATGAAGACTTGTTATTTAATTTTTAGAATGTTATTGTAAAGACTTGATGTTGTTTAAGACTTTTTGTTTATGTTTCCGCACAGATGTTTAAGGTTAGTTTGACCTGGGATTGTATTTTTTATTCAGATGTTGTAACCCCATAAGAGGAGGATTTATTTCTATCTATTGCATGGTTTGCATTTATTATGGGTAGATAGATAAATGATATTTGTACAGTGAACACCAAATCCCGTGGAATTTAAGTACCCGAATTTGGGGGTGTCATAGGTTGGTATCAAAGCCGTAGGTTATGAACCTTAGGTGGGGGAACAACCTTAGGTAGTAGCCTTATAGAAAGAACATAGTGATGGAAAACTCTTATCGAGTTCTAAGAAATGAATTTCTGTAATTCATTGAAGATAATAAAAGACTTTATGTGCTTATATGTTAAATTATGTGCTAACTAGTACGACTTAGTAACTAAAACTTGAAATTATGTTGTCAGGATGTCGGATGTTGGAGGAACTAGTCGAGCTGGGGAGGAGGAACTCCGAGTACCTACAGTACCTATAGAGGAGGAGCCCCGAGACATTCATGTTGTTAGGGAGCAGTTAGTATAGAGGGAGTCATCTCCATTGATCATCGTTGTTGGTCAAGAGCATGAACCTGAGACTGATCCTGAGGAGGAAGATGAAGAGGAAGAAGAGGAGTTTCCAACGCACTCCATTGATGCTGAGATGTACGACGCGTTATCGACGAAGAACGTGGAAGTTACGAGACAATGATCCGAGGATCCTGAACCGGTTGGAAGAGCGATTATTGATGATTACTCTCGAAAGCGAAGAGAGGGAAATTGAGACTCTTCACACACGACTGGGAAATGTAGAATGGGATTTGGTCCACGAGAAGGGTCAAACCAAGGATAAGACTGAGGAGATAGAGAAGTTGAAGAAAGAACTGAATGAAAGCTCGGAAAGCTGATAATAGCAGAGGAGGGCTGGGTAAGAGAGTCACATCGTGCTGATCTTGCGGAAGAGGATGGTCGTGCAAAGAAATCTAAGCTTGGGGAGACTTACTCTACACTTAATAAGGTAATGGATGAGGACCATGATAGAGTTTTGAGGTACCCAATCCAGTTTGAAGGGCTACTATCGTACATGCTGGATCGTAGAACGATGTCTCACATCTTGGAAGAGGAGCGTAGTAAGGCTATTCAGTGCCTTAACCAGCAGTGATATGATTTGTTTAATTATGTGAAAAACTTATTTGGTATTTAGATGTAAATTCTGATGTAGTTATGAATAAAGGAATATTTTAATATTTAAATCATGTGGATTCTTTATCTCAGGATAATTGATGTAAATAGTAGTGATGCTATCGTTGGATGTTAAAACTTTCGATTTGAATGAATATATCAAGTTATTTGAGATAATGTGTTAAAAATTATGTTAAATTGTTGAGTAATGCCTTAACTATTTAGAGAAATAAACAAAGATCTAATAAACATATATTTTAACAGAAATATGCCGCCAAGAAGAAGACAACAACGTCAACCAGCTCAAGAAAGATCTACTAATAACAATAATAACGCCAATGCTAATCCTGTTCAGCAATTGGTTAACTTACCATGGACAAGAATACCATTAAAATTAATAACCAAATGACCATTTTACCCTTTTGTCCCATTTGGTGAATTATTGATAACAAAATCCTACCATATCTCGGCAAGCCACCCTAGTCTAAGCTATGAACCTACAAGGCTACAACTCTCAGCCATTATTAGCAGCCAAGTTCATTACATCCAACATTTAGATAAGATCAAGGAGAGAAAAAGTATCATTTGTTAGCCCATTTTGCACAAACACTCATCCTAGAACTCCTCTCTCTAAAACCTCCAAAATTCCCTTGCTAGATCAGTCATAAATCAAACCCCACTATCACACTTAATAAATCAAAAGCCTAGAATCAAAGATTTGTTCATAAAGGTATAAAACCTAAATTGAAAATTTGATCTTGAATGATATGTTAAATGTTAGATTTTTGTGTTTGAATATGTTATATGTAGTAGATATTGATGATATTGATTGATAACTTGTTTTTATTTTTTTGTTCTCACAACCACATGTCAGGGCGTGTAGATCTCTTTATGTGTTTAGTTTTTGTGTTTTGAAGGATGATACTTGTAGTATGTCATGATATTTGTACTCTGGAACTTGAATCAAGGTCATTGCATTCACCGATTGAATGTTATTGACGGTCAAAAGGCGTTGACCGGCCATGACCAAACGTTTCAAAAACGGGCCCAGAACCGTTAGACAACATATTTATGCCTCCAAATCTCTCTTGCATTTACTGATTTATGTTTGTGGTTGTAACCATGTTGTAATATGTTAGTTTAACTTTAGATATAAGCTTTTAGAACCACTATATATCATAAATAACGAATTTGGTGGCGATCGAAAGTAGGTCGACGTTTCATGAAATCGGTTTTACGGGTAACCCGTAAAACCGATGAAAAACTTACGAATCGACAGACTTCAATAAACATATATCTTCATTATGTAATGTTGTTATGGTGATGTTTTGTAATAGATATCTTAACTTACATGATGACTACAACATGAAATCATTATATCATAAAAAATTACAAGACTAGCTTGTAGTGGAGACTCAAAGTATAATCCTCGATTCCGTTTCTTCATTTCGAAACCCGAAATGAAGAAGAACATTCTCTCAACAATCACTTGGGAAGCCCATATCTCATTTGTGTTATGTTGTTTGATATTGATTGTTACTGATACTTGTAGTATTACATTAATACTACAAAATCAAAGTCATATTACACCTAGAAGCTATATGATCTGACAGATATTCTTGGTCAAACTAGGCCACTTGCTCACGGATGGAGTTTCTGGGAAAAACCCAGAAATCGTATGAACGTTATTTCTGACAACGTTTGACCAGCTGCTATCTAGTGATTTTGATGTTTTTGACTGAGCTAATGATTGATAATTGTACCTTGACATGTGGAGTACAACCTTGAAACATTATAACACATTAACCATAACTAGAACCTATAGAAATTTAAGCCTCAAAATGGAGCTTGAAGCTGACTGGGTTTCTGGAAAACCCAGAAAGCCTTGACAATAACTTTGAATGGCCAGATCTTTGTGCTATGTGTTTGTATGACTGATTTGATGCTTGATTCATGTAGTATTACATAAATACTACAAAATCAATGCTTAAGATTGTTCAGAACTTGTGTAAATTGAAAATTAGAGATGGTTAAAGGAGGTACCCTTGAGCACTGACTGTCTATGTTCTTGAGCCTCAAGAACACCTATCGCGACAGAAACTGTCGCTAAAGCCTTTAGCGGCGGATTTAATTATTTTTGTTTTATAATTTCCAAAAAATACATTAAAAATAGAAATAAATTCCTAAAAATTATAAAATCAGTTTTAAAAATTATTTTCAAGTTATAAAAATTAACTTTTGATAAATTGACATATTTTTCATTAATAATATTTTTTATTTGAATATTAATGATATTAAATTGATTTAATAAATGTATTAAATAAATGGTTAAAATGATTTTTATATTATAAAAATTATTTAAATGATAATAAAAGGTTTAAAAATATTTTTAAGTTATAAATCACGACTTTTAATATTTTAAGGTAATTTTTATTAATAATCTAATATTAATGATAATGAGTTTATTTAATATTTATATTAAATAAATAGTTTAAAAATAGTTTTAATGATTTAAAAATCATTTATAAAGGATATAAAGGATTTAAAAATATTTTAAGTTCTAATAAATGACTTTTAATATTTTCATGAATAATACATTAATATTTAAATATTAATGGTGACCTTTAAAAATGTTTTTAAAATTTTAAAAATCATTTAAGGGTAAATTAAATGTTTTAAAAATATTTTAGTTATTGATAATAACTTAGATATTTTGTCAAGTATTTCATTAATATTTTTATATTATTAAATATTACTAATAATGGAATTATTATGTATTTAAATCATTTAAAAATGATTTCAGTGTTTGAAAAATTATGATAAATTATAATAATTATTTCAAAATTATTATAATTCCTTGAAAAATAATATGATTAATATTTAAATTATCTACTATAGTATTGAAGTTACAGAATAAAGTTTAAGTGAATATAAACTCGATTATTATCCGATAAAGCCGTCGGTACACCGAAATGTTACCGAAGTTGACCCAGACTTATATAGATTGACCTAATAAGTACTTATTTATGTTAGAATGGCTGTTATAACTATGCGACAATGTGTTTAAGCTATATGATGACTGTAAATAGATGTGTTATGTAACGACCGAGAAATTCGGATCTTATTGTAAAATTATTTTATTAAATTAAATAATAATAAAATCATATTCCATGTGTTATCAAGATGGTTGTCATTATATAACTTATTGATGTTAGAATGTCGCAATATTTGAGCTACGTGGATGAATTAAAGTGTTTGAATTTCCAAGACGAAAATAAAAGTTTTTCGAGAAATTTTCCAAAAAATACTATTCATCAGTATTTGCTCGGGATATAATTTTGAGTTTTTCGGAAATACGTAATGATGGAATAACAAGGTAAGATGGATTATATAATAAAAATCTAGTTATGGAAAATGTAATAATTAAACATGGACTTAAATTATAAACGTTAAGGAAGGCGAAATAGTATTGAATAAGTAATAATGTATGATACTTTGGTATAGTGCAAATTAATGAAAACGAGTATAATACGAAGTATTATACGAGTTGTATGAAGGATGTAATATCGTATATAAATTCTATATGAATTAGAATACGAAAATAATACATAAACTATATGTATATATATTAAGTAATGTTAATGGACTTGGAAGATTGGTTAACAATTACATTCAAGTCCAAGTAAATTAAAGGGTGAGGCCCAATTAATGGTTAAACAAGTTAAGGTTTATTAATGCAAAGCCCAAAGGATGATTTAATGTAAGCCCAAGATAGAATACATGAGTTAATATTGTTATTGTGGTGACCAAGTTACTGTGGTGACCAAGTTAATGTGGTGACCAAGATTAAGGAGTAATGACCAAGACTTATGAGTGGTGGTCAAGCAAAGGGTAGGTTTTGTGCTAACCAAGTAATGAATAGTAAGGAGGTGGCTTAAGGAGGTGGGATGATTTAAAGACCAAACTACCCTAGATTTGCAAATTCTATAAATATAGGAGGCTTACAATCCATTTAACACTTGTACAAATAATCCAACATTACAAAAGTGCTTAAGTGTTAGAGAGAATAAGCTACAAATAAGTCATTCCATAAGTAAGAAGAAGAAGCAAGCTACCTTACCAAGACTACACAAAAAGTAAGACTTCTTCTCCATTATCTTCTATCTCTACCATGATAGGTTGATAAGAAAAGATGGATTAAGAAACATGAATGATAAGAAGCAAGAAGAATGAATAAGTCATGAACTTAAGCCACATAAGTCAAGTAATAAGTCATTTGAACTTATAAAAGTTATAAACTTATTATAAGTTAACCTTGAATGTTAAGTATGAAAATATGAATTGGTAATGAGTTTATTAAGAGAAGTAATAAGGATGTGAAAGAACTTGTATGACCCTATGAATCATAAGTAAAGTTATATGTTGAGAACATATAAAGAATGATGATTAAGAAACTTTAATTGTCATAAGTCATGAACAATAAAATCTTAAGTAGTTTATAATTTAACAAGTTATAAGCTCATGAAGAATAAGTCCAAAATCCAACAATGATTATAAGTTGTTGTAATAAGTAGGTTGAGATGTTCACAAGATGAATGGAAGTCATTTGTAATGTTAAACAAATCATAAGAGTGAAGATTTGTCGGAAATTGAACGGTTGGACGATAATCGTCGAATTCGTAAAATTCTCAGAATGGAAGTCAAATTTTGTGTTTGATCATGGAACCTTTGTTTTCCAATGGAGTCAAGTCATATTTGGCATTTAAGAGTTGCAGACTTGAAAATGATCGGATTCTGACTTAGAATGAAGAAACGAGCGTTGAACATTCACGAACGTTTATCGTTTTCGTTAAAAATGAACCAATAGGTGAATTTTTAGCAAACGAAGTTAAATAGATAAAATTCTTGCATGATCATGTAGATTACGTAATTTGTGAACCGTAGGCTTTTGAACGAGCCAATTCGGACTTATAACAAAGAAGTTATGCGTCCGGGAAGTTCACAAAATTCACAAACTAAATTTGTTTTTTGGTATTGAGTCAGGCGTGCCATGGCCAACCTAAGCAAAAACGAGTCACGACCTTAGCGAGAATAGTGTCCGAGCACACTGTAAGAGTTCTCCGTAGCGCGAACCATAGTTCAATATGTGGCGCCGCAACTCCATGTACAGTACCAAAATCCTTTGGAGAGTGGCGCCGCAGCGCGGCCCATTAAGTAAGGACTCGCACCACAGCTTCAAGTCCGGGATAGTGATACTATAAGCTTGCGCCATAGCACGAGATGTAAGTATAAAGATGGTGCCGCAGCGCCAGTCTCAGAACAAGGATAGTAATGATAGTTTCTAAGTACAAAGAAAAGAAATCTAATTGATTTAAAAGTAAACACAACTTAAGGAATGTAATGTAACATTGTTTAAACTTTGTTAAATCTCAAGGATGTTGTATAAAGGTTGAGATAACCTAGTCGAATATAAATGCAAGGATAATGATAAACCGAAACGAATAATAACTGAATCTAATACACAATTAGATTGAAATGAAGGGTATGATATAGTCATATACATACTTGATTATATGTGACCTAATGTAAGGCATTATGTGATCATGTATTGTAGAGACTTGAACGACTTGAACATAAAGTTAATATATCGTGGCAGATGCTAAAGGCAAGTATTCTAACTCTTGTCTCAGTTCAATCTGAACAAGTTTTTGAGGTTCATGTATTCTTTCGCATGAATTGAGGTATGTTGAAGTTATAGCCAATTCCTTTGGCTAGACTTGATGTATTGATAATCTATTCATGTATTATCAAATATTGCTATCTTTTGTCAACTACTTGATATAATTTTCAAAAGAAGACTGAAATGTTAAACAAATGTTTTGGCGGTAAAATGACAGGCACGTGAGGTTGCCAAATGCTTAAACGTGAATACGTTTAATTGATGTAGTGTTGATCAACATAGAGTACAATAGGCTGATCACCTAGAAGTGCTCGTAAGAAATATCGGGCTTACGGACTTGCTTCTGGGTTGTCCTTTTTCCAATAAAGAATGAATACTCGAGGTCTCTGACCGGAGTGAATGTTTTAGTAAATATTGTTGTTATTGTAAAACATTTTGAAAGAAAAAATGAAGTGCTATTTTGAATTATCAATAGTACTTCATAACTATTGTTCAATTAATGAAGATATATGATTTGTATGTTTCAAGCATGTTGTTATTAAATTGTTATACTTGCTGAGCTAGTTATGCTCACTCTTTCTTGAACCATATGAATACAGCTAAAACTGAACGTCCTGAAGGATCGAAAAAGGATAAGGGAAAAGCTAAGGCAGATTTCTAAGCTGTCTTATAATAGTATAGGTCTATTGTTGTAATGTAACTGATATTATGACAAAGAACCTTTGTAATGGGTATAGAACCTGGGAAATGTAAATATTACTTTAAATATATAGAAGTTATGTTCGTTCTTTGAGACATTTCAATTGAATGAATGTATGAATGTTGTATAGTATAGCACCATCTGTCGGGTTGGAAGATACCCAGATTTGGGGGCGCTACATGTTATGTGTTATGATATATTATTCTGATCAAAAGAATAATCTTATGAATGATAGGTTTCAGTATAAAAGATTTATCTAAGTTACATTATTGTAAGCAGCAGCTCAGGCAAGTATCTGAACTATTCTTTATATTGTGCAAGTATCTGAACTATTCTTTACATTGTGCAAGTATCCTAACTTTGCATTTCCTTTATGCAATGGACATGAATAAGTTTCAGAATCATATTATTGTGCCAGATTATTTACTCTATTGTTATTGATTATGTATCCAATCTTTGTATTCATACAAGTTCTTACATTATCCGATCATTGTATTATTGTATAACTTAGATATTTATTTTGTTCGTTAATTCCTATATAGGGTTAAACAAGTGTCCCCACTTGGATAACCATTGTATTTAATCACATGTTGATACATACTTATTGATTTTGAGTATGTATACGTTGACTTAAAAGCCGTCTAAGCTATTTGATTTGGCTAGACATAAACTTAAAAATATTGTTGAGTAAGATAGAAATTTATTATATCCAACTAGATTTTTTTCGTTCGGAATCCCGACGAAGTATGAACATCCCGAATATGGGAAAACTTTTGTGCACCTAAGTTGGATAGAGTGAACGATAATATCATTCTTGCATGTAGTATTGATCAATATAGGGCATAACGGGTTGATCACCCCCCGTGCCCGTAAATTATGACAGTTTATAAATGAAGTTCTGTTTAACCTTTTCGAAAATAGAAAACAATGTTCATAGTATGTTGACTGATCTCCAGTTATAGTCAGTACGTAGTTTCAAAAATTTTATATAGAAGTGATATTTTTTTATTATTGGTTCAGCTTACTTCACAACTGTCGATTCGTTGTAGAAGTGTCATTCAAAGAAAATATTTAATTCTTTCAGCTAATATATATTGTTGTTATTACTTGCTGGGCAGTCAAATGCTCATTCTTGCTTTAAATTTAAATGTTTTCACTAAGTATGATCAACCGTAGGAAGGTTCGAAAAGAAAAAGGGAAAGGAAAGTCGCATTGAATGAGTTTTATAATATTCTATGTAATAGTTAAAGTTTATTAAGACAATGATATTTATTATCTATGATGTAATGAATGTTTAAAGGTCGCGTACCTAGGATTTAGACTTTGATATATGTAAATTAAGTTTGATATTTATATTATGGTTATTATTATTAGTATTATTCCTCTCATAGAAATAGTACCGTGAAGCACCGAGATCAGGTTTCAAGTTCCTGAATTTGGGGGCGTCACAGGTTGGTATCAAAGTTTAGGGTTAAAAACCTTAGGTGGGATAAGACCTTAGGCTATAACCTTAGAACATAGGGAAACATTAAAAATACCAGTAACTCATATAGAGTTTAAAAGGAGATGAATTGAATAAATTCATCGTTAAACAAAATAAAAGATAACTCTTATAAAACTATTGTTTGATGTGTGTATATACTATTTACTAATCAAGATAAGTTGTATGTAGATGTCAATGGAAAAGAATTAGGATACCCTCTGATCGTAAAGAAGGAGCCGATATCAAAGCTAAAAGCTGAAATAGAGGCTCATAGTGCAGACACCCTTGATGAGATGGTGGTATTAGAAAACGTGGTACCGGATTTAGAAATGGTGGAACTGACAGATAGTGATTCAGACACTAAAGTTGGAGCTGATCAAGTATCAACAGAAGTACAGAATCTGAAGAACAAGGTTTCTTCTCTAGAAAAGCTGTGGGAAATAGGAAAGCTACTAAATAACCAATTGCGAAAGGAGTTAATAGAAATTATGGAAGAACAAGATAAGCTTAAAATCCAAATTGATCAAATGGGAGCCGGAAGCAACAAATCGTGCGCAACTCTGAGTAAGAAAGGGAAAAGAAAGATGAAAGACCGTGACTTAGGAAATAAGTAGGATTAGTAGTTGATTATGTATGTTTGATAATGTACGAGTGTAATGTAATATTCTCAAACTTTTGTATAAGTTATTACAGTAATTCCCGACTTTTGTGATCACAAGGGGATAGCAGTATGTGTTATGTTATATAAGGTACTTTGAATTGATGAATATGAATATATGTTTCATTAATGGAATAAGTTTTGTATAAAACTTTGTGTTACATGTTAAACTTATACAATAAGGTTTAGAATATATGTTAAATTATGATTTTATGTAATCAGATAATGCCGTCAAGATGTCGAACATGAAATCAAAGGGCAGAAGAATCTGTTAACAACGCTGAGGGACAACAGTAAGATCCAATGCAAAACTTTGCGAACATGGTAGCTCAGGCTATGCAGAAGGGAATACGAGCCTCGAGGAACCAATTGCATACGATCACTTGGCAAATTTTAAAGACTTGGCAAGTGGGACCCACCAATTTGGGGAACAATCTGACCCTATAAAGCAGGACATGGGTTAACGAGATAGAAAAGGCGTTCATAATTGCTAGGGTTAATGAGGGGCAAAAGACCTCTTTTGCCACCTATATAATTAAAGGGGAGGCAAACTTTTGGTGGGAAGCAAATCAAGCGAGGGCAGGAAAAGGAGTAGTTACTTGGGCTAGGTTTAAGACTTTGTGTTTTGAAAACTACCTCTCAGCTAGCATGAGGCTAGGATGGAAGTGAAATTTCTGGAGTTAAAGCAGGAGAACATGACTGTTGCGGAGTATGCCGCAAAGTTTAATGAGTTGGCTAGGTTCGCTCTGCATCAAGTTGATATGGAGGATAGGAAGGCAAGAAGGTTCGAGCTGGGATTAAAACCTTGGCTCTACAATAAGGTGGCAGTGTTGCAGATCAATACTTTTGCAGCACTCATGAAAAAGGCTATCATAGCTGAGGAGGGGAGTTGAGGCTATAAGCCTCTACAACAAGGAGAAAAGGAATAAGGGAAAGATAGTAGGAGCTATGAAGGTGGAAACTAATAGTGGGAATAGGGGTGAGAAACGAAAGGGAAATTATTTTGGGAATGTTCAGGTGAAACAGGAAGGTGTGAAGAAGCAGGTAGTTCAGTGTGGGAAATGTGGGAAGAATCACTCTAGTGAGTGTTCGAAGGGTAAGTTTGTATGCTACAAGTGCGGGCAGGAGGGCCATATTTCTCCCAACTGCCCCAACCCAAGGATGAACAATGGTTGTTTTCTGTGGGGGTTTATGGAGCATAAGGCGAGGGATTGTCCAAAGAGGAAAATGGAGGCAGGGAGTGTAACCACGGGAAAAGGCAATGGGACTATGGCAATCACAGGACCGACTTCAACCAACAAACCAACCGCACGAGTCTTCAATATGACGGTCCAGGATACTGTGGCAGCTGGGAGTGGAACTCCATGTATTATTTGATTAACTTTTATTTTAGTATATATATGATTTTCCTATATATAGCAAATTATGTTTTAAAGAAATTTTGAAGGAGAAATTTGAGTTCTTTTAGAAATCAAACTTTCGTTTAAGCAGATAGACAAGCTTTATATGAATAGTTAAAGATCAGTTCGATCAAATATGATCGAGATCTACTTGCAATGATTGCGCAGGTATGTACCGTTGTATGTATGAGTTTTAAAACCGTGATTTTGGGGACGGAATCTTTATAAGGGAGGGTTAATGTAATAACTCGATATTTTCTATATAAATAAATAATAAATTTTGCATATAATTTATATATATATATATATATATTAAAGATGGGAATATGTGCCAGGTAATGTGTATGTATATATGTGATAAATAAAATTTATTTATTACATGAATAATTTCAAATAATTTTATTATAGAATTATTGATCAATATAAAGTATATACTTATAATAATTAATTTTATAGTAGAAATGTCTTTATTATTTATTTTCTATGAAAATATGTTTTTATATTATTTAAATAATATATGAAATGATTATAGAATTATTATAATAAATATATTATTTTATTATATGAATTTTAGTTCAGATTATTAAGTTAATTATTTTTAACTTAATTAATAATGTTATATATAAAGATAAATCAGATATGGAATCCAAACCCTAATTTTGGAATTTGAGCAAAGAATGAGAATAATAATATTATATTAGTTATAATATTATTTTCAAAGGTTATAAATATATACTGTATATGTGTAGACTGATATTGGTTAGTCAATTATAGTGTATCACAACAAACCCTAGTATTACTGTACAAACCATAATTGGAAACTCAAAACTGGGATTTAAGATCGGTCGGGAATTGTGTTATATGAATTATATAGCGTATTATTGAATTTCTGTTAATTAGGAAAAAAAAACCTAATTAATATTTGAAAACCCTAATTTGCTAATTAGGAACCCTAATTGCTAAAATTAGAAACCCTAATTATTATTTTAGTAAATTGAATTGTTAATTTGGGAACCCAAATGATATTAAAGAACCCTACTTATTTAACCCCTAATTTATATTAAAAACCCTAATTTTAATTAGTGTGTTTTAATTAAAATTTTATTACACTTTAATTTTAATCTTTCAAACCCTAGAAATTAATTGGGAAACCTTAAGGTTTAAATTCTAGTGATTAAACCCTAGATTCAAGTACCATGGACAAGAATACCACTAAAATTAATAACCAAATGACCATTTTACCCTTTTTGTCCCATTTGGTGAATTATTGATAACAAAATCCTACCATATCTTGGCAAGCCAACCTAGTCTAAGCTATGAACCTACAAAGCTACAACTCTCAGCCATTATTAGCAGCCAAGTTCATTGCATCCAACATTTAGATAAGATTAAGGAGAGAGAAAGTATCATTTGTTAGCTCATTTTGCACAAACACTCATCCTAGAACTCCTCTCTCTAAAACCTCCGAAATTCCATTCACTACCAAAAAATGGGCCTTTAGCAACGATTTTTCAAGCAACGACTTTATAAGTCGTTGCTAAAAGTATATGTTTAGCAACGAAATTTGTCCTTCGTTGCAGATCGTGTCAGGCTTTCACTTTTTGCAACGAAATTCATAAGTCGTTGCAAAATTTTGTTGTTAATTCATTGGCGGGAAAAAATTTAGTTAGAAATTCGTTGCAAAATTTTCGCCCACTTACTTTCCCGTCATCGTGGATAACGAAAAGTTTTTTTTTGCTAAAAATGTGGCTGTAGCAACAATTTTTCAGGCAACGACTTATAAAGTCGTTGCTAAAAGTGTATGTTTAGCAACGAAACTTGTCATTCGTTGCAGATTGTGTCATCTTTTCACTTTTTGCAACGAAATTCACAAGTAGTTGCAAAATTTGAAAACAAAATTCGTTAGAAATTCATTGCAAAATTTCTAACCACTTGATTTCTCCTCATCGTGGGCAACGAAAGTTTTTTTGTTCCTATATTTCGTTGCCTAATATGGACCACATTCATTTGCAATAATTTTTATTTTCGTTGCATATTTTATACAACTTTTTGCAACGACTATTAAAATGTTGCCTTAAGTTAAGATAATAATAATAATAATAATAATAATAATAATAATTATAATAATTATAATTATAATTATAATTATAATAATAATAATAATAATAACAACAACAACAACAACATACGTTTGGATAAACCTGTTAAGTTAAACACAATTAAAATTCCAAAAAAATTTCAACCCAGACATGACTTAATATCGGAAAATTGAAGCCTTAGAAACCAAGGAATTCTATAACATCAGAAAATAATAATAATAATCATTATTATTTAAATTATTATTATTATTATTATTATTATTATTATTATTATTATTATTATTATTGTAATAATAAAATGTATTATCCCTTTTTGGTCATCAGATTATTACAATAATAATAATTACTATTATTATTTAAAATTTTAATTATTATTATTTTAATTATTTAAAATTAATTATTATTCATACAATAATAATTATTACAATTATTATTATTATTACAATTCCTAGATACGGTGTCCAAAAAGTGTTATACACACACACACACACACATATACATATAAATACATATTCTTTTCAAAATTTCTTGTCAAACTAAATAAAATACTAAACAAATCTCAACATTAAACTAAATATATATAAAGTAACTATGAATATTTATATATATATATATATGTAAATAAATATTTATAAATTTATCTCTAAATATTCATATAAATATTTATAAAAATATTCATATCTAAATTTTATAAATTTTAGATGAAATATTTATAAATTTATAAATAAATATTTGTTTATAAATTTTAAAGATACATTTATATGAATATTTAGAGATAAATTTATAAATATTTAACGTGGCAGATCTAACGCGGCATTTTATATTGTAATTTTACACGTGGCAGATTTGATGTGGCTTCTTTCTATATTTTCCAAAAAATTGTCTCTCCAATGGTTTGAACTCGCAACCTCAAGTTTGAAACTTTAGTCATATAACCACTGGAGCACAACATGTCAACTGTTAACTTCTTTCAATGATTAATATTTATATCAAAACATTTTATTTCCCCCAAAAAATTAAAATACTACACAGAATATTATCTTGCCTAACATTAGAAAACTGTTTGTTTGACCTTTTTCCTACAGATAAATTTGAGACATGAAAATTAAATAGAAACATTTTACAATTTTACCAAATTATGAAAGTTTTGTACCAAATTAGAAGTGCAATACAAAATTTTTTGTGTACAAAACTTTTGTATTAAATTATAATTTGAACGAGAAAAGAAGTTAATCCACAATATTACATAATATATAATATTTGTTTAAAAATTATCAATAATATATATTTATTCACTTAATTTGACAACAAATGAATATTTTTAGTACTATTATTATAATAATACTAATAATAATAATAATAATAATAATAATAATAATAATAATAATAATAGTACTAAAAATAACAGTATTAAACTACCGTCATAACTTGTAGCGGTAGGCAGTGTAGCACATGAGTAAATGAGGGGCAAATAAGTAATTTCTGATGTCGCTATAGCCTATAGCGGTAGGGGGAATCCATTTCAATCCGTGTCATCCAATGTTGTGATCAACGTTATAGATTATGAATGTTAAAATAGTACCCGTGACAACCGATTGTCAAGAATGGGGGTCCATATATATATAGTCGTGTATATTCTATTTGTGTGCAGTCTTTCAAAACTGCGTCGTTTTGGCATATTTATTTTTGATTTTTGATTTATTTTCATTGGTCCCTATTTTGCTCATTTTATATATGAATGCTTGACAAATGATGACTTTATAAGTGAAAATATGTATATCCTCCGATGGGATCCTTGGGTGTATTGTAAAAATGGGTATTAATTAATTATTTTTAATGAAGTCAAACTGTATAAAAAGCATAACAAAAATTTTCAACTTTTATGATTATCCCACACCGAAATATGAAAAAAATCTATTAACAATTAACACAAATTATTCCAACCAAAAAAAGAATGTATAGAATATAGAATTAAGATCTCATAAATTAAACTATATCCTAAAGAGAATTAATCAATTATCTCATAAAAAAGTAAAATTCAATACAAAAGTGAATAAAATACTAGCAATAAAAAATTAAACACCAAAATGAAATATTATCCCAAAAATCTTCCCACTCTAATTACAATTTGAAATATTTCATAGAGATAAGTATGTAATTATATATATATATATATATATATATATATATATATTAATGAATATATATATAAGGGTTAATATTTGGCCAAAATATCTTCCCTCCCTAGCTCTCTCACTCTTGGGTTAAATGCTTTCTAAGTCACTGTACTATAGATCGACATACAAATTGGTCACTAAACTTTTTTTTTTCTTACAGTCAACTCACTAAACTTTAGTTTATTAACAAAAAGTTTACTATTCCGTTAAGTATATTGATTTTGGACGGAATTTGTCATGTAAGCTGCTGATGTGTAAAAAATTTTTGATGTGGCGCAGATCAATCCCATGTGGCTTTTATTATGTGGAAATGGATGAAAATTTACAAATTTAATAATATAAATTAGAAAAGTTAGTAAAAAAATATGAAAATAAATGAAAAATATATTCAATTATTTTGTAATTAATATCAAATGAATTTTTATTTAATTCTTTACAAATATAATAATATAAATTAGAAAAGTTTGTCAAAAAATAAGAAAATAAATGAAATATATATTCAATTATTTTTAATTAATATCAAATGAATTTTTATTTAATTCTTTACAAATATAATAATATAAATTAGAAAATTTTATCAAAAATAAGAAAATAAATGAAATATATATTCAATTATTTTGTTATTAATATCAATTGAATTTTTATTTAATTCTTTACAAATATAATAATATAAATTACATAAATTTGCCAAAAAATAAGAAAAAAAATAAAAAGAGTTATTTAGTTATTTTTGTAATTAATAGAAAATATTTTTTTATATAATTAATAACAAATATAATTGAGAAAATTATAAAATTTAAAATCTTTTAAAATTTAAAATCTTTTTAAATTCGGAGATTAAAATTACAATTGAGTCAATTGGGTGATAATCTCACTCAGATCTCCCTTCTTTCTGAAATCGCGTCCCTGCCCTAACTCTCCCACTCATTTCAGCAGCCGCATACTACGAAAAAAGGAAAAACCATGGCGGCTCAAGATCATATGAACTCAATCCTACCACCACTTCTCCACCAGCTGCACTGGTCGCGGTTGTCGGTGGAGCCACCTACGGCTGGACGGCAGATGGATTACCGGCGTTGAGTCAGGGGAGCGTGGTCGGGGAGCCATTGGGTAAAACACATTGGGATTCGAGCCTCTTTGCTTATCTCGGCCGCAACGATGAGTTCTGCAGCAACGATCTTGAAGTTTGTAAGTTTCTTTGTACCTAATGTATACATATACCTGATATCGTATATTATTTTTCAGACGGATGCTTATTTGTTGATGCATATCTCTTCTTTATTGCTTTAATAGATCTGATGTATGTAATTAGGACTGGTAATAATTTTTTCTTTTTTATGTTTGTTGAGTCTTGAAATTGGTTAAATTGAAATTGAAATTGTTCGTGTTTTGGGGTTTGAGTTTGATCTCTTATGTGAATTTTATTTTGAAGAAATGATGGCTGTGAGTTTGGGTTGCAAAGATGATAAAATGGGGATGGACAATGGGAAATATGTAAGATACGCACCTGAGCAGGTCGAAGCATTGGAAAGATTTTACCATGATTTCTCGAAACCGAGTTCAATTCGCAGGCAACAACTTATTCGATACTGCCCAATTCTCTCCAACATTGAGCCAAAGTAGATCAAAGTTTGGTTTCAAAATCGAAGGTTCTATTTTTTATGAAACTTTTAATTTATGATATGATTACTGATAAATTTTGGGTCTTGCTTGGTTTTGTAATTCTTCTAGTGTTTGATTATGGAGTACTATGCAATTTTTAAATGTGTTTGTATGTGTATGTTTTGTTTACACAGATGTAGAGAGAAGCAACGAAAAGAGGCATCACGTCTCCAAGCTGTGAATAAGAAGTTATCGGCGATAATAAGTTCTCTGTTTTGATTTCCTAGAATGAGAAACACATATGTTTACCAACTTGAACCACTGCAGTTACTTTGTTTCATCATGGTAACACATGATTACACAGATTTAAGTGTTTTAAGGTCAATTATACTGCAGCCAACTGATTAGTACCATATGAACTCTAGTTACTCTACATGCATATTATACAATTATTTT
This sequence comes from Panax quinquefolius, assembly GCA_020205615.1. NCBI lineage: Eukaryota > Viridiplantae > Streptophyta > Magnoliopsida > Apiales > Araliaceae > Panax > Panax quinquefolius. Next base: position 76,058,032 of record CM035172.1, read on the forward strand.
ATCACTATTATTTTTTGTTTGAAAACTTACTTCTTGTTCTATTACAGGCAACCCTTGCCACCACGGATAATAGTTGTGAGTCAGTGGTGACAAGTGGTCATCATCAATTGACTCCGCTGCATACCACGTACAGTTTATGGACTTGCATTTTTGCTGGATATTGCTAGAAATTGATCGTTATATGCTTAACTGGGGGAGACGGCCATGATCCTTCTAAAACAGTTGTAAAAGCATCTTCAGCAGCCATTATGGCAAGAATTTTGGTAATGAATACCAATTACGTTGCCCAGTTAACATCACAACCATCACTATTGGTAGTTCTCCAGCAGGCAGGATTCCCCGTTGAAGAAAATATTCTCATTTACCTGGTTGACATATGGCTTAACAAGGTCAGCTGCTCCTGAACATAAATTAGCTATTAATATACATTTTCCCAATCCCTCTTTGGGGGTTACCTGATTTTTGTTTTATTTACAAATTGAACTTTGACTGTAGGCCAATAGCTATCCCATATCCTGAACTGGAGGCTCATGATTATTTATTTATGGTTAATATATTACGGTAAAGACGAGGATAAATTATTCTAATCTGAAAATGGGTTTGGAGAAATCGCACCGCTTGGAAAGAAAGTGGACGTTTTGGTTCGACAACCAGTCTAAGCCCAAAGCAGGCGCCGCTTGGGGCTCTTCCCTTCGCAAGGCCTTTACTTTCGAAACTGTCAAAGACTTCTGGTGGTACGTCTAATCTCCTATCTGTCTCTATATATATGTATATATTTATACATCTACATGTATTTGATCTATTTCTAATCTAGATTTAAATGCTGGGTTTAGTTTCTTTTACTCTTACTGTCTTACCTTCTTCTCTGTTATACTGTAGTTGGTTTTTTTTCTTTGTGGTAATGTTTTCCCACCTCCCATCTTCCAGGGTAAGCAGGATAACCACAAAAAAACAAAGTATGTCCAAATTTATGTGGAGTCGTATACACATCTAACTAGGTTAGAGGACGAAGTGAAGTCTTACGAGGACCAAGTGAATTTATACGAGGATCAAGTGAAGATAGTCGAGGATCAAGTGACTTCATACGAGGTTCAAGTGACTTCGTATGAGGATCAATTAAAAGCATTAGAAGATGAAGTTGAGGAATTGAATGAAAAGCTGTCTGCTGCGAATTCAGAGGTAACAACGAAGGAAAGTCTAGTAAAACAGCACGCTAAAGTTGCTGAAGAAGATGTTTCAGGTACGTTGGTGTGGTGCTGGTCGTCCATGAAATATTAGCTCGTGCAATGTCATTTATTTTATTCTTTTTTCAGAGTAAGAGATTTTATGAAATTGATTCATTTCCTCGAACAGGTTGGGAAACAGCTAAGGTAGAAGCTTTGGCATTGAAAAATCATCTAGAATCAGTTACATTGTTAAAGCTTACTGTTCAAGATCGAGCATCACATTTAGATGGTGCTTTGAAGGAGTGCATGTGCAGATCAGAAATTTGAAAGAAGAACATGAGCAGAAACTGCAGGAAGTTGTTCTTGCCAAAACACAATAATGCGATATGATAAAGCTTGAGCTCGAAACACAGTTGATATATTTATTAGCTTTGGTAAGTTGGTGTTCATTATGTGCTTGTCTTGATATTGTAGGAGTTTAGAAAACTCTTTCTTGTGAAGTTGCCAGAAAGTAGAAAGTTCATTGTACCGAAAAATCAAAAATTGCTTGTGGTTTGTTTGTTCCAGCTTCATGAAAATGACAAAGTATGTAAACTTCTGATTGTGCATACGTTTTAATATTTCAATTTTGACATTCATTTCTTATACCTGGTCGATGTAAAATAGTTACTAACAAATTGTTGAGCTCCTGTTGTAGGTTCATAGAAACTTCCGTAGTAACTTATAACAATTTTTCTATTCTCTTAATCTTAGTTTCTGCAACTCAAAGTAGATAGTAACGATATTGATAAGAGCAAGTTCTTTATGCCCCCACACGCCTGTACCCTTCTAGAGTTGTGAGTTTTTTGTCGTCAACTGTGTATCAAATTGCATGCTATTTTTCCAGATTTAGTAATTTTGAGTTTGTCAAAATAAAAATCAAGGACCGTGTAAATAGGCATACAGAACTGTGTGCCAAGTGTAATAGAAGATTTAGTTTTTTTTCACATAACAGTTACTTCAAAGTTGGACACATAGAGCAGGTGTATCTTTTTCATAGTTGTAATCTTATACATGCACATTGCACATGGTACCATCTTTTGTATGTTTCTCAAACTAGTATGTACTTCATGTTATCTTATTTTAGGCATTTTATTTAGTCAGTTGAATGACTCTAGAATCTTTCTATATGCTCAACCATGTAATAAATATTGTGGGTAGTCTGTTGGTTTAATAATATTAGTACCACGTAGAAACTTTATTGTCTTTGTGTATTGATTTTGGCATTAAGTGCCTCTGGTGACCTATTTGCTTCATTTTTCTGACTTGCTATTATTTTTAAATATGTGCAGGAAGACTGCTTCTACGATCTTCCTTATAATACTGGGTATCAAATTTTCGAGCTACGTTTACGAAAGACAAGGGACGAAATTATGAAGTGTACTTTCTATATATATGTAGATATATACTTTGATTGAAGAGATGTAACATTCTAGAATTTTAAATATAATATTAAATATTTATTGATTTATATAAATATTTAATGGATGTGATTATTGTTGAATAAATATTTGTTCAATTGATTTAATTTTGTTTAGTTAATTATTTGTTAAATAAGTAATTGATGAATTAAGGAAATGATTATTATATTGATATTTCAATTTAATGATTAATTATTTGTATTGTGTTATTTGATTAAAAGATTTATTTAATTAATTGTGATTGAAATTAATTAAAATTTAAGTATGAAAACTTAATTAAATATAGTGTGACAAATAACTATATTATAAGGAGTTATTAAAATAAATTAAAGTACTTTGATTTAGTTTTTGTCAAACAAGGCTTAATATAGAAATTCTTTAATATTTAAAGGGTTTTTGCCAAACAAGCCTTATGACTTTTGGGATTTCTAGTTTTTTATTAAATAAAATATATAGAATAAATAATAGAAATAAAAAAATTAAAATAATATATATAATATTTATATTATATACGTTAGTAACTGATTTTGCAATTAGTAGTATTAAGTTATCAGTTTTATTATTGCGCTTGATTATCAGTTGATTTCCTTGTTATTACGCATTCTATTTCCAAGTTTGAGAGTACCGAGTGTTGTGAGAGCTTCAGAGAGAATTGAGAGAGAGTCTTAAGAATTTTCACAGCAATTTCAGTAATTGGCAGCGATTGTGTTGGTAATTGAAGGTATGTTCTACAACTTGGATATTATATATATGTTTATGAGTTTTATGGAAAACTTTTACATAATCTGTGAAATTGAAATTGTTGAATTGTTGCTATACAATGGGATTACTTGTGATTATGTGAGTATATGATGATTAGAGATTATGTTTAAACAACAATTGCATGTTAAATTCGTTTAACAGTAGAAGAAAATAATCGACAGTGTATGTTTGTATGTAATTTTTATATGGCTTAGGTAAGTACCAATTTAGATGGTCAATTATTATGTTAAAGTATAAATTGAAGCTTGTATATGTTAGTTCATTGAGATACGAACATAACGTAATTGGAATGAGATGATTTGGTCAACTAATGAATTCACAGTGATGATTTTTATGATGAAAGTCAAGAAAATTGAGTTTTTATGAAAAACATGAATTTTGAGAAATTAAAATAGTTTTAGTTAGTGTTAAATTGTTCTAATTGGTTGTAAATGTGAGCAATCATGTCTATGATAGTTATATAATTATTTTACGTGTTAATATTACTGTCTATTGGGTGAAATTTGTGTTTGTTGGGCTAAAGTTTGCCATCTTGTTCATTAGCCTTCTATGCGATCTGTTCGAACATCGCCAGTATTTACGTGGGTGTTAAGGCAAAAACTGGGCAATTGCCCCGGTCCCAAGCCTTTGTATGGCGCAGCTGCGCCATACCCTGGTTTGACATTCCGACTTCTGCTATTTCTGCAGATTTGGAAAAGTGTCATAACATGGTCTGAAATTGTGTTAGCATGTTAAATGGGTAATGTAAAGGTTAACATAACATAGTGAATTGTGGTTAGTAAGTTCAAAGTTGCAAAAATGATTAGTAAAGTGAGAACGCGTTATGTGATAACTTAGTTTATACAATGAACGTTAGTTAAGTGTTATGATGATTAACACTTGGGAATTCTGAAATGTAAATGGTAGCTTAAGACTTGCTCTAAAATAACAAGTTTAGCTAGTAATTCATTTTATATTGAAAAGTTAATATTAGTATGTTATGGTTTTAATATTGTGTATAGGTGAACGTTACTTAATGGGTGAACGTGAGTTTAATAATTTAGCTTATGCTCGAGGCAAGTTTTCTAACTCTACACATTCGTTGAGTTAGTTCTATTATTATAACTTAATGCTTTTGATTGAGCAAGCTTTTTATCTTAACTGTTACTAATTAAGTAAATTGTTCTTAAAATCCATTTGACCAAACTCTAACTCTAATGTTATTGGAAATTCTCAATTTATTGATTCATTCTAACTTGTTTACAGTTAAGCAAGTTTCTTAAAGTTCAGGAATTTCATTTCTAATGTTATCAAACTTGAACCTTAGCTTATATTATTGTTCAAGCAAAGGTTAACCATTTTATTCATATTATTGAATGCTTATGCTCTATAGTTTTTTCAAGCATGAGTTTGATATATAGAATTAGTTCATTTATGATTCTCAAATGTTCTAAGTTATGTTGTTATTAAACAACTATTGTATTATCAAGCGTTGTTGATTCAACTAGTTCCCTAGTTGATGATTATTAAACTTCAATTACCCTTGAAAGCTTATCCAAACCAAACTTTTTTTGGTGCGAACTTGTACTCTAAATATTGAGATGAACAACCCTATGTTTAGGGGTTTACGCTTAGCGTTGAAATGGTTGTGCACAATACATTGTACGAAGGATTTATCCCACTAAGTACGTGGAGTCCTTATAGTCATATGACTGTTAAAGTTAAAGTTGAAAGATTACTTATAACTGTGGACATGGTTCATGGTCATTTGACCCTCAGTAGTATATTTAAGAATATTAATAGAACAAATCATTCAGTTCTATTGAGCCTATGAATTGGCAAATGTTGTAATGTTAATAGAACATATCATTCAGTTCTATTGAGCCTATTATTTGGCGAATGATGTAAAGATATTTATTCTTATTTCAAGTGAACTTTGTTTGCTCACTCTTGCATATTTATACATTTATTGCAGCTATGGTTGAGAAGGTAGATAAACCTACAACTAGTAAAGGAAAGGGAAAAATGTACAAGTGATGAAGACTTGTAATTTTTCTTTATCGTTATGATGATAGACTTTTAATAATGATGTGATGAAATAATTTAATTTCCGCACTTGAATGATTGTAATAAAGGTTTGAGAACCTGGGAGATAATGTTTTTATTAAAGTAATCCTGTATGGGTAGGTTTTTATTATGATTGGGTAGTTAGATTTGAATGTTTTGATTACGTGAACTCCAAATCTTGAGGTAATGAAGTACATGGATTTGGGGGTGTCACAAGAACTGTGGTAGCTTTAGATGGTTAATTGTAAAGATAATGAATGATTATGTAGTGGATGATTTTATTAAGTTAATAATATTTTTGTATTTTTTATTTTGGCCATTATTTGCTATGGGGACATTGAGCCAGCCAGGTATACAAAAAGAATGTCAAATTTTGATTTGGCAACAATATAATTCGTTACCAAAGCATTGAACAAGTTTTAATATAGCAACAAGTTTTTTATACATTTAGCAACAAATTTTCGTTGCTAATGGCATTAAAAATATAATATTTGGCAATGAAAAATTATTCTAATAACAACGGAGAGGATATTGTTGCTAATACTAACATAAAAGGCAACATTTTTTATCGTTGCAAATCATATCAACTTTCGTTGCAAATATAAAGAAACGACAACATATAATGTCGTTGCTAATCGATGACTTTCGTTGCTATTGAAAAATAATCAGCAACAAACATTTTTGTTGTTGATTCAGCATAATATCGTTGCCAAATAATATAATCAGCAATGAAAATCGTTGCTAAAAAGTTTACGTTCCACAACGAAAGAAAGCTTAGGCAATGATTTTCATAATTTACTGCAACAAAAAATGTCGTTGAAAAATGGTGTCAATTGCAACGAAAATGCATGGTCGTTGCAAAAAAAAAGAGTTCATTTCATTGTCAATTAGCAGGCTCTTGCAACGAAATGGGGTTTTTTGCAACGAAATTTTAATTATTCTGCAACGATACATTTTGTTGCTAAAGGATCGGTGTCTCTGTACGAAAGTCAAATTTCGTTGCAAAATGTATTACTTTTGGCAACGAAATAAAAAACGTTCGTTGCGGAACAATTAGCAACGCTCATTACGCAACGAAAGACGCAACGACATTAAAGTCGTTGCCAAAACCCTTTTGCAACGAAATTTGGCACCTTTAGCAACGAAAATTGGTTGTTGCTGAAGCCCCATTTTTTTGCAGTGCTTGCTAGATCAATCATAAATCAAGCCCCACTATCACACTTAACAAATCAGAAGCCTAGAATCAAAGATTTGTTCATAAAGGTATAAAACCTAAACCGAAAATCTGATATTGAATGATATGTTATATGTTAGATTTTTGTGTTAGAATATATTGTATATGTATTAGATATTGATGATCTGGGTTGGTATCTTGTAGATCCAAAACATCTAAGTGGACGAATTTGAAGATTTCAAATATTTGGAAATTTTTATTTTGTGTTCTGACAACCACATGTCAGGGCTTGTAGATCTCTTTCTGTGTTTAGTTTTTGTGTTTTGATGGATGATACTCGTAGTATGTCATGATATCTGTACTCTGGAACTTGAATCAAGGTCATTGCATTCACCGATTGAAAGTTATTGACGGTCAAAAGGCGTTGACCGGCCATGACCAAACGTTTCTGGGTAACCCAAAAATGGGCCCAGAACCGTCTGACAACATATTTATGCCTCCAGATCTCTCTTGTGTTTACTGATTTATGTTTGTAGTTGTAACCATGTTATAGTATGTTAGTTTAACTTTAGATACATGCTTTTAGAACCACTATATATCATATATACCGGATTTGGTGGTGGCGGTTGAAAGTAGGTCGACGTTTGATGAAATCGCCTGGGTAACCCGTAAAACCCGATGAATATGATGTTCGATGACTTTCAATCGACATGTATCTTCATTTATGTAATGTTGTTATGGTGATGTTTTGTAATAGATATCTTAACTTAAATGCTGACTACAACATGAAATCATTATATCATAAAAACATTACAAGACTAGCTTGTAGTGGAGACTCAAAGTATGATCCTCGAACTGTTCTTCATTTCTGGGAAACCCAAAAATAAAGAACAGCCTCTGACAATCACTTGGGAAGCCCATATCTCATTTGTGTTATGTTGTTTGATATTGATTGTTACTGATACTTGTAGTATTACATTAATACTACAAGATCAAAGTCATATTACACCTAGAAGCTATATGATTTGTAAGATATTCTTGGTCAAACTAGGCCACTCGCTCACGGATGGATTTTCTGGGAAAAACTCAGAAATCGTATGAACGTTATTTCTGACAACGTTTGACCAGCTGCTATCTAGTGATTTTGATGTTGTTTGACTGAGCTAATGATTGATAATTGTACCTTGACATGTGGAGTACAACCTTGAACCATTATAACACATTAACCATAACCAGAACCCATATAAATTTAAGCCTTAAAATGGAGCTTGAAGCTGACTGGGTTTCTGGAAAACCCAGAAAGCCCTGACAATAACTTTGAATGGCTAGATCTTTGTGCTATATGTTTGTATGACTGATTTGATGCTTGCTTCATGTAGTATTACATAAATACCACATAATCAATGTTTATGATTGTCCAGAACTTGTGTAGATTGAAAATTAAAGATGGTCAAATGAGGTACCCTTGAGCACTAACTGTCAGTGTTCTTGAGCCTTAAGAACACCTGTCGCGACAAAAACTGTCGCTAAAGCCTTTATCAACAGATTTAATTATTTTTGTTTTATAATTTCTGAAAAATACATTAAAAATAGAAATAAATTCCTAAAAATTATAAAATCAGTTTTAAAAATTATTTTAAGTTATAAAAATTATCTTTTGATAAATTGACATATTTTTCACTAATATTAATATTTATTTAAATATTAATGATATTAAATTTATTTAATAAATGGGTTACAAATGATTTTTATATTATAAAAATTATTTTAAATGATAATAAAAGGTTTAAAAATATTTTTAAGTTATAAATCATGACTTTTAATATTTTAAGGTAATTTTCATTAATAATTTAATATTAATGATAATGAGTTTATTTAATATTTATATTAAATAAATAGTTTTAAAATGGTTTTAATGATTTAAAATCATTTAAAAGGATATAAAGGATTTAAAAATATTTTAAGTTATAATAAATGACTTTTAAGATTTTTATGAATAATACATTAATATTTAAATATTAATGGTGACCATTTAAAATGATTTTAAATGTTTTAAAAATCATTTAAGGGTAAATTAAATGTTTAAAAATATTTTGAGTTATTGATAATAACTTAGATATTTTGTCAAGTATTTCATTAATATTTTTATATTATTAAATATTATTGATAATGGAATTATTCATTTTTAACTCATTTAAAAATGATTTGAGTGTTTGAAAATCATGATAAATTATAATAATTATTTCAAAATTATTATAATACCTTGAAAAAAAATTTGATTAATATTTAAATTATCTACTATAGTATTGAAGTTACAGAATAAAGTTTATGTGAATATAAACTCAACTATTATCCGATAAAGCTGTCGGTACACCGAAATGTTACCAAAGTTGACCTAGACTTATATAGATTGACCTAACAAGTATTTATTTATGTTAGAATGGCTGTTAAAACTATGTGACAATGTGTTTAAGCTATATGATGACTGTAAATAGTCGTGTTATGTGTTATTATATATTATTCTGATCAAAAGAATAATCTTATGAATGATAGGTTTTAGTATAAAAGTTTTATCTAAGTTGCATTATTGTAAGCAACAACTCAAGCAAGTATATGAACTATTCTTTTTATTGTGCAAGTATCTGAACTATTCTTTACATTGTGCAAGTATCCTAACTTTGCATTTTCTTTATGCAATGGACATGAGTAAGAAAGTTTCAGAATCATATTATTGTGACATTATTTACTCTATTATTATTGATTATGTATCCAATCTTTGTATTCATACAAGTTCTTACATTATCTGATCATTGTATTATTGTATAATTCAGATATTTATTGTGAGACCCAGATTTTATCAATAAAGATTTAAATTTTGTGAAATAATTTTTTATATTATGGTGTGAATTTGAGATAATATTATAGTTGTGGGTAATATTTATAAATTTTGCAAAGTATGCAAGTGGTTATATTATATTCGATTGGTGGAGAATATTCGAGGTTTAGCGAGGGAATATTAAATGTAACAATGGCTCAATCATTGGTGGACCCCTAGCGAAATTATTGTCGGATTGAGAAAGCGACAAAAATATTTTATTGAAATAACGGCGGAAGTTTTACTGGTAGTTCTTGTTGAACTACTCGGTAGTAAAAAATGCGATGTCGTGTGGTTGCATAGTAGCACGGTATTGATTATTGATGCTTATGTGAGAAGTCACTCGGTTTGATTCCATTATTGTCGATTAATAATATGAATTATTATAGCGATAATGACGCTTTGTTTTATTAAGTATTATTAACGTAATAAAAAGCGAAACATCTTTTATATAAAATAGAATACTTTATTAAAGTTATTCTATAAATAGAATATATTATATTTTATTATGCATAGTGTTTGCATAGTGTTTTGCATAGTATTTTGCATAGTATTGCATAGTGTTTGTATAGTAAAATATTTTTATATAAATAGAATATATTATATTTTATTTAAAAGATTTTTCTTTAAATATGGATAGTCAGATTAAAGTAAATCAATCTGGATAGTTCATGGATTAATTACTATGCATTCCATTTTCCTATAAATAGAAGCTCATTCCTTCATTATTTTCTTACGAATTCATTGAAACTACAGAGAGAATATATAGAGAGAAGCTATAAAGAAAATTATAGAAAGAAGAAGAGTATTACGCTACTTCACTATTTCTATATTAGGTTCTTTTACGGTAAGGGTGTTATTCTTTCTTCTTGAAGAGAACTTACATTATTCCATTCATTATTATTACATTGGAATAACTTTGTAAAAGTGGCATACCCTATACATAACTTTTTATATACGCTGGCATACCCTATACTTGGTGAAATCCTTATGTTATTCCATTGCTTATTATTACATTGGAATAACTTTTGTATATGCGGTTTACCCTATACTTGGTGACATTCTTCTATTATTACATTGGAACATCACATGCATGTGTTTTTTACAGGACTGGTTCCGTTTTATTATTATACTGTTGGAACATCACATGCGTGTGTTTTACAGGACTGGTTAAAATCTTTATCATTACATTGGAATATCCTATCATGTGTTTTTACAGGATGCGGTTCCATCTTTATTATTACTGTTGGAACATCCTGCCGATTGTGAATTTCACACGACTTTGGTTTAGATTATTATTATTACATTGGAATAACACATCATCTGAAATCGCATGCATGGTGATTTCTTTTGTTATTCCATTCTTTATTATACCCGGTTGGTTAAAACTTTGACTTTTATACTCCATGAAATTAGTAGAATATCCTTGATATTTGCGTTTCATCGATATCTTTTCATGGAAATATTCTTACGATCATTCTTGAATTTTTACTCTGAAAGCGATATCATGTTGACAATTTGGGCGTTAATAATTCATGGATTAAATAATTCTTGAACTTGTTTTATTGAATTACTATGTCATTGTCATCATCCTCATGTTATATTATGTTATCTTTGGCTTACGTGCATAGATGAACTTAGTATGATTATGATCAGGGATCATTCGGTATAATCATGACTTGATATAAATGATGTGACAAAAGTCCTCAGTGGCCTGTAATGCAGTGATGGATAGTTTTTGGTATGATTATGACCAGGGGTGATTCGGTATAGTCATGACCATTGATAATTTGATGAAAATCCTTGGCCAATGTAATACGGGGATGATTAGATGTGGTGGTTTATTTATTAAATTTGAGTCTCGGTGATAAAAATTGATGAAAACCTTTTAAAACCTAAAAGATAGTAGACTTTATTCTCTACTTGACTCTTTTAATGGATTGCTTATTCAGCTGCAGATTAAAGCGGTTGTCTATTGTATTTTATCGGTTTAACAATTTGTTGAAGGCTAATGATAATTTATTACGCATTATCTTAGTCATAATATTTCTTCTTTGGGCTAGTTGAGCTCACCCTTTCTTTCCTTTGTTCTCTTGAGGAAATGAGAACATAGTTGGAGACGAGTCGGGGAGCGTAAGTAATGGTCGGAGGATAGCATTAGTAGTCCTCACTATTACGTGAAATAGTGTGATAATAGTTGTAATGAGGACTCCTTTTGAGTTTGTATAATATCTAGTAGACAATATTTGTATTCAAACTCACGATTTATATCGTATTGTGCATACAGCAGCGATTATATTAGTAAGTTGTATTTGAATTTATGTACCATGTAAGTGGCGACCCAAGATGGGTGGCGTATACCTAATTTTGGGGCGTCGCGGTTGGTATCGAGCCATAAGTGTGAAGAGCCCCGAGCTCTCTCATTTGGTGACTTCTGTTGATGGGGAATGCGAAGCCAGGACTCTCCGTAGGGGGCCTTGATCTTTTCGGTGGCGATAAGTACTAATGTGAAGTCTTGACACAAGTTGGTGTCGAGTCACGGTTAGTATCGAGCTTAGGGATATGATCCACGGCTAAGATGTGAGATAAGAACTAGGAGGGAGGCGGAAATTCCTTACGCTAGTATGACCTACCTAAGTTTATTTGGTATTTAATTGGTCGATCGAGTATAGGGATAATATTTGATATATTAATTAACCCTTGTGTTGTGGCGGTGTTTGGAAATGGCGGTGAAAATATTCACAATGGAGTGAATGTGGCCGTTGTGACACCTTTAATCACTAATCGGAGTTAATGCGATTGTCGAGACGAGGAACAAATTAGAGATATCCACGTAGTAAATGAAGAACTAATTGTTGCACTTTTGAGAGCTAGTTGCAGGTAGCAATTTGAAAGTGAGGAAGAAGAGGAAGAAGAGGAACACGAGGAGAATTGGTTAGAAGAAATTTATGATCAAAACTTAGAATTACAAAATCGTGTTCGTGAGCTAGAAGAAACAGGTTGAAGAAGCGACAAGCGATGCGTGGAACAAAGGGATACAACAATTCAAAATTGGGTTACCGATATGTGATGCTTTCGAACAAAATCACGCTTTGGCGGTGTAAGATATTAAAGTTGGAATCGAGAATTTAAAATCAAAGATCATTTGAAAGAAGAAACAAGCTCGAGCGAAGGAGAATAGGCGATGCATGGGTAAAAGGCGCTGTAGCGTTGATAGTGTGAAAAAAGGCGTCCGATCCAATAAAGCCAAAATAGATGAAATGGACTTTGCTTTTGGGACAATTGGGAGAACCCAACATCGAATTGAATTACCCTATGCATAGCGGTCAACAACCGAATTCGATATGGATCGAGAATAATGATTCAAATCATGGATCGGGAATGTGAAGAAGCACTTAAGGGTGGAATGTACCCTATAGTAAAAGTCAAACTTCGGTAATTTAAGCGAGGCGTTTGTCGAAAACCGAGCGAAGTTATTACGGGTAAATTAATTATCTTGCGAAGTCTATACTTTATTCAATACAAGTTCTACCCACTCTTTTATTCTACCTAGTTGTGTTCAATGTTTAAATTTGACTCAGAAAAAAAATTAGACTTTGATTTATCTATTGAAACTTCGTTGGGAGAAACCCGTTACCTCCACATTTATTAATCTTGTTGTTTCAAATAAACACTTTCACGATCTTATATCTTTAAAAATTCTTGCCTTTGAGGTAATTTTTGAAAAGCGATTGATTAACTACTTATTATTATTTTTTTGTAAGGTTGTTAGCTTTCATATTCTAACCAACTTTGTTATCTGAATTCAAAGTAACCAAACCCTAAAGTTAATCTTTGTTATATCAAGCCATAAGTAAAGAGCCCGATCCTTTCGTTGTTGACTTCCTTGTGTGGAATGCATCGCAAGCGGACTTTACGTATGGCGACATCGTGAATGAAGATGGCAAGTTTATAGGTATCATTGTGAGGGCTATCTAGGTTAAGGGATAGAAGTCACAGTTGGTATCAATGTAACGTACTATCCAAGTCTTGGATAAGAGTAGCGATTTTGAATGATATTTCTATCATTAATAAATTTCTTGGCGTATTCTTGAAGATTTCCTAGCCTACCCTAGGCGTGAAATCGAATTTTGTATTGATCCCGATACAAAAACCCATTTCTTAAACCCTCAAATATTTCTTCAACTAAAATGAGCAGTTTACGTGGTTTATGATGAAAGTCATAATAAAAGCATTGGAATAATGAAAATCATGGGTATTATGTGGTATTAGTAAGTTTTATGATGAGTTATGTTGGTTAGTATGTAAAAACATGAAAGTTTCTTAGAAATCACAAAGAGTTGAAAATCAGATTTTGGTGAAAAGCGTAACATGAAATTCAATTGACCATATCTCTTATTATATTTTGAATTTTTGAATGTGGTCAAGTCCTAGAGTTAGATCTATGAGTTACCTAACTAATCCAAGTGGAATTACTGGAAAAGGTGTTGTAGATTTTTGTGTGGACTGATTTTTTAGCAAAGGAGGCCAAAGCTGTAAATTTTGAAAATGCTACTGCCTTGAAACTTTAAAGGGCTGTTTCGGCCACTTAAATTATGAGAAAAATTCTGGCCTTTTGGGACATGAAGGTATATGGTATAAAGTATCTCCTGTCCAAAAATGAGCTCATTCGACTTAAAATGAGCAAGTTATGACTATTTCAATATTTAGGTTTTCGAAGGCGAAAAAACGCTATAACTTAGGAGTTCTATAACTCGATGACCATGAAATTTAAACTAGAAGCTCACGTTAACATGTGTAAGGTCCTGAAAGATTTGGGAATTTTTGGAGTTAAACTTGAGGTAGCTAATTTCTTAAGGAATTAATTAGAAATTAATTTTTGAAAAATAGTAAATGAATTTTAAAAATTCGAGAAAAATATATTTTCATTATGGGACTATATTATGCTAAATCCCAGAAAAGAAATATTTTTGGGACTGATTTGGTATTTTTTATGAAAATAGTTTAATTCTGAACATATTAGTTAAATATGTTATGTGAAGTAACAAAGTTGAAAATAGGATATTATGGCTAGAGAATCTTATATAGAGTATATGCATATTTTTTTGAGAGATTTGATAATTGGTGATGATATCTTATGAGTATGACATTTTGAATGATTAAATGCATTATATGGTAAAGCGTAAACAATTGAGATAAATTGTTTATAAATTTAAGAAGTGATTAAAATATTGTTATAATATTAATGTTATTAGATTATGAGATTATTAAGTGATTGATAACATGGGGATATTCTTGAATCTGGATAAATTATATTATAAATGTTTAATATTTATCCTTTATCTCATTTGATTGATTCTTTATATCATTATCCTCATGTTTATATTATGTTGAAAGTCATACGTATTTGTGTAGTGCATAGATGGACTTGGTATGATTATGACCACGGATTATTCGGTATAATCATAGCAGTAATTGAAAACACAATTATCTTTGGCCGTAGTGCATGGATAATTTGTGGTCGTGATACTAATGAATACACAATTATCTTTGGTAGTAGTGTGGATAATTTGTGGTCGTGATACTAATGAATACACAATTATCTTTGGTAGTAGTGCATGGATAATTTGTGGTCGTGATACTAATGAATACACAATTATCTTTCGTAGTAGTGCATGGATAATTTGTGGTCGTGATATTAATGAATACACAATTATCTTTTGGCCGTAGTGCATGGATAATTTGTGGTCGTGATCTAATGAATACACAATTATCTTTGGCGTAGTGCATGGATAATTTGTGGTCGTGATACTAATGAATACACGATTATCTTTGGTAGTAGTGCATGGATAATTCGTGGTCGTGATACTAATGAATATCCTTGGCACGTAGTGCGGGGATGATTCGATGATATGGATTAATTATTGAAATTTGAGTCTCGGAATGAAATATTAATTCATGGATGTGGTAAAAGTCATCTTTGGTAGTAGTACATTGATAGACTTGGTATGATTATGACCACGGATTATTCGGTATAATCATGGCCAGTAATTGAAAACACGAATATCCTTAGCGTTAGTGCATGGATAATTCATGGTTGTGATACTATTAAAATTTGAGTCTCGACATTATTGGTTTTCTGGTTGTATATCTTTGCTTTGTAGTGCAAAGATGAATAGTTAATGAATAGCTTTGGCGGATTTCAAGATGAATTTATTATTTTAAGCGATAAAGGTATCCTCATCTCTTTATCATATCAGTCGTACCCCTAATTTCGAGGCTGAAATTCCATAAGGAGGGAGATTGTGAGACCCAGATTTTATCGATAAAGATTTAAATTTTGTCGAAATAATTTTTTATATTATGGTGTGAATTTGAGATAATATTATAGTTGTGGGTAATATTTATAAATTTTGCAAAGTATGCAAGTGGTTATATTATATTCGATTGGTGGGGAATATTCAATTTAGCGGGGAATATTAAATACAATGGCTCAATCATTGGTGGACCCTAATAAGAATTATTGTCGGATTGAGAAAGCGACAAAAATATTTTATTGAAATAACGGCGGAAGTTTTACCGTAGTTCTTGTTGAACTACTTTCGGTAGTAAAAGTACGATGTCGTGTGGTTGCATAGTAGCTACGGTATTGATTATTGATGCTTATGTGAAGTCACTCGGTTTGATTCCATTATTGTCGATTAATAATATGAATTATTATAAGCGATAATGACGTTTTGTTTTATTCGTATTATTAACGTAATAAAGCGAAACATCTTTTATATAAAATAGAATACTTTATTAAAGTTATTACATAAATAGAATATATTATATTTTATTATGCATAGTGTTGCGTAGTGTTTTGCATAGTATTTTGCATAGTATTGCATAGTGTTTGCATAGTAAAATATTTTTATATAAATAGAATATATTATATTTTATTTAAAAGATTTTTCTTTAAATATGGACCGTCGATTAAAGTAAATCAATCTGGATAGTTCATGGATTAATTCTTATGCATTCCATTTTCCTATAAATAGAAGCTCATTCCTTCATTATTTTCTTACGAATTCATTGAAACTCTAGAGAGAGAAATTATAGAGAGAAGCTATAAAGAGAAAATTATAGAAAGAAGAAGAGTATTACGCTACTTCACTATTTCTATATTAGGTTCTTTTTTACGGTAAGGGGTGTTATTCTTTCTTCTTGAAGAGAACTTACATTATTCCATTCATTATTATTACATTGGAATAACTTTTGTAAAAGTGGCATACCCTATACATAACCTATATATGGCAGATATACCTATACTTGGTGAAATCCTTATGTTATTCCATTGCTTATTATTACTGTTGGAATAACTTTGTATCTATGAGTTTACCCTATACTTGGTGACATTCTTCTATTATTACATTGGAACATCACATGCGTGTGTTTTACACGGACTGGTTAAATTTTATTATTCTGTTGGAACATCACATGCGTGTGTTTTACTGGGACTGGTTAAAATCTTTATCATTACGTTGGAATATCCTATCGTGTGTTTTACCGGATCCGGTTCCATCTTTATTATTACTGTTGGAACATCACATCGGTGTGAATTCACACGACTGGTTTAGATTATTATTATTACTGTTGGAATAACATATACATGCAATCTGCATGCATGGTGATTTCTTTTGTTATTCCATTCTTTATTATACCCGGTTGGTTAAAACTTTGACTTTTATACTCCATGTGAAATTAGTAGAATATCTTTGATATTTGCGTTTCATCAATATCTTTTCATGGAAATATTCTTACGATCATTCTTGAATTTTACTCTCTGAAAACAATATCATGTTGACAATTTGGACGTTAATAATTCATGGATTAAATAATTCTTGAACTTGTTTTATTGAATTACTATGTCATTGTCATCATCCTCATGTTATATTATGTTATCTTTGGCTTACGTGCATAGATGAACTTAGTATGATTATGATCGAGGATCATTCGGTATAATCATGACTTGATATAAATGATGTGACAAAAGTCCTCGATTGGCTTTTGTAATGCGATGATGGATAGTTTTGGTATGATTATGACCGGGGTGATTCGGTATAGTCATGACCATTGATAATTTGATGAAAATCCTTGGCCGTAATACAGGGATGATTAGATGTGGTGGTTTATTTATTAAAATTTGAGTCTCGTGATAAAATTGATGAAAACCTTTTAAAACCTAAAAGATAGTAGACTTTATTCTCTACTTGACTCTTTTAATGGATTGCTTATTCAGCTGCAGATTAATGGTTGTCTATTGTATTTTATCGGTTTAACAACATTTGAAGGCTAATGATAATTTATTACGCATTATCTTAGTCATAATATTTCTTCTTTGGGCTAGTTGAGCTCACCCTTTCTTTCCTTTGTTCTCTTGAAATGTGAACATAGTTTGGGACGAGTCGGGGAGCGAAGTAATGGTCGGAGGATAGCATTAGTAGTCCTCACTAATACGTGAAATAGTGTGATAATAGTTGTAATGAGGACTCCTTTTGAGTTTGTATAATATCTAGTAGACAATATTTGTATTCAAACTCACGGTTTATGTCGTATTGTACAGCACGTTATATTAGTAAGTTGTATTTGAATTTATGTACCATGTAAGTGGCGACCCAAGATGGGTGACGTATACCTAATTTTGGGGGCGTCACATTTATTCTGTTCGTTAATTCCTATATAGGGTTAGAAAAGTGTCCCCACTTGGATAACCATTGTATTTAATCACATGTTGATACATACTTATTGATTTTGAGTATGTATATGATGACTTAAAAGCCGTCTAAACTATTTGATTTGGATAGACATAAACTTAAAAAAATTGTTGAGCAAGATAGAACTTTATTGTATCCAACAAAATTATTTTGGTTTGGATTCCCGACTAAGTATTAACATCCAGAACATGGGAAAACATTTGTGCACCTAAGATGGATAGAGTGAACGATAATATAGTTCTTGCATGTAGTATTGATCAGTATAGTGCATAACGGGCTGATCAGCTTCATATATCGTTCTTACAGATGAAGTTCTGTTTAACCTTTTTGAAAATAGAAAATAATGTTCATAGTTTGTTGACTGATCTCCAGTTATAGTCAGTACGTAGTTTGAAAAACTGTATATAGAAGTTGTGACGCCCCCAAAATAGGTATACATCACCCATCTTGAGTCGCCAGATACATGGTACATAAATTCAAATATAACTTAATTATACAAAAGTCGTGTAAAATACGACAAAACATAGCTGCGATTTTAAACAAGAATATTATCATCTAGACAATATCCACACCCAATGATGTCCTCATTATAATTATTATCACATTATTTCGTAGAATAGTGAGGACTACTAAAGCCATTTATCTTGGACCATCACTCCATTCTCCGACTCGTCCCAGCTATATTCTCATTTCCTGAAGAGAATAATGAAAGAAAGGGTGAGCTTAACTAACCCAGTAAGAAATATTATGACTAAGATAATGCAAAATAAATTATCCTTAGCCTTCAACAGTATAACAACTGATAGAATACAATAGACAACAAGTTTTAGATCAACAATTGCAGTAGAAATAAGCAATTCATTAGAAGAGTCAAGTAGAGCATTAAATCTACTATCTTCTATGATTTAAAAAGTTTTTCATCAACTTTATCGCTGAGACTCAGCTTAATAAATAAACCATATCATCGAATCATCCCTGCACCACGGCCAAGGATATTCATGTAATCATCAATGGTCATCATTATACCGAATAATCCTGGTCATAATCATACCAACAACTGTCCATCAATGAACTACAGGCCAATGAAGAATTTTACCACATCATTCGTTACATTACGGTCATGATTATACTGACTAATCCCTGGTCATAATCATACCAAGTCCATCTTTGCACGTAAGCCAAATATGACTTTCATCACAATATAAACATGAGGATGGTGACAATAACATAATAATTCAATAAAACAAGTTCAAGGATAAATATTAAAGATTTATAATTTAATTTATCCATAAATCAAAAACGTCCAAATTGTCAACATGATACTTCTTTGTGGGGTAAAATTCAAGAATAATATTCATGTACCAAAAATAATTTGGACAGAAAAGAAATATATTTTTCGGGTGAATAGTACCCTGTGAATAGTACTTCGGGAATAGTACCCCGTGAATACTATACCCGAGTGAATGATACTAGAGTAAATAGTAATCGGGTGAATAGTAACCCATGAATAAGAACTCGTGAATAGTACTCCGGCACGAAAAGTGCCCCGAATACCCAAGTGAATAATACTAGAGTGAATAGTAATCGGGTGAATAGTAACCCGTGAATAATACCCCGACACAAAAAGTGTTCCGAATACCCGAGTGAATGATACTAGAGTGAATAGTAATTAGGTGAATAGTAACCCGTGAGTAGTAACTTGTGAATAGTACTCTGGCACGAAAAGTGCCCCGAATACCCGAATGAATAATACTAGAGTGAATAGTAACCGGGTGAATAATAACCCATGAATAGTAACTCGTAAAAGAAAAATACCAAAGAAAATGATATTCCATGAAGAGTACAAAAGAAATGATATCTCATCCGAGTATAATAGAATATACAAAACTGCAAATGGATTTTCAACCGCCATGCGGTAATCCACGTAGACAGATCATTTCCCCAATTTAATAAAGAATGAATACGAAGGGTTATTCACCATGCATGCGGTAATCCACATAGACAGGTTATTCCAACAGAATAATAAAGAATGGAATAACAGAAGAATTCACCAGGCATGTGATAGACCGCACATACATGTTATTCCAATAACATAATAAATAATGGAACCAGGTCATATGTAATACGCACAGACGGGATATTCCAACAAAATAATAAAGAATGGAACTAGGTCATACGTAATCCGCACATACATGATATTCCAACAGAATAATAGAGAATGGAATAACATAAGAATTTCACCATGTATGTGCAGATTCAGATGTATAAAGCGAGTTATTCAACATAATAATAAAGAATGGAATAACAGAAAAATTTCACCATGTAAGCGGTACTTCGCATAGACAGGTTATTCCAACATAATAATAAAGAATGGAATAACAGAAGCTCTCTTCATAAATACGAAAGAAATAATACCCCTTACCTTAAAAGAAAACTGGATACTGGAATAGTGAGGTATCAAACTTCTCTTCTTCTTTCTCTCTATAATTTCTCTCTATAATAATTGTTCTATAGCTTTAGTGAAATGTTGAGAAATGAAGGAAGAATGAGCTTCTATTTATAGGAAAATATAGTTTCGATAATTGCACATTTTGGGGCTCGAAATATTACAGTATAATACCTTCCTCTTTTTCTTCCTTTTTAATTTAGTCCTACAAGTATTATAAAACTTGCACCACCTCCCCTAATAGTAATCATGTGAATTAATAGTATAATCATGTGACTCAATAGTATAATCATGTGAAAAATCTAATTACAGTATAGTACCTCCATCAGTAACCTCTATTTTTAACTTAGTCATACAAGTATTATCAATCTTGCACCACCACCCCTAATAGTACAAGAATGTGAATCAGTAGTACACACATGTGAACAAATAGTTATAAGCATGTGAAATAATAGCAATTAATTGCTCATTTATCCGATTAATTACCCGATTGGTCAATATAACCTCCAAACATCAATTATTATCGAAATAAATGTCGATTTCCACTAACACTAATAATTCCAACACAATGGATCTATTAATTTCATCTTTAATTAACACGAACTTATTCATCATTAATATTATAACTCAAAATATTTAACAACCAGTTCGTTCCCAGGGAAAGAGGGGACTTTTCGACAGGGATTTCTCGTTATTGGCGCGCAATTAGGAGACCAAACCTCTCCTTGACAGAACTTCTAGACATTGTCAATATTGCAAATAATAATATGAATAACTTTGTCGTCTCAATTATTGATTTAATAATATAACATATTATACAGATGATACTGTGACAATAATTGAATCAATAATATGAGAGATATGATTCAGCAATTACTGTAGCAATAATCGAGTATAACTGAGTGACTTCTTACGTAAGCATCAATAATCAATACCGTGTGCTATTATGCAACCACACGTATTACTGTACTTTTACTACCGGGTAGTTCAACAGTTTTAACGGTAACACTTTCGCCGTTATAAAAATATAATTATGTCATTTTCTTACTACGACAATACATCCGTTGTGGGGTCCACCAATGATTGTGCCGTCGTATGAATATTCCCTATTAAAACGAATATTCCCCGACCAATCGAATATTATATAACAACTTGCATACTTTGCAAAATTTATAAATACTACCCATAACTATAACACTATCTCAAATGCACACCATAATATTCCAAAAAATATTTCGAGAAAATTAAATCTTTATTTATAAAATTTGGAGTCTTACAATCTCCCCTCCTTATGAAATTTTGCCCTCAAAATTTATGTACGTACCTGGTATATCGAATAGGCGAGGATACCTTGACTTCACTTCAAATTCTAACTCTTGAGGTATAACCTTTGAGTGTCAAATATAATCCTTCTTATCCAAGATTTTAACACGTATCTCCTCATACGTTAAATCTTCTGTTATCTCGTCTACTTCTAATTTAATAGTGTGGTTCGGGTTGTCCATATATTTACGTAACATTGATACATGAAAAATGTTGTGAGCTTGTGATATACTTAGCGGTAAGGCGAGTTCATAGGCCACAGTTTCTACTCAATCGAGGATTTCAAATGGGCTAATTAAATCGAGGGTTGAGATAACGCCTTCTTGAACCTTATTTTTCACATTCATCAGATTCGGGTGTGTAGCTTGAGCGGCTTTAACTTTATCGATTAAAGTTAATTCTACTCGTATATTCGTTATCTTCACGTGGGTCCCTAGCGTCTTTAACTTTATCTTCATCATTTGTAAGTTATACGAAATGGGTTTTTGTGTTAACAACATCGCACTCGTAAACGCATACGATCTTCTACTCAACGCGTCAGCTACCACGTTCGCACTTCCATGATGATATTGAATGGTATAGTTGTAATCTTCAACAACTCGAGCCAACGTATTTAGCGCACGTTACGTTCATTTTAGTTGAAGAAATATTTGAGGGTTTTAGAAATGGGTTTTGTACTGGGGTCAATAAAAAATTTGATTTCACGCTCTGGGGTAGGCCAGGAAATTCTTCGAGAATACGTCAAGAAATTTATTAATGATAGAAATATCATTTAAAAACTGTGACTCTCATCCAAGACTTGGATATCACATGAAATGAAGGTTTCTACTAACAGAGTTTCAACCGATAAGTCAAAGTCTAATTTCTCCGAAGTCAAATTTAAACGTTGAGCGCAAGCAAAAGAGATAAAAGAAAGGGTAGAATCGGTATCTAATAAGGTATAGACTTCACAAGAATTTATAATTAACTAATCCGTGCTAACTTCGTTCGGGTTACTCGCTTTTTGAGAAGTCACAAAAAACACTCTTCTTGAAACCACCGACTTTGTTTTGTCCGTATCCACCTTTGGTGCCACCGTCCCAGCTGGACTTAATTTTGTTACAGGACAAAATTGAGTTAAATGACCTTCTCTTTCGCAATTAAAACACGCTTTGGACTGCAGCATACAGTTTGGACTGATGTGTTCCTCCCCTCCGGATTTGTAACATACGACCAGTGGTCGTTCTTCTTCCTTAACAACAGGTGCTGGTGCTGCTTTCTTTCCATCATTATTGAACCTTCTCTTCTTGAAATTTCCACTTCTATTATCTTGGCCATGATTACCACTGAAGTGGTTACCATTCTTGGCATGATAATTTCCCCCACGATGGTTATCATTGTTTCGATGACCGTTGCCACCGGTATGATTATTATTGTGTTGTTGGTCGTTACCTTTTGGTTGAGTTGACTTAACGGTTTCATGTGCTTCATTGCTTATCTCAACATTTTCAGATGCCATTCTCAAACATTGTCACAAAACAAGGGTTAATTGACATATCACATATTATCCCTATACTCTGGCCGACCAATTAAATACCAAATAAACTTAGGTAGGTCATACTAGCGAAATAATTCCCCATCTCTCCCCTCCTAGTTCTTGTATCACATCTCAGCCAGGGATCATATCTCTAAGCTTTGATACCAACTGTAACACCCCTAAAGCAGGTATACATCACCCATCTTGAGTCGCCTGATACATGGAACATAAATTCAAATACAACTTATTTATACAACAGTCGTGTAAAATACGACAAAACATAGCTGGGAGTTTAAACAATAATATTGTCATCTAGACAATATCCACACTCAATGATGTCCTCATTACAATTATTGTCACATTATTCTGTAGAATAGTGAGGACTATTAAAGCCATTTATCCTGGACCATCACTCCATTCCCCGACTCATCCCAGCTATATTCTCATATCCTGAAGAGAACAATGAAAGAAAAGGTGAGCTCAACTAGCCCAGTAAGAAATATTATGACTAAGATAATGCAGAATAAATTATCCTTAGCCTTCAACAGTATAACAACTGATAGAATATAATAGACAACAAGTTTTAGATTAACAACTGCTGCGGAAATAAGCAATCCATTAGAAGAGTCAAGTAGAGCATAAAATCTACTATCTTCTATGATTTAAAAAGTTTGTCATCAACTTTATCGCTGAGACTCATCTTAATAAATAAACCATATCATCGAATCATCCCTGCACCACAGCCAAGGTTATTCATGTAATCATCAATGGTCATGATTATACCGAATAATCCCTGGTCATAATCATACCAACAACTGTCCATCAATGAACTACAGGCCAATGAGGACTTTTACCACATCATTTGTTACATTATGGTCATGATTATACTGAATAATCCGTGGTCATAATCATACCAAGTCCATCTATGCATGTAAGCCAAAGATGACTTTCATCACAATATAAACATGAGGATGATGGAATTGACTTAATAATTCAATAAAACAAGTTCAAGGATAAATTCTAAAGATTTATAATTTAATTTATCAAAAAAATATAATGTCCAAATTGTCAATATTATACTGCTTTGTGGGGTAAAATTCAAGAATAATATTCTTGTATCAAAAATAATTTGGACAGAAAAAAATATATTTTTTGGGTGAATAGTACCCCGTGAATAGTACTTTGGGAATAGTACCCCGACACAAAAAGTGTCCCAAATACCCGAGTGAATAGTAATCAAGTGAATAGTAACTCGTGAATATTAACTCGTGAATAGTACTCTGGCACGAAAAGTGTCCCGAATACTCGAGTGAATGATACTAGAGTAAATAGTAATCGGGTGAATAGTAACCCGTGAGTAGTAACTTGTGAATAGTACTCCGGCACGAAAAGTGCCCCGAATACCCGAGTGAATAATACTAGCATGAATAGTAATCGGGTGAATAATAACCTATGAATAGTAACTCGTAAAAGAAAAATACCAAAGAAAATGATATTCCATGACAAGTACAAAAGAAATGATATCTCATCCGAGTATAATAGAATATACAAAACTGCAAATGGATTTTCACCCGCCATGCGGTAATCTACGTAGACAGATCATTTCCACAATTTAATAAAGAATGAATACGAAGGGTTATTCACCATGCATGCGGTAATCCACATAGACAGGTTATTCCAACATAATAATAAAGAATGGAATAATAGAAGAATTCACCAGGCATGCGATAGACCGCACAGACAGGTTATTCCAACATAATAATAAATAATGGAACTGTGTTAAATGCGTAATACGACCGACAAGATATTCAACAAAGTAATAATAAAGAATAGAACCGTGTCATGCGTAATCCGCATGCATGAGGATATTCCAATGAATAATAAAGAATTGAAGAACGAGAAGAATTTCACTATGTATGCGGTACTTTGCATGTAGCAAAGTTATTCCAACATAATAATAAAGAATGGAATAATGAAGAATTTCGCCATGTATGCGGTACTTGCATGATAGATAGGTTATTCAACATAATAATAAAGAATGGAATAATGAAGAATTTCACCATGTATGCGGTGCTGATGCATGACAAAGTTATTCAACATAATAATAAAGAATGGAATAATAGAAAATTTTCACCATGTATGCGGTACTTCGAATAAACATGTTATTCCAACATAATAATAAAGAATGGAATAACAGAAGCTCTCTTCATGAATACGAAAGAAATAATACCCCTTACCTTAGAAGAAAACTAGATACTAGAATAGTGAGGTATCAAACTTCTCTTCTTCTTTCTCTCTATAATTTCTCTATATAATAATTGCTCTATAGCTTTAGTGAGTTGGTGAGAAATGAAGGAAGAATGAGCTTCTATTTATAAGAAAATATAGTTTCGATAATTGCACGTTTTGGGGCTCAAAATATTACAGTATAATACCTTCCTTTTTTTCTTCATTTTTAATTTAGTCCTGCAAGTATATTATCAAACTTGCACAACCTCCCATAATAGTAAATCATATGAATTAATAGTATAATCATGTGACTCAATAGTATAATCATGTGAAAAAACTAATTACAATATAGTACTTCCATCCATACCTCCATTTTTAACTTAGTCATGCAAGTATTATCAATCTTGCACCACCACCCCTAATAGTACAAGAATGTGAATCAATAGTACACACATGTGAACAAATAGTTATAAGCATTGTATCTGAATGTATCACAAATTTTGATGAAACTCAACAGATGTTCATTCGGATCATCTGTAGCAGCACTCTCAAATTGAACTGTATTCTGCACCATTTGAATAGTGCCAGTTTTTATCTCGAATGTGTTTCCTGCTATCACTGGTCTGACTATGCTAGACTGTAGTCCATTAATATTGGGCATGGAATACTCCTTTAGAGCCCTATGCTCCACTCTTTGATCTTCTCCTTGTGCCTCGGCTGACATGTTAGCTGTCGTGTTTTCCAATTGTTCTTGTAAATGTCTACGAACACCTGCTTTCCAACCTCTCCCGTTTATGTTATCCTGAACAGGTGTTAACTCGGGGTTGGTTGACCGTGTGCGCATAAAAATTTATCCAAATTCCTAAAACAAAAACAAAAACTGAAATGAGATAAGACTAGAATTGTCTAAGTCATACAATATAGCTTAAAACTAATGATAATAATACTAAATTAAACACCTTTCCCCGGCAACGGCGCCAAAAACTTGTTGCCTCTTTTTTACAACTAACAAAAGAGTTCTAACTCATGCAAGCATACATGCGTCAACAAGTAATACAGAGCAAGTAAAGTATCGATCCCACAGAGAAAGTTGTTTAACTTAAACTATTATTCATTAATTAAATCACTATATTTATATGCTCACACTATTGATTAAACTTGGTTTGTTCTTGAATTACAAATAACAACTAAAACAATAATAACGATAGAATAAATGATATTGGAACTAATGGGATTCTAACTGCATTTAATACTTCATTCAATCGCCACTATCATGCATGACTTCCTCACATATCACAGGAAAGTAGCCAAGAGCACTAAAAGAGTATTAGCCATTTTCAATGCACTAAGACCTACTTACACAGTATCCATAGATGATAGACTCTATGTAATCATCAATATAACCAACATCACTATATGTCTATGTGAAATTACAATTATATTGATTTTAAGTTCAAGCCCTTATTTTAACTTATACGGTGAAACAGTATATGTCTATCTGGTTCACGAAATACATAAGCCATATAACACAGCCCTATATACGTATACTATTATGACTATAGTCCATATTTGAATGTTCATTGTCAATTCCATACAAATACTGAAACGAATGGTGATCAAGCATTCATACATGCAAAACAATCATGATAGACATCCCATATGATATGCACAACAATCCATCATTTAAACATGCAATCATACTACATATTAAAATCCGTTAGAATCCCATAATGGAGTTTAGTTCATAACTGAACCAAAAGCCATTATGGGATCAAATCTAAACATGATCAATAAACAACAACTGAAAGATGAAACTATCAAATCCAATTGCGGAATACGAATCAAAATTCAAAACCTCATACAATTCCAGCAAAACCTATAATAATAATCCCACTCTGGTAGAAAATCCCAAGAAGGAACAAAAAGATAGAGTTGTGGCCTCCTTCTACGTTGGAATCTCCCCTAGAGAGTAAAACCCTAATTACGATGTAAAGATACGTGAAAAACTAATAAAATGTCAAGTGATACCCCTGACACCAGTCAGGAATCATTTTAAATCAATTACAACCTTTAAAATTTAGAAATAAAATAAAACAAGTCAGCAGCTTCGGGCCTCGCACGCGGCCGAGCGCTCCTCTAGCGTGATATTCTCACGGCCGCGAGACTTGCAGTAGGTTTGTATGTTTGGCCGGTCTCGCACGCGGGTGCGCGTTCCCTAGGCTTATCTTTCTCGCGGCCGCGCAACTTGCAGTAGGTTGTCCTGGTTTGGTTGGGAACTCACGCGGGCGCGCGCTTCCAAGCTATCTTTGTCGCGCGGCTTGCAGTTTCTGTCTTCTGATTCTGCTCCTTAGCTTGGTTCTGCAACGTTGCTGCTGCTACTTTCATGTCCTATGTATATCCATGCTTGTCCATCCATGCTCCACTCAATCCCATGCACATCCTATATTGTGCCTTGCCTTACGCTTTCATTAGCCTCATGCCCGATATCACCACCAAATTAGTCCAATTCCTACACTTATTCACCAAAAGGAGTTTTAAGTATGTGAAATGCAATATAACATAAAATGCAGCTAAAACAGACTCAAATGTACTTGAGATGGGCATAGTTCGCGTGAATTGGTACTCCATAAGTAGGTGTAAATCCTACTTATCAAATACCCCCAAACTTGAACCATTGCTTGCCCTCAAGCAATGCATACTAATGAACAATAAAAATACAACTATATTATTATGCAACTAATTCTCACATTGTCCCAACCATCATAAAAATTCAGTCTAATTTGCCTTAGCGAATTTTTTCTAGAATCGAGAATACAAATTCAAACCAAACTGCAGGCATAATGTCATATACTCATATAATTCAAAAATGCTATACAGATTCTGTGTGTGTGTGTTGTGTTCGCCCAATACTTAATTGCAGTGTAGAATGCTCATGCTATCTTTCTCAACCCAGAAAAATTATAGCTTAAATCAAGACTTATGTATATATATGCAACTCGGACTATTTCAACATCTTAAAATAAACTAAGGTTCAACAATGGGCTTAACTGCTTTATTCTACCCACGAGGGCGAATTTTGCACTTTCTCGCTTTGTTTATTGCTATTTTTCTTTTCTTTTCTTTTTCTTCATGGTATGCGTAATGTCTTACTCCATTAGGCTGCTGCTGCTACCCCTTAGCGAGCTTTCGATCAACGACTCCCAGACCATGAAAGACCTTAGGGTGCTAGGTGTAGAGACAATCCCCTCGGGCGTACTTACTCAAGTAGCCAGGGGCTCGAAATAAGACTAGTCATGTTATTTCTACTTTTTCGTTTTTTTTTTTATACACAGATACCCATGTTTTCCCAAAGTTTAAAAATCAATGTTTTATACAGTCCAAAAGTCATTTTTCACATATTTCCTTTTAAGACTACGTTTTTCTATCGCGCAAAGCACAACGTACTTCTTATACCTACAAGTGCTGGTGTACACATTTGTGCAAACCGAAAGAATTTAAACAACGTTATGAATTTCATTGTATAAAACGTTACATCTCAGCTCATGTTATCCAAAATATTCAGAAATCATTTAAAAACTTCACTCTCATCATTGGCTAGACAAAATTTTCTAAACGGTAAGAACTGTGAGGTATGCAATTATAAACATGCAACTATATGCTAAAATGTAATCTAAACATGCACATAAAAATTAAACTAATCATGCAAAACTATATGAATCATGCAAAACTATATGCAAAACTAAAAATACTAACTACTACCCAATACCCCCAAACTTAAAATATTTAATGTCCCAATTGAATGGAGGTAAAGGGTACGAAAAACTCCCTTAATTATCGGCGGTGCCACCCTCCTCGGGTGGTGAATCCGGTTGTGGATATGGTGCTGCCGTTCCAAACTGAGGCCATTCTTGTGTGGTTCCTTGTTGCGCAAACGCTTCGGCTAACGCCAGTGTAAGTCCCGTCGCAAATGTGCCCAAATTATCGTACATGGCATCGACCTTGCGCTCCAACCTTCGGAGTTGGCGATCGCCATTGGTGGAACGTGCGTGCGTAGACGGACCCACCTCATCTGTCTACGGGGGTTGTTGTGGTGGCTATGGAAAAATAGGCTGAAGGATGAATCCTAGTCCATGTGGGTGCGGTACACCACCTGCCCAGTCTTTGAACTTTTCGATCGTGGCATGAGAAATGTCCTGGCTTGGGTATTGCATCTGCTCATTGCCCCAATTGCATCCCTCATTAGCATAAAGCATGGCTACCACGGATGCGTGTGGAATGCTCCCAATCATTACTCCTCGTAAATAGCGCAGCATATTCTCGTGAATGAGATTACCAATGTCGATGTATTTTCCGGTGATTATGCCCCCACAGAAGACGTGCCCTCTCCGCTGATATTTTGTGCTGATGGGCGAAAGGCATGAGCTTGGCACATATGAACAAGTTCCACGCTTTTGCATAGCGATTTAGGGCTGCAGCTGGGAATAATCGCGGCTGTCTCCAAATAAGCGCCGGTTATCCAATTAGCAGCCCCCACTGGCGGTGCATCAGTAATTTTGAAAATTAGAAGGATGGCACGGGGTCTATAATCTACCTCGATACCACGAACCAGAGATATCCCGCTCATAGTGACATTGGCATTGGCATAGAATTCACGGACTACGCTCATAGGAACGGGTATTGGAGTAGCCGTAAGTCCACCCCAACCTCTCTCTCGAATCATGGCGCCTAACCGTCATCCACCGCCTCCGCTTGAATCCTCGCTCCTTGACGAATGTCTTCGCCACAATGCGGTAGTATTCTTGTTGAGCTTCCAAATTGAGGAATTTGGTGTGATCCACAATGTCAGCCTCTTGATTGCCCGAAGAGGAAGAAGAAGATAAAGTAATAGACCTTGCTCGCTTAGGCCCCATTTGTGATTTGATAGAGGTTGCACAGATTATATGATGGAGAATGAAGAAAAGCTAGAAGAAATTTCTACCCCAAATACTCATTTCTTCAATCTAACTTGGAACCCTAGCTTTATAATGCACTTTGGAGAAGTTGAGGAGATATGGACTTTGGATGAGGAGAGAATCGTGGCTAATTGATTGAGAGATGTACGGCACAACTTGTAACTGATGAAGAGATAGCGACATGAGTTATGGAGAGTGAGAGAATTTCGCTTCTATTAATATCCCAAATGAGAGTCCAAATGGTCCACAACTCTATTTTTAAACTATTCAACTCTGTATTAACCTGGTGTCGCGCGCGGCCACGCCGCTTTTTTTACTAAACTGGGCGCGCGGGCGCAAGACTTGCAGAATGCTTTGGTGGTTTTCTTATCTTGGCACGCGGCGTGAAGTTTTCTTTGCATGGGTCGTGGCATGGCGCCGAGACTTCTGAGAATGACATGTTGTCTCATACATTGGCAGCGCTTGGGCGCGATTTTTTCTTGTCTATGACTATGCGGTGGCGGCAATGCGATCTTGATATCTCGCAATGCTAAACTTGATTTCACTCACACTCTTTTGTCGGTGGTGCCGTCCAATAATGGTTCCTGTATAGATATTAATTAATGCATTGTGTTAAGGAATGACTTAGTGGTCTCATAACACTAAAATTTTGCAAATATTCGCACAACAATTCTTGTTACACTCTTAAGCATGAACCTCAAGTATCCTATTAAAAATGAATTCGATATAACTACTGAAATAACTCAAAATGAACTACTAAAAACAAATCAATGGAGAGAATAATAATGGGTTGCCTCCCATCCGGTAGCTAAGTTATAGTCAATTAGCTTGTTGTCTCTCGAGCTTCATATTCTGAGATGGAATTGAGGTGCCTTCCTTCGTGTCGTCTGCACCCTGAAATTTAATGACCTCATCTTTCGTCAATGGCTCTTCCTACAACTCTGAATTTTCACCCGTTTCAGATATCAGTGGTCCATAATCCCTCGATTTTTGTACTTCATCCTGTAGGCACCAATCAACCACATCAACTAGGAAGCACTCTTCTTCATCCGTTGGTAAACTGATTACTTTAAAGACGTTAAAAGTGATCTCTTGATCCTGGACACGCATAGTGAGTTCACCTTTCTGCACATCTATTGACGTTCTGCATGTGGCTAAGAATGGTCTCCCCAGTATTATTGGTATGCTTTTGTCCTCCTCGTAGTCTAGAATGATGAAGTCAGCTAGAAAAATAAACTTGTCCACCTTAACCAACACATCTTCAACAAGTCTCTGTGGATATGTGATGGATCTATCCGCTAACTGCAATGCAATGTTTGTCGGCTTTGGATCCGGTAATCCCAACTGGTTAAATACTGACAAGGGCATCAAATTTATGCTTGCCCTAAGATCACATAAACACTTACTGAAGTTCATCTTTCTAATTGTGCATGGAATTGTGAAACTGCCTGGATCTTTCAGCTTTTGAGGTAGTTTCTGCTGAAGCACTGCACTGCATTCCTCTGTCAAGGCTACTGTCTCAAACTTATCTAATCTCCTCTTCCTTGACAATATACCCTTCATAAATTTTGCGTAGCTTGGCATTTGTTCCAATGCGTTGGCGAATGGTATGTTGATCTGCAGCTTTTTGATTACCTCCAATAATTTGTTGAACTGCTTATCTTCCCTTTTCTTATTTAATCTCTGTGGATACGGAACTTGAATGTGCATTGGTGGTACTGGACTCTTAACCATCTCCTCTGAACCTGCTTTGTCCTTCTCTTCCTGTTGATCCTACGATTTCTCCAAATTTTTCACCTTTCGATGGTTGGCTCCTCGCTTTCTTGGCTTGTGGTAGCGCCTCCCTCTCATTGTATTCTCGCGTGGGCGCGCGACTTGCAATAACTGACAGATCTTTCCCATATCTTAATGTGACCACTTCACACTGTTCCTTCCATTCTCTTCTTGGATTTGTCTCTGTATTACTTGGCAATGAACCCTAGGGCCTGTTATAAAGCATGTTCGCTATCTGCCCCATTTGAGTTTCCAGATTCTTTATAGCCACTGCTTGTCTCTTGATCATAACTTCTGTGTTTGCTATGTATTTCATCATCATCTCCTCCACTTCTGATTTCTTTTCTTGCTGAGGTGCAGCTGGAGTGTGATGTTGTTGTTGATGTTGAGAAAATCTTGGCGGAAAGGGTGGTCTAGGATTAAACTGCGGCTGCAGTTGCTGCGCCTGAAATTGATTATTTGATTGAAACTGAGTCTGCTGATTCCCTTGATTATTCGACCAACTAAAATTTGGATGATTTCTGTTGTTGGGGTGGTATATGCTCTGAAATTAACCTTAGTCTTTTCTATAGTTACTCACATACTGTACTGATTCTAAGTTGATAGCACATTGATCCGTCGAGTGTGACCCCGCACAAATCTCACATACAAAGGCAACCGTCTTTACTTTTCCTTCTGCCAAAGTATCTATCTTCTTTGCCATGGTTGCCATCTGTGCTGACAACTGAGTAATAGCATCAACCTCCAATACACCTGCAACTTTGGTTTGTGGCATTCAGGATGTAGGATTCTAAAAATCATTCGATGCCATTGTCTCGATAAGATCATAGGCTTCCTCATAGCTCTTTGCCCGTAATGCCCCTCCTACAGCTACATCTATAATCGGTCTCGACTGCCATCCCAATCCATTATAAAACGTGTTGATTACCATCCAATCTGGCATACCATGATGTGGGCACTTTCTCAGCATTTCTTTGTATCTCTCCCATGCTTCAGATAATGACTCGCCCTGTTGTTGCTCAAACTGAGAGATATATGTCCTCATCTTGGCAGTCTTAGCCATTGGGAAGAACTTAGCTAAGAATTTCTGTGCTAAATCCTCCCATGTAGTTATAGATCCTGCTGCAGAGAATGAAGCCAACTTTTCGCTTTATCCCTCAATGAAAATGGGGACAACCTTAGTATAATAGCATCCTCCGTCACACCATTGTATCTGAATGTATCACAAATTTCGATGAAACTCAACAGATGTTCATTCGGATCATCTGTAGCAGCACCCCCAAACTGAACTGTATTCTGCACCATTTGAATAGTGCCAGTTTTTATCTCGAATGTGTTTGGTGCTATCACTGGTCTGACTATGCTAGACTGTAGTCCATTAATATTGGGCATGGAATACTCCTTTAGAGCCTTATGCTCCACTCTTTGATCTTCTCCTTGTGCCTCGGCTGACATGTTAGCTGTCGTGTTTTCCAACTGTTCTTGTAAATTTCTACGAACACCCGCTTTCCAACCTGTCCCATTTATGTTATCCTGAACAGGTGTTAACTCGGGGTTGGTTGACCGTGTGCGCATAAAAATTTATCCAAATTCTTGAAACAAAAACAAAAACTGAAATGAGATAAGACTAGAATTGTCTAAGTCATACAATATAGCTTAAAACTAATGATAATAATACTAAATTAAACGCCTTTCCCCGGCAACGGCGCCAAAAACTTGTTGCCTCATTTTTACAACTAACAAAAGAGTTCTAACTCATGCAAGCATACATGCGTCAACAAGTAATACAGAGCAAGTAAAGTATCGATCCCACAGAGAAAGTTATTTAACTTCAACTATTATTCATTAATTAAATCACTATATTTATATGCTCACACTATTGCTTAAACTTGGTTTGTTCTTGAATTACAAATAACAACTAAAACAATAATAACGATAGAATAAATGATATTGGAACTAATGGGATTCTAACTTCATTTAATACTTCATTCAATCGCCACTATCATGCATGACTTCCTCACATATCACAGGAAAGTAGCCAAGAGCACTAAAAGAGTATTAGCCATTTTTTAATGCACTAAGACCTACTTACACAACATCCACAGATGATAGACTCTATGTAATCATCAATATAACCAACATCACTATATGTCTATGTGAAATTACAATTATATTGATTTTAAGTTCAAGCCCTTATTTTAACTTATACGGTAAAATAGTATATGTCTATCTGGTTCACGAAATACATAAGCCATATAACACAGCCCTATATACGTATATTATCATGACTACAGTCCATATTTGCACGTTCATTGTCAATTCCATACAAATACTGAAACGAATGGTGATCAAGCATTCATACATGCAAAACAATCATGATAGACATCCCCTATGATATGCACAACAATCCAGCATTTAAACATGCAATCAAACTACATATTAAAATCCGTTAGAATCCCATAATGGAGTTTAGTTCATGACTGAACCAAAAGCCATTATGGGATCAAATCTAAACATGATCAATAAACGACAACTGAAAGATGAAAGATGAAACTATCAAACCCAATTGCGGAATACAAATCCAAATTCAAATTCAAATCCTCATACGATTCCAGCAAAACCAATAATAATAATCCCACTCTGATAGAAAATCCCAAGAAGGAACAAAAAGATAGAGTTGTGGCCTCCTTCTACATTGGAATCTCCCCCAGAGAGTAAAACCCTAATTACGATGTAAAGATACGTGAAAAACTAAAAAAAATGTCAAGTGATACCCCTGACACCAGTCAAGAATCGTTGTAAATCAATTACAACCTTTAAAATTTGGAAATAAAATAAAACAAGTCAGCAGCTTCAGGCCTCGCGCGCTACCACGCGCTCCTCTAGCGTGATATTGTCGCGGCCGCGAGACTTGCAGTAGGTTTGTATGTGTGGCCGGTCTTGCGCGCGGGCGCGCGCTCCCTAGGCTTGTCTTTCTAGCGACAATGCAACTTGCAGTAGGTTATCCTGTTTTAGCTTGGTTCTGCAATGTTGCTGCTGCTACTGTCATGTCCTATGTATATCCATACTTGTCCATCCATGCTCCACTCAATCCCATGCACATCCTATCTTTTCCCTCGCCTTACGCTTTCATTAGCCACGTGCTTGATATCACCACCAAATTAGGCCAATTCCGGCACTTATTCACCAAAAGGAGTTTTAAGTATGCGAAATGCAATTTAACATAAAATGCAGCTAAAACAGACTAAAATGTACTTGAGATGGGCATAGTTCGTGTGAATTGGTACTCCATAAGTAGGTGTAAATCCTACTTATCATTTCATATTCTTATTTTCACCTCCCAAAGCTCTCATTAGGTCTTTGCAATGAGCCTAAACGCTAGAAAATATTCTAACTCTTGAATAAAGTTTGAGATGCTTACTTCTCGATCTCATAACTCCTTCGTTATAACTCGGAACGAGGTCTTTCCAAAGCCATTCTCTTCCTTATCTTACGTACTTCAGTACCCCTAAGACAGAAGTTTGTTCTGAATCCATTAGCGTGCCATTCGATTGGCTTAATCTTCACCCTTCGTTCATTTTACATTTTTAACGCTCTTCGTTCGCTCGTCCGTAATTCGGTCATCCGAACTCGGAACTCGTTCATTCTTGAGTCCACGACTCACGTTTTCTATGTTCTCTTACATTCTTATGAAACCCTACACATTCGGGTTCATTTACTAACTTTCTAATTCTCGTTCGTCTTTTACGAAATTTTGCCATAACTTCATTATAGCTACGTTTTAATCCTTTCTTCATGAACGTTTCTATCGTCCCTAACCAAGTAATAAGCAACTTACTTATAAGCGATGGTTTTAAACTTGTCCATCAACAACAAATATCCTACGATGGTTTTAAATTTGTCCATCAACAACGTTCTTCATGTTCTTCGCGTGTTCTTCGTGTTCTTCGTTTGTTCTTCATTTTAATCGATATTTTTGATTATGATTTCACTTTTTATTGGAATTTGATGTTATAGAACATCATTCCTTATTTATTTCACCTACTTATTCATATAATCCACTCGGATCGTTCTAATTCATTACGAATCTTATACTTTCTTAAGAAATTTATTAACTAAATTTCTAATTTCTTATTTCTTATTTTCTCATATTTTCAACCATATGAAATCCTCTCTAACCTTATCTACTTCTTATCTTCATTAAGTTATGCTTTTAAACATAAAAACTTAAAGAAAAACTATACAAGATAAGGTTTCGGATTACCTTTCTCCTTTAATCTTCTCCTGTCGGACAATGTTTGTACGCGGGCTAGCCTTCCTCCTCCTCCTCCTCCTCCTCCTCCTATCCGAACTCTCTCTCTCTCTCTCCCAAGTGTCTTTGGATTTTCAAAATCCCAAAACAAAGAAATGAGCTTTCTATTTATAGAAAACCAAAGTTAGGGGTAGTTTAGTCATTTCGGGTTTCGTCCGACAGTTCAAAAACTGCGATTCTCGAAATCCAAATATTTTTGGATATTTTGTCTTTCCTTTACCGATTAATTTTTACGCATTCTTCGGATCTTCAAAAAAATGAAAAACACTTTTTGACATTGTGTTTTCCTTCACGTTTTACCCTAACGGAGCTAAACGAATGAAAAGTACATAGTAGTACTTTTTGTCATTTTTATTTCATTCGATTTCCGCACGCTTTTTGAGAAAAACATTTATCGGCTTAACTTTTCACAACATATTATCGTCAAATCTTTCGACGAAATGTCATTTCGACATACCTAACTCTCGGAATGGCCTAGGTTATTCAAACCCTAACCCTTAGGGTTTCGTCGGGTGAATAGTGCCTATTTCGTCTTTTTCCCTATAAATATTTTGTTCCTAGAAATTTTTAATTTTTGTCTTGAAAATTCTTGTTCGTTCAGTCTAGCTCGTAGCCAGAGTCCTCCCAATTTATAATTATCCTAGGTTATAGAACGATTAACAAACACATAACACATAATGGTATTAATAAAATTTATTTTATTAATAACTATTTCTTTAAACCTAAATTCTGGACAACTCAAATTTCTGGGTCGTCATACTCTTCCCCCCTTATAAAAATTCCGTCCTCAGAATTTCTTAAAACCACACCCTTACGGGTCATTACATTCACCCCTTCATCACAAAATTTTGTCCTCGAAATTTTTGCCTACCTTTCTTCTAAACTTCACTTCAACGGAGTTCTTATCTCTCCCTCATTCCTAACCCCCCATAACCTATCAAGAATTATGAAGTAGAAGGAATAACGAGGAATATAAATTTCCTTTGAAAATGTTTCATACTTTTGTTGAGGGGTCAAATCGACCAAGAATGTGACGCCCCCAAAATAGGTATACACAACACCCATTCTGAGTCGCCAAATACATGGTACAAGAAGCAAACTACAACTTCAATAATACAAATGTCGTGTGAAATACGACAATATATACTGTGAGTTTAAATATAATATTGTCTTTTAGACAATATCCACACGTAAATAAATCCCCATCATAATTATTGATTCATTATTTTACAAAATGGTGAGGACTACTAAACAACTCTCTCTAGAACCTTCATTCCATACCCCCTAGTAGTACTCGCTACATTCTCGCCTCCCGAGAAGAAAAATGGAACAACAAGGAAAAGGGTGAGCTCAACTAGCCCGATAAAGAATATTATGACTAAGATAATATACAACAAATTATCGTTAGTCTTCACGAGGAAAAATCGATAGAATACAATAGACAACAAGTTTTGAGATCAATATTCGCAGCATGGAAATAATAATTCATAGAAGAGTTACGTAGAGAATGAAATCTACTATAATCTATGAATTTAACGGTCCATCATCAATATTTTATCCTCAGTAACATCAATTAATATGCATACGGAATCAAATATTCATCTTTGCACTACTCTGGGCCAAAGATATTCATCGATTAGTCATGTTCATTTAAACACTGCTCATCTTTGCACTACAGTGCCAAAGATATTAATCAATCGGTCATGTTCATCTCAACACTGTTCATCTTCCCACTGAGGCCAAAGATATTCTTGAGAAATCATTCATCTGCAGACTACTGGGCCAAAGATATTCAATAATATCATCATTTAAGGCGAGGATGATGAAAAATATTTTTAAGAAGCGAATCCAATGAAACAAAATGACAAGGATTAAGGATTAAGGATTCGTACTTGGTTTTATCCACGCCCAAAAATACCTCAAAAATAATCATAGTGGTGTAAAATTCAAGAATGATCAAAACATGGATACAATCGAGTTAGTATCCGAATAGATGTTTTAGACGAAAAGAAGAAATTTTATTTTTCTATTGAATAATCTGAGTATCGTGAATAATAATCAGATATCGTGAATAGTGTTAAATATCGTGAATAGTAACTCAGACACCAAAAGATAGAAATTTCACAAAAACATCTTCACGCTTACTTAATGAATAGTACTCGTGAATAGTAACTTCGTGAATAGTAACTCATGAATAGTAACCCATGAATAGTAACCCCAGACATGAAAAAAGTTCCAAATTTGATAAAACTTCAGATCAACATTTCAAATTATAATGATATTGAAGAAATCATATCATTCTGAAAAAAATAATATCCCTTACCTCGAAAGATCAAGTCTTTCTAGTGAACACAGGATATAGGCTATGACTTGGACTTGCACCGTATAGCAATACTTAAAGTATACTCAAAATACTCACAAGAATACGCTTCGATAATATAGAGAGAAAACTTGATTTACGGTGTGATTTTCAATTCTAACCTAAGCACCCTATTTATATGAAATTGCTTAGAACACCAAAGCGAGAAAATTTAATAAATTAATAATATAATTATATTATTTTCTACACATGTCTAGAATCTGATTTCAGCCATCAAACACATGCCACCTTCTAGAAAAAATAAGAAAAACGTTTTTCTTATTTTAAATATTTTAAACTTCC
This sequence comes from Panax quinquefolius, assembly GCA_020205615.1. Lineage (NCBI taxonomy): Eukaryota > Viridiplantae > Streptophyta > Magnoliopsida > Apiales > Araliaceae > Panax > Panax quinquefolius. The sequence continues at coordinate 76,097,484 of CM035172.1, forward strand.
AAAATCAATTATTTGAACTTGAACTTCAATAATTCATAATAAATAGCCCTTTCATCAGAAAATTTGAATCTCATGAGTTTTTATAGGAAATTCAATTCTCTACAACTTTGCGAAGAAGAAAGTTTTTCCAAATTCCAAATAGAAATTGGCCCGAAATCCACAAAGCAGGCGATTTTACTGTTTATAATCAAATTTCGGTCGATAAATGGGGTCCACCGACATGTTTAACATGTTTTAAACATTTATTGCAACAAAAAATACTAAATCCTCCTCGTATACTCATATATCCCACATTCGTTGTAAAAATATCACCGATTAATATATTATTAAAATAATATATTTAAATGAATTATTTTATCGAAAAAGATAAAATATTAATTTTCAACAATTGTCATTTAAAAATTTTCTCCATCTATATCCACATAAAATCAATACTTTCCTCATCATATAAATCAATAATTAATTATTCACAAATAATATTACGAATCACAATATTGACAACAGCAGTTCCTCAGGAAAGAGGGGCTTTCAATAAGAATTTCTTCTTCTTGGCGGCGCAATTAGGTGACCAAACCTCTCCTTAGACGAGAACTTTCTAGACATTGCCAATAATGTTATCTAATAATATTATTCGGATAATATGAATTATTAGCCGATAATGAAAGATCTTGTGTAATGACAATTATTGAAACAACAACAATATAAAATATCAACGCAGCAATTATTAACTCGATAAAATCTTTGAGCGATAAGAATTATCGTGTAACCATTATTGAGTAGTGCCTTCTTCTACGTAAGAATCAATAATTGGTGCAATCTGGTGTCTTCTTGTTCAACAACGCGTATTAGTGTGTTTTAACCACCGGGTATTCAAAGATAACTTGGTAACAACTACATGAATTATTTAAAAACAACTTATATTTGTCATTTTTTCTTCATCCAATCACTTTCCGTTATGGGGCCCACACACATGGGCTGCTGGTCGTGCATACGAATATTCCCAACCGCATACGAATATTCCACGACCAAACGAATATTCCCAAACAACAATGAATATTTTATAACCACTTGCTTATTTTGAAATATTTGCATATTTAACCCTTAACTATCCACATTAATCAAATCAACCCTTACTATTTCAAATTAATAAATAAAGGAAATTCCTTTTATTTAAAAATTTGGGGTCTTACAACCTCCCTCCTTATGAAATTTCGTCCTCGAAATTGGCGACGATACTGGTGTTTGAAAAGGTGAGGATACCTCGCTTTCATTTCCGTTTCCAATTCCGGTCATTTCCTCTATAGCATGATTCCTCCACAAAACTTTAACTTGTGGTATAACCTTTGCTACGTAGGACATGCTCCTTCCTATCCAAAATCTTGACAGTACCTCCTCATACGTTAAGTCTTGGCTATCTCGTCCGGTTCTAACTCTATAACGTGGTTGGGTCTTTCACATATTTTGAAATGCGATATATGAAACACATTATGAACACGAGACATACTCGGAGGTAACGCAAGTCTATAGGCTACATTTCCTACTTTCGGTCAAGAATTTGAAATGGACCAATAAATCATGGATTGAGCTTTCCTCTCTTCCCAAATCTTGTAACACCTTCCATGGGGCAACTCGCAACAATACATGATCCCTACATTAAATTCCACGTCCTTTCGATGAAGATCCGCATAACTCTTTTGTCGATCTTGTGCCGGTTTATATCGTTGTCGAATCATTAGTCATACGTACTAACTCCGGGTCCCAACAATGTTGCTTCACCCACCTCATCCCAATATATTGGGGAACGACATTTTAAATCCATATAATGCTTGAATGGAACCCCGCCTATGTTTAATAACTATTGTTGTATGAGAATTCCACCAATGGCAAGTACTTATCCCAACTTCCTTTGAAATCTAGGACCACGAGTTTTAATATATCTTCAAGAGTTTGAGTAGTCTTTTCGATTGCCCATCCGTTTGAGGATGGTATGCCAGCCAGAATCAAATTCGTGCCCATAGCTTTCTACAAACTAACCCAAAATCATGAAGTGAATCTTGGGTCGCGATCCGAAACTATGGATACAGGCATGCCATGCAACTTCACAATCTCATTCACGTACATACTAGCAAGACGTTCAAGTGAATAAGTCTCCCGTATCGGCAAGAAATGAGCAGACTTGGTTAATCTATCAACAATTACCCAAATCGCATCTATGCCATGAGAAACCGTAGGAAGACCCGTAACGAAATCCATAGTAATGTGTTCCCACTTCCATTCCGGAATCTCAAGTGGTTGCAATGGACCCTTAGGTACAAGATGCTCCGCCTTTACACGTTGGCAAGTTAAACACATCGAGATAAACTTTGCAATCTCTCTCTTCATATTGTTCCACCAAAATGTATGTCGAAGATCACGATACATTTTAGTACTTCCAGGATGGATTGCAAATGGTGTACTGTGTGCCTCCATCATAATCTTATACTTCAAATCGTCAGTCGTTAGGAACACAAAGTCTCAGAGTGGACTCAAGTATTCCTTCTTCAACAATTCTCGCTTCGGAATAGCTCCTTCTTGTACTTTCTTCTTCATACGCATCATTTCGAAGTCGGTGGCTTGAGCAATCTTAACTTTTCTATTAAAGTTGGCTCTGTGCGTATACTTGACATCATCGCACCTTTTCGTTCCAGATATGATCTTCTACTCATCGCGTCGCCTACCACGTTCGCTTTTCGAGGATGGCATGATCGAACATGTCTTTGAAATGAGTCTCCTCTTGAGTTCTTGAAGCTCTTCCCACATTCCTTGCTCCATTCGAATTTTGTATCTCTACGAGTCAGTTGCGTTAATGGAATAGTGATTCGAGAATATCCTTCAACGAATCTCCGATAATAACCAACTAAGCCTGAAAGCTACGTATTTCGATTATTGACTTAGGTTGCTCTCAACTGTGACTCATATCCCAATCTTGGATATACGTCACAATGACACCTATCGATTTACTATCGCATACGAATATGACGTCCCCTACAGAGAGTTCGGCAGGTGAATTCCACAAAGGAAGTCACAAGATAAAGGCTCGGTACCAAATTCTATAGTTGAATTTTAACTCCTAAAGTTCAATAGGAGCCATTCGATATGAGATTTTAGAAATGAGTTTTGTACTGGGTTCAAAGTCGATACAAAATTTAATATCGAACTTTGGGAGTAAGCAAGAAATTCTTCAGAAATACGTCGGAAAAATCAATAACAAGCAGGAATATTATTCAAATCGGCGTGTCTTTATTCAAATCCATAACATGGACTAAGAAAATTTGACATCCGTAATAAACGAATGACTTCATGGCTTGATATGAAAATGTTTGACTACAATGGTTTGATTGCTTAAATTGAATAACAAAGTTGCTTAGGAATATGAAAACTAACAACCTTACGAAAATAATCAATTTCGGCATGATGAGTAGTTAACCTTAAAATCACATCAAAAACAAATATCTCTATAGAAATAAGGTTAACAGGTAATGTGATAGTGCCAACCTGAATCAAGCAAGATTTCTAAACAACAGATGTAATGAAAGTTTCTCCTAACGGATTCTCCATAAATAGGTCAAAGTCTAATTTCTCCGTAGTCAAGTTCAAACGCGTTGGTAAGTAAGAGAGATAAAAGAATGGGTAGAACCAATATCTAGTAAGGTATATACTTCGCAAGAATTTATAATTAACTAACCCGTGCTAACTTCGTTCGGGTTCCTCGCATTTTGACCAGTCACAACAAACGCTCTTCCCGGAATCGTTGACTTTGACTTTTTACGGGACGATCTTTTGAGTCACCGAATCTCCATTGAACTAGGTTTCGCCATTCTTTGTCTAATCTCGAAGCGATATGTCCTTCCTTTCCACAATTATAGCATACCTTGAGCTGTTGCTAGGTAGTTTGACCGTGATATGTCCTTCTTTTCCGCATTTGTAGCATATGACCGGTGGTCGTTCTCCTCCCTTAAAACTAGTTGCTCTTTGGCGGCGCGTCTTCACATGGTCGTTGTTGAATCTCCTCTTTTTAAAATCTCCTCCCGACTCGCCTTACTTCTATTTTCATGGCCACGATTACCACCCGAGTGGTTACCGCCTTTGTCTGTATTCTTCTTTCTCCATTGGTTATCGTTATTTCGATGTTCGCTATCTTGATGATGATCCTCGGTTATGGTCCCTCGGTTGAACGTACTCGTTATCTCGCTCTAACAATTTGAGCCTGTTGACAACATCGAATAGAGAGAAAATTTATGAGAAATGAGATATGCGGCGTATGCCGGGTTTCAAACCTCTCGAAACATCCGCGTCATCGTTCCTCATTCTCCACCAAATGAGGTGCAAACTCGGATAACTCCGCGAACTTCGCCTCATCTTTGGGACACCGTCATGTTATTTCGCTCTAGTATAATAAACTCCACTTCCTTCATATACGACGAATACTTTCGGGGAAGTACTTGTCATTTAACTGCTTTCAAACGCGTCTCCCATGACATCTTTGAGTGCGAAATTGGATGGGTACGCTTCCTGATTCCCACCGATGAATCTGCCTCGCCACGGAACATAAAAGCGTGAATGGAACTTTTCTGTTCTCTCCGTGCATCCCAAGACATCGAATATCTTGGTAATTTGTTTGACCCACGTCTCGCCCTTTAATCGAATCCGCTTTCCCTGAATGCGGTGGTCCCAACTCTTTGAGGCCGCTTGTTTGTGACCACTCGTGAATTGCTATCATTTCCTCCTGTATTTTGAACACGAGTCTCCCTCATCCGATTTTGCATGAAGCGCAAAAAGCTTCTAAACATCCCCTCGTTCATCATCTCGCTCGGTAATTGTTGTTCGGGAGGAACATTACTGACTGTTGCACGTTCTCCTCGTTGGTGAGTCTGAGCATCTCCACGGTCTCATTTACTCCACTTGTTAATATTCTCATTCGACATTCTCAAATCCGTCATAAAATAAGGGTTAATTAAGGAAATCAATATATCACATAATATCCCTATATCTTGACCAACTAACAAATAAGCTTAGGTAGGACACACTAGCTTAAGGATTTACTCGTCTCTCCCTCCTAGTTCTATTCCCAGATCTCCGCCAGAGATCATATCCTAAGCTCGATACCAATTGTGACGCCCCAAAATAGGTATACACAACACCCATTTCGAGTCGCCAAATACATGGTACAAGAAGCAAACTAAAACTTCAATAATACAAATGTAGGTGAAAATACGACAATATATCTTGTGAGTTTAAATATAATATTGTCTTCTAGACAATATCCACACGCAAATAAATCCCCATCATAATTATTGATTCATTATTTTACAAAATGGTGAGGACTACTAAACAACTCTCTCTAGAACCTTCATTCCATACCCAGACTAGTACTCGCTACATTCTCGCCTCCCGAGAAGAAAAATGGAACAACAAGGAAAAGGGTGAGCTTAACTAGCCGGTAAAGAATATTATGACTAAGATAATATACAACAAATTATCGTTAGTCTTCAACAGGAAAAATCGATAGAATACAATAGACAACAAGTTTTGAGATCAATATTCATAAATGAAATAATAATTCATAGAAGAGTTACGTAGAGAATGAAATCTACTATAATCTATGAATTTAACGGTCCATCATCAATATTTTATCCTCGTAACATCAATCAATATGCATCGGAATCAAATATTCATCTTTGCACTACTGTGCCAAAGATATTCATCGATTGGTCATGTTCATTTAAAACACTGCTCATCTTTGCACTCTGAGCCAAAGATATTAATCAATCTGGTCATGTTCATCTCAACACTGTTCATCTTTGCACTACTGGGCCAAAGATATTCTTCAGAAATCATTCATCTTTCGCACTACGGTGCCAAAGATATTCAATAATATCATCATTTAAGGCGAGGATGATGAAAAATATTTTTAAGAAACGAATCCAATTGAAACAAAATGACAAGGATTAAGGATTAAGGATTCGTACTTGGTTTTATCCACGCCCAAAAATACCTCAAAAATAATCATAGTGGTGTAAAATTCAAGAATGATCAAAATATGGATACAATCGAGTTAGTATCCGAATAGATGTTTTGGACTTAAAAGAAGAAATTTTATTTTTGGTGAATTGAATATCGTGAAGATAATCAGATATCGTGAATAGTGCCGATATCGTGAATAGTAACTCGGACACCAAAAGATAGAAATTCCACAAAAACATCTTCACGCTTCATGAATAGTACTCGTGAATAGTAACTCGTGAATAGTAACTCATGAATAGTAACCCATGAATAGTAACCCGAGCATGAAAAAGTTCCAAATTTGATAAAACTTCAGATCAACATTTCGATTATAATGATATTGAAGAAATCATATCATTACGAAAAAAAATAATATCCCTTACCGAAAAGATCAATCTTTCAATTAAAAAACAGGATATAGGCTATGACTTGGACTTGCATCAGTATAGCAATACTCAAAGTATACTCAAAATACTCACAAGAATACGCTCGATAATATAGAGAGAGAAAACTTGATTTCGGTGTGATTTTCAATTTTAACCTAAGACCCTATTTATAGGAAATTGCTTAGAACACCAAAAGCAGTAAAATTTAATAAATTAATAATATAATTATATTATTTTCTACACATGTCTAGAATCTGATTTCAGCCATCAAACACATGCCACCTTTTCTAGAAAAAATAAGAAAAACGTTTTTCTTATTTTAAATATTTTAAACTTCAAAAAAATCAATTATTTTGAGCTTGAACTTCAATAATTAATAATAAATAGCCCTTTCATCAGAAAATTCGAATCTCGCGAGTTTTTATAGGAAATTCAATTCTCTACAACTTTGCAGAAGAAAGTTTTTCCAAATTCCAAATAGAAATTGACCGAAATCCACAAGCAGGCGATTTTAAATTTATAATCAAATTTCAATCAATAAATGGGATCCACCGACACATGTTTAACATGTTTTAAACATTTATTGCAACAAAAACTAAATCCTCCTCGTATACTCATATATCCCACATTCGTTGTAAAAATATCACCGTTAATATATTATTAAAATAATATATTTAAATGAATTATTTTATCGAAAAAGATAAAATATTAATTTTCAACAATTGTCATTTTAAAAATTTTCTCCATCTATATCCACATAAAATCAATATTTTCCTCATCATATAAATCAATAATTAATTATTCACAAATAATATTACGTAATCACAATATTGACAACCAGGCGGTTCTGGAAGAGGGGCTTTCAATAAGAATTTCTTCTTCTTGGCGCAATTAGGTGACCAAACCTCTCCTTAGACAGAACTTTCTAGACATTGCCAATAATGTTATCTAATAATATTATTCAGGATAATATGAATTATTGCTTCGATAATGAAAAGATTGTGTAATGACAATTATTGAAACAACAAAGAATATAAAATATCAACGCAAAGCAATTATTAACTCAATAAAATCTTTGAATAAGTAATTATCTGTAACCATTATTGAGTAGTGCCTTCACGTAAGAATCAATAATTGGTGCAATACCGTGTCACTCTTGTTCAACAACGCGTATTAGTGTGTTTTAACCACCGGGTATTCCAACGAAGATAATCTTGTAATAACTACGCTGGATTATTTAAAAACAACTTATATTTGTCATTTTCTTCATCCAATCGCTTTCAGTTATGGGGCCCACACATGGTCGCTACGTCATACGAATATTCCCGCCGTGCATTTGAATATTCCACGACCAAACGAATATTCCCAAACAACAATGAATATTTTATAACCACTTGCTTATTTTGAAATATTTGCATATTTAACCCTTAACTATCCACATTAATCAAATCAACCCTTACTATTTCAAAATAATAAATAAAGGAAATTCCTTTTTATTTAAAAATTTCGGGGTCTTACAATGAACTCTTAAAAGGTTAAATAGCATTTCGCCGTAAGCCCTTCTTTAACGGTCAGTTTATAATCACAAAGAAAGTAACTACCTCTTCCATGTTCTCCATAGACTAAATTATTAGATTTTGCACCAAAACAATTTGGTTTGGCACAAGTTCTCAAAGAAAGCTCGATGACATACCATTTGTCTAGCCGAATCAAGTAGCATAGACCATACCAATAAATTGGATTTCAACGTGAAACCTTCGTCTAGTCAATTCAATTGACACTGACTACTTCTATAAATTCTTTTCGCAATACATCAAAATGGTTTATGACGTCATGATACTGTACTTTTCACAGTACGTTGAGGACTTCGTCAGTTTATGACTTTGTCATTATACATCATACCATAGCGGGTTGTTAATCTTAAGATCACATCCAACACCAGGTTCAATTGCATTAATAACTCCATCGTTTTACCATCCTTGCATCAAATGCACGGATGATATAAAATTCATTTTGATATTTCAAATCAATTTCTGTCTAGCCGAAGCAATTGGCATAGACATACCAAGAATAGCTCTTTTAAATTCCGTTGGTTCCAAAAGTTGAACCAATTCTTTCCTTTTCAAAATGTATATATCAGCACAAGTTCGAGAAAGTTCAAAATCTAGCATAGCTAAATGACTTGATATATCCTATTTCTCCATCTTCCTTCATTGTCTTACTGTGACAATACTTAATCTTCTCTAGCACCTTCAATACTAAGCCTACTGAAAATAACTCATTTTTAGTCTAAACATTCCTATATCTTAGTACCGTCCATCAACTTACCACACATTACGAGTTTAGGAACTTTCCACAATAATATGAGTTTAAGAACTATCCAGACAGACCATAGGCGTCCATTCGCTGAGACGTTCGAAAACATACCATATTATTATGAGTCACAAATTTACCAGAAGTATGAGTTTCAAGAACTCGCACCTACCTTATCGTTCTCTACCTATCAAGTATATACATGAGAAAAGATTTACCTTCTTTCAATATACATATTGATAGCGCCACCAATCCCAATGATTATCACTGTAATAAGCTAAGCAGTTGTTACACCAAAAAAAACCTCTGCCCATAACAAAGGTTCATACAACTCAGCTATCACATGAGTCCTCAATTGAAATTTTACAACTTCTAAATCTCTCACTACTTAATATGAATTTTGTTTAATTCATATACTATCCTTCACAACTCAATCTAAGTTCTTCTTCCCATACTACTTCACAGTACCCTTCATTCATAGCATTAGCTATAAATCAATCATCGTTTAACAATTAATATGTTACCACGAGTCACTATGATCACGTGGTGATCTTCTTATCCTTCTCTCTACGATTACAGTCTTAGGTACTCCTACCTAAGGTTTATAACCAATCAGCTTTGATATCAACTTGTAACGCCCCGAAATCCGATCTATCTTCACACCCGGATTCCGTACGTCACGAGTACATCATTCATCTAACATACATCATTATATACTATAACAACATACACTCTCAAATCCTAGGTTCTGGAAATCTTATAACCTTTTTCATTACAAATATTAATAAATACATTATTCATTTCATCTTACAAGAGTGACTTTTATCTGCCACTGAGGATACATAACAGTTCATTTAACTAGTCTATAATTCAATTTCATCTTTTTACATTACAAGTCTTCACTTGATCTTTTCGCTCATTCACCTTCTGAATGGTACCTCATTTGGATACCGTCAGCTTGATCTTTATGGGATCTTTAAGTTCTTCTAACCTTGTTCGCTGAAAATTGTTTTTCATTTAAAGCAAGTGTGAGCATTCAATTGCCCAGCAAGTCATAATAGTTGAACAAACAACTTCATAATTAAAACATTTCTTTAGAACTTCTATAACCGAACAAAGGTTATGAAGCAGCTTGAATAATAGGAATAGTCTCGATTCCTATCATCTTAAAACATCAGCCATTTTCACTTTGAAATACTTTCATTCTTCTACCATTTTCATACACATCCTATCTGGCTAGAATCATTAGCATAGACTTAACAATAACGGTTCATGTATAAACAGAACATACTTGTATTGAATAGCTCAATCACAGAACAATGCATATCATAGAAACACCGAAGTGTTCAAATTGTGGCTCAAGGCCTCATAAATTCTAACACCTTGTACAAATATCACACATTCGCACATAGACAGAACATCTCAAGTTCAACATCTGAGAAGTTTAAGAAACTAGCATTCATATATGAATGAAGTTAGGAAACTTGCCTTACGTCCAGCTACAACATACGCTGAACTGCTCAATTCGATTCCTATATAACACATAAGGAGAAAACATAAACACCAATTAGTCATATATTGAACTTACACATTGGTTTACTTAGTTTTACTTCTTAGGGTTCGCGTTCTTTCAATATAAGTTTACGCGACTAACTTCCTTTACTAGTTTATGGCTTTGTGACATACGGAGATGTCTTACTCATACGTTCATCATCTTGGATGATTTATATTCTTATCTTCTTCTTATAACTTCTCTAGGACTCAGCACACATCGCTTCTCTGCTAGTAGTCCATATGGTACTCTGAGTGGTTTCCCACAAACAACCAACAAACAAGTTCTCGTCTCATCTACACTGCCATCACAGTGAATTAGATTGGTTGCCAGTTTCATATATACCTTCGCTCTTTGAAGGAATTGTTTAGCCCAGCTCCCATATGTCAACTATCAAAGTTACGATTGTACCACAACCTAACTTCTCTTAACTTATCCGAACCGTCAAACTTAATGTTTGTTAATCAATTTCTTATTCCTTACGGTTTCCTGGCAACTAAATGCCATATCTCTGGATTCATTCCTTATCGACTCACATTCGACTTTCATTAATCTTAGTACCATTAATTCATTACGGCTTTCTAGATAATTCAAATCTTATTAATACTTTCGTTATCCATTACATGAACTCATGTTCATTACCCTCGTCGCTCAACCTCTAAGGAATAACAACCATAGCAATCCCTCACGTTCGTTCATCCCGACTACAGTCCCCGAATATAGGTTACGTAACCCGCATTTACATTCTTTTAATCTCGTTTAATCTTTTCGTTCAATCTTCATTAAGGGTTTAAATTAATTGATTAAGTGCTATATTATGTGAACTACATGTTTATTATCTATTCGTACACTTCCCCCAGGAGTTGAGTAGTTAAACTCTTCTCACTGGGCCTTGCCCTGCACTGGCGCTGCGGCACCGTGCCCCTTCCTTTACCTCGTGTTGCGGCGCGCCCTACGTCTCCCTCTTCCTTTGGTCTGGCACTGCAGTGCAAAACCCTTTGTTATCTCTCATACTGCAGCGCCACTCTTCAGGAGTTGATGGCCGAGCTCGCACTGCGATGCCACCTCCCAAAGCTCAGCTGGTGTTGCGGCGCCGAGCTTAAACCCTAGAAAATATTCTAAGGTTTAAATAAAGTTTGAGACGCTTACTTCCCGATCTCATAACTCCTTCGTTATAAGCTTGAAACGAGGTCGTTTTAAAGCCATTCTCTTCCTTATCTTACGTACTTCAATACCCCTTGGACAGAACTTTGTTTTGAATCCGTTAGCGTGCCATTCGATTGGCTTAATCTTCACCCTTTGTTCATTTTATGTTTTTAAAGCTCTTCGTTCGCTCGTCCGTAATTCGGTCATCCGAACTCGAAACTCATTTTTTCTTGAGTCCACAACTCACGTTTTCTATGTTCTCTTACATTCTTATGAAACCCTACATGTTCGGGTTCATTTACTAACTTTCTAATTCTCGTTCGTCTTTTACAAAATTTCGCCATAACTTCGTTATAGCTACGTTTTAATTCATTCTTCATGAACGTTTCTATCGTTCCTAACCCAACAATATGTAACTAACTTATACGCGATGGTTTTAAACTTTTCCATCAACAACAAATATCCTACGATGGTTTTAAATTTGTCTATCAACAACGTTCTTCATGTTTTTCGCGTGTTCTTCGTGTTTTGCGTGTTCTTCGTTCGTTCTTCATTTTAATCGATATTTTTGATTATGATTTCACTTTTTATTGGAATTTGATGTTATAGAACATCATTCCTTCTTTATTTCACCTACTTATTCATATAATCCATTCGGATCGTTCTAATTCATTACGAATCTTATACTTCCTTAAGAAATTTATTAACTAAATTTCTTATTTCTTATTTCTTCTTTTCTCATGATTTCAACCATATGAAATCCTCTCTAACCTTATCTACTTCTTATCTTCATTAAGTTATGCTTTTAAACATATAAACTTAAAGAAAAACTATACGAGATAAGGTTTCGGATTACCTTTCTCCTTTAATCTTCTCCCGTTGGATAATGTTTGTACGTGGGCTAGCCTTTACTCCTCCTCCTCCTCCTCCTCCTCCTCCTCCCATCCTAACTCTCTCTCTCTCCCAAGTGTCTTTGGATTTTCAAAATCCCAAAACAAAGAAATGAGCTTCCTATTTATAGAAAACCAAAGTTAGGGGTAGTTTAGTCATTTTGCCCCCCTTAACCCCTTACTATTCTACCTCCTTACTATTCCCACCTCCTCATTAGACCTCCTTACTGATCACAAAACTTCCCTTGGATGTTTCGTGGTTCCGTTTTTCAGGTTTCGTCCGACAGTTCGAAAACTGCGATTCTGGAATCCAAATATTTTTGGATATTTCGTCTTTCCTTTACCGACTAAATTTTATGCATTCTTCGGATCTTCAAAAAAATGAAAAACACTTTTCAACGTTAAGCGTTTTCCTTCATGTTTTACCCTAATGGAGCTAAACGAGTGAAAAGTACATAGCAGTACTTTTCGTCATTTTTATTTTGTCCGATTTCTGCACGATTTTTGAGAAAAACTTTTATCGACTTACTTAACTTTGCACAATATATTATCATCAAATCTTTCGACGAAATGCCATTTTGACATACCGAACTCTCAGAATGGCCTAGGTTATTCAAACCCTAACCCTTAGGGTTTTGTCGAGTGAATAGTGCTTATTAAGTCTTTTTCCCCATAAATATTTTGTTCCCGTAAATTTTATATTTCAGTCTTAAAAATTCTTATTCGTTCAGTCTAGCTCGTAGCCAGAATCCTCCCAATTTATAATTATCCTAGGTTATAGAACGATTAACAAACACATAACACATTATGGTATTAATAAAATTTATTTTATTAATAACTAATTCTTTAAACCTAAATTCTGGACAACCTGAATTTCTGGGTCGTCACAGCAGTTCTTTGCCATGCGGTCAGTTGACCTACACACAAAGCATCCATTGTTCTTCTTTAGACTTGGACACTTAGGCGCAATGTGCCCCTCTTGTCCACAATTGTAACACATGGCCTTACCCTTGAGACAGACTCCTAAATGAGTCTTCCCACAGGTATTGCAGGCCTCCATCCTCCTCTTCGGGTCTCCTTGTTTCACTCTGGTATTCCCAGAGCCAACCACCTTATGCTTATACCCTTCGCCACTCCCGCTGGCTCCCTTGATCTTCATTCCCCCGTCCACTTTCCCCTTATTCTTCTTGTCTTTGTGGTACTGGCTCAATGCCTCGCTACCACCTTCGGCGATTATCGCCTTCTCTAAAATGATTCCAAAGGAAGTACTTTGGATTATAGAGCCAGGGTTTCAAGCCCTACTCGAACCATCGCGCCTTCATAACCTCGGTGTCCTTTTGGTGTGGTGCGAACCTTGCCAGTTCATCAAATTTGGCTGCGTATTGGGGAACCATCATGTCCCCTTGCTTCAATTCCATAAACCACATCTCCATCCTTCCCTGCATGCTCGTGGGAAAGTAGTTCTTGAAAAATATCTCTTTGAACCTTATCCACGTTAGAACCTTTATCTCGGCCCTAGCTTGATTGGCCTCCCACCAAAAGTTGGCCTCTCCCTTCATCATTTAGGTTGCAAAGGCAACCTTCTGGGCCTCGTCAACATTTGCTATAACAAATGCCTTCTCAATTTCCTTCACCCACGTTTGGGTTTCGATAGGGTCCGTAGTTCCTTTGAACTCCGACGGACCCACGCTTTTAAAATCCTTAAACGTAGTAGCTCGTACTACACCAAGATTTACAGGGATGTTAGCCCCAGTTCTATTAAATGTTGCGGTTAGAAGATTAACAAACTCTTGCATGGGGTTAACCGGACCTCCCTTCGGTTGATTTACGTTCGCTCCTTGATTACAAGGTACTCTTCTTGGTGGCATTTTGCTGTTACAATAACCAACACATTTCGTTATTATTCATTTCCTGTTTAATGAGTTAGTATTCAATTTTAAATAATAAATCAAACATTCATTACTCAACATGTTCCGAAAAAAGGCCTATATTAATTCATGGTAGTATAACACTACATCGGTTACATTACACAGCCTAAGCTGATTACATTACTTTCCCGCAATTACTCTCCAAAAATTGAGATTTACAAAAGACTACCCTTTGTTATACAAAAGAGGGTTTTACGTCACTACTAGATACAAAATATATACAAATCTAAACTACTCTAGCCACTACTAGATCGCATCTTCCTTAAGGCATTCTCAAAATCCGCCTTGGCAAGACCGGCCATAATATCACGGCTGATAGTATGCCGCCTCTGCCAAGTATCTACGGGATAACCAACTACCTGCTGCTGGAAGTTTGTATGATAACTCCTATAGATATAGGACATTCTCCCTATCTTCTGCTTCTTAGTCTTTAGCTCCCCTCTGAGCTCAAAGACCTCCTATTTTAGCTCATGGACCTTTTCCTTAGCCAAAACCCTTTCATCGTGCTCCTGTTCCCACATGGACTCCACGTTCATCTTATCTTCTATGACAGCTTAGAGCTCTGCTTTCAGCTCTTTAACCTCCTGACAGTAGTGGATGTTTCTATCTAATACTGACATAAAAAGTGATATCATTGACTCCCCCAGAGCCATCTCTGCTGCTATAGCTACTGGGTTGAAGGACACTACATCCACCTCTTCCTCTAACATGTCGTCAAATACCGACATTAGGTCTAAGCTCTCTGAGTCTCCAGACTCAACAACTACAACTTTGGGCTCTACGGCTATGGGGTTCGGTACAATCTTAATCTGATTAACCGACCCTTCGCTAACTACCTGTACATCTTTATTTTCTCCTGACATCTACAACAACACAAAAAGTTTGATTAGTATACGTCAGTAGAATAATAAAAACACATAACATATATAATGCATTTTTATAAGGTTAACTTTCGTCTTTTATTTCTTTGAGTTTTGTTAAGGTTACGACTTAAGGTTTAAATCCCCCGTTAAGTTTTATAACCTAATGCTTTGATACCAACCTGTGACGTCCCCAAATCCGGGTATCTTTTGCCCCAACAGATGGTGCTACATGGTGCTATAGTTCACACAATCATTCGATTGAAATACCTCAAAAGAATGAATATGTCTTATATATATTCAAAATAATATTAACATTCTCCCAGGTTCTTTATAACTGTTACATTTGTCTTTGTCATAAGATAGAATATTATCATTACAAAACCTATAATATTACATAGGTAATCTACGGGTTCGCCTTAGCCTTCCCTTTATCCTTTTCAGATCCATCGGTCCGTTCGATCTTAGCTGCATTCATATGGTTCAAGCAAGAGTGAGCCTAACTAGCTCAACGAGTACAACAATTCTAGTAAAATAGCATGCTTGAGACATAAGAATCGTATATCTTCAATAACTGAACAATAGTTACGAAGTACTATCGATAATTCAAAATAGTACTTCTTTTCATTCAAAACGTTTTACAACAACAATATTCAGTAAAACATCAATTTCGGTCCAAGACCATGAGCATTTCATAATTACTTTGAAAAAGATGTCCCAACACTAAGTCCGTAAGTTCAGCATAGCTTACGAGTATGTCTAGGTGATTAGCCTATAGTACTCTACGTTGATCAACACTACATTCATTAAACATGTGTATGTTTAAGTTGTGGTAACCTCACGTGCCTGTCGTTTGATGACTAAACAATTTAGCATACTAAGTCTCCTTTTGAAAACCACAACAATATTAGTTTGGTAAATCCTTGTCAATACTTGATAGATTATAAGAAATCTGACATAGCATAAGTCTAGCCTAAAGAATTGGCTTTGACTTCATCAAACATTAAATCATGCGAAGAAATACATGAATCACAAAGCTTGTCCAGATCGAACATGAGCAAAGGTTAGAATACTTGCCTTCAGCGTCTGCTTACAGATATAACACGTGCACTTTAAGTCTTTAAGTCTCTACAGTAGATGATAACATCACATATATAGCACATTAGGTTACAAATAATCATACACATTTCCTAAAGAATCTTACCCTTCTTCTCAATCTAATTACGTATTAGATTTGTGATTATTGGTTTTGGCTTTCCATTATGTCATCCTTATGTTTACATGTACTTGGCTTTCTTTAACCCTAAGTGATCATACTTAAGGCTTAACTATGACTTAACAATGTTACATTAAGATCCTTAGTTAATTTTTAATCATATTTTATTCATGCTCAACATATAAACATTCTTTATTATCTAGACCCTAAGGCTTGTGCTGCAGCGCTAGTGTTCCTTTGTTATGTCGCGCTGTGGCGCTATGCACTTATGATAGAGGAATCCGAACTCGGCGCTGCGGTGCGAGTCTCCTTTGTTATGGTCGCACTACGGCGCCACTCTCCAAAGAGGGTTATGGCTTTTTTTCGGCCAAGCTTCGGTCTTACTCTGCCATGAGCTATTTGGCCTTGTCTTTTGTGAGCGAAAACATTTCTGTGCACCAAAAAATTTAGACAGATTTTTCAACTTGTGAGATTCCGGACTCGTAACTTCCTCGTTATAAGTGCGAATTGGCTCGTTCAAGAGCCTACGGTTCACAAATTACATACTCTACATGTTTATGCAAGAATTTTATCTATTTAACTTCGTTTGCTAAAAATTCACCTATTAGTTCATTTTTAACAAAAACGATAAATGTTCGTGAACGTTCAACGCTCGTTTCTTCGTTCTAAGTCATAATCAGGTCATTTTTGAGTCCGCAACTCTATAATGCCAAATAAGACTTGCCTCTATCAACAACTAACATTTTCGAGTTCAAACACAAAATCCGACTTCTATTCCGAGGATTTCATGAATTCGACGATTATCGTTCAATCGTGTGAATTCCGGTAAAACTACACTACTAACAATTTGTTTATCATTTCAAATGGATTCATTTTATTAACTAGACATCTCAACCTACATATTACAACAACTAGTCTTTAAATTAGGTTATGGCTTATTTTTCATAAGTTCATAACTTATTTAGGTTTGAATTGTTTATTCCTTACTTATTCGGCTTAAGTCCATTAATCTACAATTTCTTAATTGTTTTTAGCATACAAGTTGATTAAGCTACACTTCTCTTATCACCCTAAAATGATAGATATGGAAGATATATATATATATATATATATATATATATATATATATATATATGACAAGAGCCTTACCCTTGATGAACTAGTCCTTCTTCTTCTTGGAAAATCTAACAATGGAACCAAGCTTCAATGTGTTTATTCTTTCTAACACTTAAGTTGTTTTATTTTGGATGAAAACTAACAAGCAACAAATGAATTCAAAGGCTTGGTATTTATAGACTTTCTAAGCTTAGGGTACTTTGGTCATTAAGACCTTCCACCTCCTTACTAACCTCCTTACTATTCCTAACTTAAGGCCTATGTAATCTTGCTTATCACATAAAGTACTTGCTCACCAATTCACCTATGGGTTGCTCCATGGATCAAACCTTTACCCATTGGATCATTAATTGGGCTTAGTGTTAATTAGTTTAACTTATACTTTGGGTTTATCTTTAATTTGCATTGGGCTTACATAAAAACAAACCTTAGGCTAAATCATTACTACCTCTTGGGCTTATCCCTTAATGTTTATTGGATTTGTACTTTCTACATAATCCATAATTCCATTCCATTAGAATTTAATACTTAACATTCTTAATTAAGTCCGCATGCAAAATATTGTGTTTTCCATACTTAGATTATTATTACATAATCCATCTCGCCTCGATATTATAACGTTATGTATTTCTCGGACGATGAAAAATAATTCCCGAGCGGAAAACGATGAATAATATCTTGGAAATTAAAACACTTTAATTCCCTCACGTAGTTAAAATACTACGATGTTCTGACGTTTCTAGGTTATAGAACGACATACCTCTTATTAACACATAATAATAATAAATAATATTATTTTATTTATTATTTAATTCTTTCAAGTATTTTACAAAGGATCCGGATTTCTCGGTCGTTACAACTAATCCTTAGTTGATGTTCGTTGAATTCCAAATTAGCTTGAAATGTATCCAAACCAAACTTACTTTGATTTTAACGCTCCCAAATTCAGGTACTTGAAACCCAAACTTGGTGCTTCATGATAGCATTTCTATGAGCGGAATAATACTAATAATAATAACAATAATATAAATACCCAACTTAATTTACATAAATATCAGAGTCTATTCCCAAGTACGTAACCTTTAATACATTCATTATATAACATGATAGATAATATATATTATTATCTTAATAATATCAAACTATTACATAAGTTAGCATTGCATTCATTCAGCAACTTTTCCTTTTCCCTTGTTCTTAGAAGAGCATTCAGGTTGTTCACACTTAGCTGAAAACATTTAAATTAAACAAGTATGAGCATTTGAGTGCCCAGCAAGTAATAACAATTATAAATATTAGCTAAAATAATTAAATGTTTTCTTTGTACTTTCCTTCTACAACAAATCAATAGTTGTGACGTAATCTGAACTGATAATAATAACATAACAACTCTCAATCAAATTTTTAAAACTATGTATTGACTATAAATAGGGTTAAGGTGACATGCTATGAACATTGTTTTCAAATTTTGAATAGGTTTATGAGAACTCATCATCATAAACCGTCATAACTTACTACAGACACGAGGGGTGATCATTTGATATACCTCGTATTGATCAATACTAAATGCAAGAACGATGTTATCGTTCACTCTGTCCGCCTTAGGCGCATAAAAGCTTTCCCATGTTCAAGATGTTCATACTTAGTCGGGAATCCGAATCAAAACAATTTGAATGGATACAAAAAGGTTTTATCATATTCAACGATATTTCTAAATCTGTGTCTAACTAGTCAAAAAGCTTAAAAGGCTTTACATTAATGTATACATACGGGGAATCAATAAGTATATATAAATATATCAACATGTGATTAAATACAATGATTATACAAGTGAGGTCACTTGTATAACCATATTTAGAAATTAACGAACATAATAAATATATCTGAATTATATAATATTACCATGTTGATAAACAATGATCGGATACATAATATATAAAACAACAAGGTTAATAATCTGGTACAATAATAATATAATTCTGAAACTTTCTTACTCATGTCCATTGCATAAAGGAAATGCAAAGGTAAGACACTTGCTTGGTCTGCTACATACAATACGCAACTTAGTTTCTATCTTTTGTATACAACCTATCAGTAATAAGATCATTTTACTGATTAGAATAACATATCGTAACACATAATACTGCTTATTGCAGTCATCACATAACCTAATCACATTATCGCACATATTCAACAATCATTGAATCACAAATAAACATTAATACAATCAAAATATCTAAGTCTAGATCAATTTCTGAAACATGTCGGTCTACCTACAGCTTTATCGGGTAATTATCGAGTCTAAGACTTTATCCTGTAGTTCCATAACTATAAATATCAGTTATTATTTTTAAATGACTTATAATAATTTGTAAACATTTATTATAATTTATCATGAATTTTCAAATACCGGAATCATTATTAAATGATTTAAATATTAAATAATTCTATTATCATTAACATTTAATTAATATTAAACTATTCATGAAATCATTGCAAAAATTTTAAAGTTATTTATAATAACTCAAAATATTTTTAAAACATTTATATTACCCTTAAATGATTTTTAAAATACATAAAATCATTTTAAATAATTATCGTTAATATTTAAATATTAATGTACGATTCCTCAAAATATTAAAAGTCATTAAGTATATCTTAAAATATTTTTAATTCATTTATATCCTCTTTAAATGATTTTTAAATTAATAAAACTATTTTAAAACTATTTATTTAATATAATTATTAAATAAATATTATATTGTTAATATTAAATTAATATCATTAATATTAAATTATTAATGAAATTATCCATTAAATATTAAAAATTATATTTTATAACTTAAAATATCTTTAAACACTTTATTTTCATTTAAAATAATTTTTATAATATTAAAATCATTTTAAACTAATTTATTTATTATAATTATTAAATATATCTAATATCATTAATATTAAAATATTAATATTTTTCATGACAAAATTTCAAAAATTATATTTTATAACTTAAAATATTTTTATAACCTTTAAATCATTTTATATGATTTTTAAATCATTAATCCTATTTTTCATAATTTATTAAATAGACTAATTAAATATCATCAATATTCAATTAATTATAAATATTAATGAAAAATATCCCAAATAGTAAAAAATTATTTTTCATAATTTAAAATAATTTTTAAAACCATTTTTGGTAATTTATATAATTTATTTTCTATTTTTAATCATTTTTCAGAAATTAGGAAAATAAAATAAATAAAATTATCGCTATAGGCTATAGCGACAGTAACCCTCGCTGTTGGTGTTCTTGAGCTTCAAGAACACTGACAGACAGTTACTAGCATGCTAGGTTTGACTACGTTTAAATTTCAGTCCTTGCATTTTCTAGGTCTTGTTAAACATTATTCATGAAGTGTTTATGTAGCACTACACAAAACAATCATCATCTATGCCATACAATATAATATCTGCACAATTCAAAGCTTCAAAGTGGCTGTTAGAAGCTTTCTGGGTTACCCAGAAACCCAGACTGCTTCGAGTGACCACTTTGTGGCTCAATTATCCAATTGTTCTGGTCATCAAATAGGTTTGTTATTGGTCTAAACAGGTGATACTTACTACAAAGAACAACGACATAACATGATCACAGTCCAAGTATAACAGAATCATAAGTTATGATTCGGTCAAACCGTGTCAGAGGACATGATCTAACCATTTCTGGAATTTCCAAAAAATAACTTCGTGACCGGATGTCTAAATTTGACCATACATTAAATGCCACATGTTTGTTGTATAAGAAATCTAATAACATGGATCTATTGTCCATATAACATTCTACAATCTGGATACAAACACATTATCAAACAACTTAAACACTGACAGATCAAGGAGCTTGAAAACATTGTCAGACACATAAAAATGCTTTCTGGGTTACCCAGAATTCCTCTGGTCATGCCCGGTCGATGGGTTTTGACCAAGAATAACTCAAAATCTGGATATCTAATGATTGTGATTTCACTTTCAGATCCAAGACCATATAGCAAACTATTGATCTAACATATACAACATAAAAACACATGAACATGGAAGAATCTGTGGCGCCTGACATTTGGTTGTCAAAACACGAAACAAAATTTTCTAGATTTTGTAAAATGCTAGATCTAAGCCTATAGATGTTATGGATCTTACATCTATCAACCCATATCATTATTATACATTATAAACAACATATTTTAACACTCAATCATAACATTTAACATCGCATCAAAAGTCAGATTTTCAAGTTAGGGTTTATACCTTCTATGATCAAATTCCGATTCAAGGCTACTGATGTTGTTATATGTATTAGTGGGGCTTGTTTTATGAATGATAAAGCAAAGAAATTTCGTGGGTTTTGAGTTGAGAGAGTCAAGGATGAGAGTTGTGCAAAATGAGTTAGCAAATGAATTATTTTCTCTCTCCAATCTATATATACCACTTGCAAATGTAAATGGCTGATACAAGAATTGATTTGCTGGAGATTTTTTTTGTGTTATTTTATGTCACATGGTCAAATAAGTTGGTCACCCACTCCATATTTGGTTAGATACACAAGTTACATAATAAAAAAAATCCAAAGAGGGGTATTTTGGACATTTATCTTATATTTTTAATGGTCATTTTGTAATCTTGACAAACCCTTAGGGTTTGACCCTAAGGTTTCCAAAAATTTAACTTTTTAGGCTTTGTATTTAGGGTTTAAAAATAAAAATTATAAAAATTTTAGTTTCTAAAATGGACAATTAGGGTTTCTTAATTAACATAGGGTATCTAATTACATTATACATGAACATTAGGGTTTAAAATTTAATAATTATAATTAACCTTGCTAATTTAGCAATTAGGGTTTACAAATTAGTAATTAGGTTTTATAATTACTAATTAGGGTTACAAAATATAGAAATTAGGGTTTCTAGAAATTAATATTTCAAAATTTTAATTGAGTTTACCTAATTAATCAAATCATTGTATAATACACAACATAAATCATATACCATAGTTATATAATGATCTTGAATTTTCCATTTGAATTACAAAATAGGGTTAAACAAATTAATGCTAAGGTTTTGACATTATACACCATAATTGTCTAACCAATATCAATACATTATCAATATATATAGTGCATATTTATAGACTTTGAAAAATCAAAATATAATTAATATTATTTTATTATTCTCATTCTTTGATCAAAATCTAAAATTAGGGTATGGATTCCATATCGATTTATCTTTCATATTTAACATTATTAATTAAGTTAAAATAATTAACTTAATTAATGTAGCATAAATTCTTATAATAAAATAATTATTATAATAATTCCAAAAATCATTTCATATATTAAATAAATAATATATAATTATATTTTAATAGAAAATAATTTAAAAAACATTTTTACTATAAAATTAATTATTATAAGAATATAATTTATAATAAAAATTATTTGTAATAATTCATGTAATAAATATATTTTTATTTATCACATAAATACATATACCCATTATCTTGGCACATATTCCCCATATTTATTTGAATAAATATAAAAAACAATTTATACATAAAATTTTTGATTTATTTATATAGAAAATATCAAGTTGTTATATTCACCATCCCTTATAATGATTACATCCCTAATCATCATAGTTTAAAAACTACATACATATACAGGTACATAGCATACACAATCATTACAAGTAGATCTCGATCATAAATGATCGAACTGATCTTTAACTATACACATAAAGCTCTTCTATCTGATTCAACGGAATTTTTATTTCTAAAAGAACTCAAATTCCTCCTTCAAAATTTCTTTATAAAATAATTTACTATATATATGAAAATCATGTATATATATAAAAATAAAATAAAAGTTATACGAATAATATCTGGAGTTCCATTGCCAGCTGCTATGGTATCCTGGACCGTCATGTTGTAGACCCTTGCAGTAGATTTTGTTGGCTTGCTTGATGACGTAGGTCTCGTAATCGCCAGAGTCCCGCTGCCCTTGCCAGTATTCACACTTCATATCTCCATCCTCCTTTTCGAACAATCCCTCACCTTGTGTTCAGTCGATCTGCACAGAAAACACCCAGTGTTCATCCTTGGATTGGGGCAGTTGGGAGAGATATGGCCCTCCTGCCCGCACTTGTAGCATACAAACTTCCCCTTCAGACATTCTCTAGAGTGGTTCTTTCCACAAGTCTTACACTGTACAGCTGGCTTCTTAACACCTTCCTGCTTCACCTAGACATTTCCAAAATTGCTCACCTTCCTTTTGCTACTACCACTTATACTCTCACTATTAATTTCTGCATTCCCAGCTCCTTCGACCTTACCTTTGTTCTTCCTCTCCTTGTTGTAGAGGCGCATGGCCTCACTCCCTTCCTCTGCTATGATAGCCTTTTGCATGAGTGTTGCAAATGTAGGGATCTGCAACACCGCAAATTTGTTATAGAGCCAGGGTTTTAATCTCAGCTCAAACCTTCTCGCCTTCCTAGCCTCCGTATCAACTTGATGCGGAGTAAACCTAGCCAACTCATTAAATTTTGCGGTGTATTCTGACACCGTCATATTCTCTTGCTTAATTCAACTCAAAAAATTTAACCTCCATCCTAGCATGCATACTAGATGAAAAATAGTTTTGAAAAATAGTGTCTTAAATCTATCCCATGTAACTACATCTTCTCTTGCCCCCGCCTGATTTGTTTCCCACCAAAAGTTCACCTCCCCTTTCATCATGTACGTGGAAAAAGCTGTCTTTTGACCTTCAGCTACCCTAGCTATCACGAATGCTTTTTAAATCTCACTCCCTTCCTCTGCTATGATAGCCTTTTGCATGAGTGTTGCAAATGTAGGGATCTGCAACACTGCAAATTTGTTATAGAGCCAGGGTTTTAATCTCACCAAACCTTCTCGCCTTCCTAGCCTCCGTGATCAACTTGATGCGAGTAAACCTAGCCAACTCATTAAATTTTTGCGTGATTTCGACATCAAATCATATTCTCTTGCTTAATTCAACTCTAAAAATTTAACCTCCATCCTAGCATGCATACTAGATGAAAAATAGTTTTGAAAAATAGTGTCTTAAATCTATCCCATGTAACTACATCTTCTCTTGCCCCCGCCTGATTTGTTTCCCACCAAAAGTTCACCTCCCCTTTCATCATGTACGTGGAAAAAGCTGTCTTTTGACCTTCAGCTACCCTAGCTATCACAAATGCTTTTTAAATCTCGTTAACCTAAGTTTGGGCTTTAACAGGGTCAGTTGTACCTCTAAATTCTGGCGGTCCTACAGCTTTGAAGTCATTTGTGACAACCCGAAAATTTTTAAAATCTTGAATGATTAGAATAAAGGTTAAAGAATAAAACCTAGACGAGAATTTGAGGATTTATTTAAAATTTTCAAGTAAAACTTATGGTTTGTTATTCGAATGAGAATAGAGAAAATATGGGTTACAAAATTCCAAAACCCTAGAAATGAATTGATATGTTTTTGAATGAATATCAAGAATAAGGTATTATGATATCTGTAAAATTTGATATGAATTGAACAAGTATAAAGTCGTTAGTTAATACGATTAACAATATTAAGGGAGTAATTTAAAACTCAAAATTTGAGTTAGAGATAGAATTTTGAAGCACGGAATGCTCGGTTGCATCCGAAACATCAAGTTTAGTCAGAATGGACAGTAAACACAAAATGTGTAAACGTTGACTTTTGATCAAAGTCAACAGTTGACTTTTTATGGAGAAAAGTCAAAATAAGTGTGAGAAGTGAAATATGTTATGATTATGTGAATTATGTATATGATTAAATAAATATACATTATATAATGTGAATACATTTATTTTGTATATAAAGGTGAATTAAGAATTAAGTTATGTAACCTAATATATATATTAGGTGTGATAATTAAATAACCTAAGAGGTTATAATATGGGAGAATATTAGTATATAAATATATATACTAACATTAAGAGATTTATTTTATATATCTCAAATAATTAATTTTATAACCAAGTCTAATTGGGTTATGAAATTAAAAATGCATAAGTAAGGAATTTATTTTCTAGTGCGAGAAATAAAAACCCTAATTAAATGATTAGGGTAAAATAGAATTAAAAGTATTGGACGTTAATGATATCATAGCCCAATAATTTAAATAGAGTCCAAGAGAATTAAATTTAATGGACTAAGGAAGTTATATTAGTTAAACAAGCCCAATTAATTAATTAAGCATGAGATAGAGTGACTAAGGGTGATTAAATTATTTAATCTAGCCCAATATATTATGTATGTGACAAGTATTATATTGACCCAATTTAATTAGAGTTGAAAACGCAAGTTAGTTTTTGTTAGTAAGTAAAACAATTAAATTTGTTAGCTCAATGGGATTAATTAAGGGCCCAAACTAGGCCCACTTGTGGGAGAACAATAATATTAAAAATTATATTAAGTTAAGAGATATATTTTTATTATCTCAAGTTATTAATTTTATAACTTAATTAAACAAGTTTAGTTGGGTTATAGAATTTAAGGTACAAGAGTGATGATTTAAATTCTAAATATATGGAAAGGATACCCTAATTAAATATTTAGGGTGAAATAAGATAAAAAGAATTGGACTATGCTAATTTACATGGCCCAAACATTTTTCATTAGAGAGCCCAAACCTTTGGCCCACTTTATATGGATTATCTAGAAGCTAAATAACCCAAAATTTGCTAAATAAAATAAATCAAAAATTGGGACATTTTGGGGGGATGTACCCGACAAGATAAGAGGGAGAGAGAGACATGTGATTAATTCATTTTTTTTCAAAGTTGTTTAACAAATCCATGGCCATGTGTCACTCTAATCCTAGCTCCTCATTATTTTGCCAAGATTTGGAAGTTATACAAGAGATAAGAGAGAGAGAATGAAGATATGTTGGGATATTATATACATACACATATTATATCTATACAATTTCTCCTACTATAAATGTTCCTCAATTAATTTGCAAATAAGTTTCTTTTCTTCATCTCTCCAAAATAGCTAGCAAAATAAAATAGAAAAGAAAGAGAAAGAGAGAAGAACGGGAAAAAGAAGAAAGAGGGAGAGAAAGAGAAGAGGGCGAAGCCACGAGGGAAGAAAGAAGGAGGAGAAAAAAAAATTTCTCCATGAAGAAAGAGAAAGAGAAAGATATGAAATTATTTTTCCTAAACTTTCCTCTAATTTTTTTTTGTAATTTGATGAAAGGGGGTTTTGATTTGGAAGTTCAAAATCCTATGATCTATGTGTTTTTCATGGATTCAAGTATGGATTTACCCATATTGGGTGTTTATTTTGTTGTAATCAAAAAGGAAAAGAAAAATAATTTTTCTAGTTTTGAAATCCAAAATTTCTATTTACTTTGAAATTCCACCATTTTAAATTTATAACTCCTTTTTACGATCCGTCAAAGAGGGGTGCTAGATATATGTGTTTACTAGTTAACCCAAGTGGTAGCACTCAAAAATATTCAGTTTTCATGGAGTAGTGGTTGTGGAAGCCAAAACAGTCCCGATTTTTGGAAAGAAAATTGGACTGTTTTGGACCAGTCAACAACGGGGGAATTTTCGTCCAATTTTTTGTGCTTTAAAAATTCTGGAAAAATTTGGAGTTGTAATATCAGAAGATTTATAGGTTGTGTAAAAATTTGAGAATTTTTGGCCATACGGTTTGAGAGTTATGGATTTTACAATGAAGGGCTATTTTTATGAAGCCACCCGAATAACTCTCTGTGTATAAGTCCAAAAATTACAAATTATTACTGGATGTTCATGTGTATATCAAGAACATACTGTATAAATTTCAGAATTTTTGGAGTTAATCTCGATTTATGAAAAATCGGATAATATTTGGCTATTATGGACTATTTAAATATAGTAAATGGATTTTAAAAATTCCGCAAAAAATATATGTTCAATATGGAACTATATTCTGTCAAATCCCAGAAAAAAATATTTTTAAAACTGATTTGGTATTTTTCATCTAAATGATGATAAATGGATAAACGGATTTAATTAAATTTATGATGTCCAAAAATATGAAAAAACTATGATTTATGACTTGAGACCCTTGAGCATGGCTTATGCAAATTTTTGATGAAGTTTTGGGTCGGGTGTGAAGTGTTGTGATGTTTATGGCATTTTAGAATGATTAAATATATTATTTGGTAAAATGTAAACAATTTAAATAAATTGTTTATAAGCTTAGTAAATAATTAAAATATTGTTATAATATTAATAATATTAGGTTTTGAGATTATTGAGTGATTAATAACATTTGAATTAAAGTGTTATGAAATCATTGATTTAAAATATTATTTAATAATTAATAATATTAGTAAATGAATTTAATGTTATTAAATGGAGTTTAAAAGAGGAGTTAAGTTAATTTGACATTCAATAGGTCATATTGAATGTATAGTATGATGATTTGGAAATTTGATATATTGAGAACGAAAACAACTTGCTGAATTAGAGAAAACAGCTTGCTGAATTAGAGAAAACAACTTGCTGAATTAGAGATAATAGTCAGCTGGATTGGCAATTTGTTTGCTAGATTTAGAATCCAGGCTGCATGATTAGTATTTAAATTATTAGATGTTAAAGAATAACTTATGAAATGAAAAAGAAAGTGTTAAATCATAATGGATATGATATAGTGATTAAAGAATTATCTAAGGATGATAATAATACTGATGTGTTAAGAGGTTATCTAATATTTGATTAAGTGTTACATAATCTATGGATAAAGTAATTGTATTATGATACAAAGTAGAATATGCTGATTGAAAGACCAATCTTATTATTAATGATAGGTCTTACCAAAAGAAGTTAACTTAAACTGCGTAGCAGTAGTAAACGAATCAGGCAAGTTTCCTTAACTCAAACTCGAGTTCTATTTCAAAGTATGTTAGTGAATGATTATTGATGATTGTTCATATCACTACAACAAAAAGGCTTATCAGCGACCGACTATCAGCGACCGCACTCGGTCGTAGATAGCTATCTCATGATCGCTGATGCGGTCGGCCGATAATCGTCGATAAAATCCTGGTCATTGGGATGCACATCAACGACCACTATTAGCTTGAATCGAGATATCTCGCGACCGCCATGAGCGTAATCGAAATGACAAATACGGTCGGCCGAAATGAGTCAAGATGGTCCAGGCCAAAGTTGACGTGGTCCACGCGTGTCGCGATTATTATCGGATGACCGACGCGGTCTCGAATAAGTATGCCATCGCTAATAACGTTCAATGATCGCACGCGGTGAGCGATATGAAAAAAAATTATTCTGACCAGATTTTCTTTGTTTTGCGTAATTCCCAAAAAACCTGCACATTTTTTCACCGCTTTATCCCAACACACATACACACCAAGATAAACAACATACAAAACAATATAAACATCCATCGTCCACCAACACTTACACCAAACTAGTATATAAACCTTTAAAAACCAATATGATTTGAATAAATATAATAACATTTCAAAACTTGTTTAAGTAACATATATACAAACATCCAAATAATGAATATACAAGTACAAGGTTATGTCAAGCGTCGCTGATAGTCTTGGTCGCTGTTAGGCCTTTTTTCTTGTAGTGTATTTAAACTGATTATTCATTCGCACTTAGTGCATGTTGCATATGTTCATCAGGTATGAAAGGCTAATCACCTTTATTACCATAAGGTTCAGTTAAATTGTTTATGGTCATTGTTAACCTTCAAACATTATTGATTCAGTCATGAAATTATTGAAACTTGATTCATGTTATTTCACAATTATTATATTATTGAAAACTTGAAAGCTTATTCATTCTTTTCAATCATGATATATCTTCATTGTATTTAAAACTTGTTGGGCAAATTTGATGCTCACCCTTGCTATATTATGATAATAAATTTCAGATAAAGGCGAAGGCTTGAAGAATGACAGAGACAAAAGCAAAATACAGTAATAGATTATTATAAGGATAACTATTTAGTTATCTTATTGTAAACCTTTATAATTTTGAAGGTATGTATTCAGTTAAGGTTAATAAACCTGAGAAAATGTTATAGAATTATGTAAAATAAATAATATATGTTTATTTGTTCCGCATTAGATGATAGAATATGTATGATGATGAAGTATCATAACGTACCAAGTCCGAGGTTCTTGGGACCCAGATTTGGGGACGCTACATCATTGAAATTCACCAGGCGATTATCTGGCTGGTTTCTCGCGGCTAGTATTCCTTGTTCCATAGTCTGAGCTACCATGTTCAGGAAGTTCTGCATCGAGTCTGGTTGTTGTCCCCTGGCGTTGTTGACAGATTCTTCTGCCCTTTGATTTCGAGTTCGACATCTTGGCAGCATTATCTAGTTAAGTAAAACCATAAATTATACTTTATTAACTTACATTCTAAACCTTATCATATAAGTTTAATATAATAAACATGTTTCATTACTCAAACATAGATTCACATATTCATTTAGCGAATACTTTACATAGCATAGCACATAATGCTTTAAACATCAGCTATCCCTTTTTGTGACCGCAAAAGCCGAGATTTACAGTCTTGACTAACACAAAAGTTGAGAATATTACATTACACAGTAATACTAATCTTATATATTGCATTAAACACACCTACATAACAGAACCTATACTACCTATTTATTATGCCTTTTTCTTGGACAACCTTTCGCCTAATGATCTTCTATCCCACAGATAAAACATGCACCTGTTTTATAGTCGGGACAATACAGAGTGGCATGTCCCTCATAGCCGCAAAGGTAACATATCTTTTTCCATTTCTTCTTATCGAATTTTTGTAAGTTGTGGTCTTCTATCTTTCTTTTCCCCTTATTGCTCGGAGCTGCACACGATGTGTTGCTTTTGGCTCCCATCTGACAAATTTGGATATTAAGCTTATCTTGTTCTTCCGTTGTTTCGATTAAGGCTTTTTGCAATTACCTATTCAGTAGCTTTTCTATTTTCTATAGCTTTTCCAGAGAAGAAATCTTGTTCCTCAGATCCTGCACCTCTGTTGATGCTTGATCAGCTTCAACTTTAGTGTCCGAATCACTATCTGTCAGTTCCATCATTTCTGGATCTGGTACTACATTTTCTACAATAACAACCAACCTCAATGTTTTTTTTATTGTGAGCCTCTATTTCAGCTATTGTTTTCGATATTAGCTCGGGTGTATGTATTTTATCCTTCTTCATGCTATAAGCATATAACAAGCCTTTTCCACCAGACATCTACACACATAAATTATCTTGATTAGCATATAGTATATACACACAACAATTAATAGTTTTATATAAGTTATCTTTTTTTTTTGTTTTACGATGAATTTATTCAATTACCTCCTCTTATACTATATATGAGTTATTTATAATTTTAACGTTTCCATATGTTCTAAGGTTATAGCCTAAGGTCTATCCCACCTAAGGTTTCTAAACCTAAAGCTCTGATACCAACTTGTAATGCCCACAAATTCAGGTACTTGAAACCCGAACTCGGTGCTTCACAATATCATTTCTATGAACGGAATAATACTAATAATAATAACAATAATATAAATATCCAACTTAATTTACATAAATATTAGAGTTTATTCCCAAGTACATAAACTTTAATACATTCATTACATAACATAATAGATAATATATATCATTGTCTTAATAATATCAAACTATTACATAAGATATCATTGCATTCATTCAGTAACCTTTCTTTTTCCCTTGTTCTTAGCAGAGCCTTCAGGTTGTTCACACTTAGCTGAAAATATTTAAATTAAGCAAGGATGAACATTTGAGTGCCCAGCAAGTAATAACAATTATAAATATTAGCTGAAAGGATTAAATATTTTCTTTGTACTACCCTTCTATAACAAATCAATAGTTGTGAAGTAATCTGAACCGATAATAATTACATAACAACTCTCTATCAAAAATTTGAAAATACGTATGGACTATAAATAGGGTTAAGGTGACATGTTATGAACATTATTTTTAAATTTCGAATAGGTTTAACAGAACTTCATCCGCAAACCATCATAACTAACGGGCACGGGGGGTGATCAGCTCGTTATGCCCTGTATTGATCAATACTACATGCAAGAACGATGTAATCGTTCACTCTATCCGCCTTGGGCGCATAAAAATTTTCCCATGTTTAGGATGTTCAAACTTAGTCGGGAATCCGAATCAAAATAATTTTAATGGATACAAAAAGGTTTTATCATATTCAACGATATTTCTAAATATGTGTCTAACTAGTCAAATAGCTTAGACGGCTTTTCATTAATGTATATATACGGGGAGTCAATAAGTATTTATAAATATATCAACATGTGATTAAATACAATGATTATCCAAGTGTATACCCATATTTAGAAATTAATGAATAAAATAAATATATCTAAATTATATAATAATACAATGTTGATAAACAATGATCGGATACATAATATATATAACAATAGGGATAATAATCTCGTACAATAATAATATAATTCTGAAACTTTCTTATTCATGTCCATTGCATAAAGGAAATGCAAAGGTAAAGACACTCATTGTCTACGCTACATACAATACGCAACTTAGTTTCTATCTTTTGTATACAACCTATCAGTAATAAGATCATTTTACTGATTAGAATAACATATCGTAACACATAATACTACTTATTGCAGTCAACACATAACATAATCACATTGTCACACATATTCAACAGTCATTGAATCACAAACAAACATTAATACAGTCAAAATATCTAAGTTCAGATCAATTTTTGAAATATTTCGGTCTACCAACGACTTTATCAGGTAATTATCGAGTCTAAGACTTTATCCTGTACTTCCATAACTGTAAATATCAGTCATATTATTTTTAAATGACTTATATTAATTTTTAAACATTTATTATAATTTATCATGAATTTTAAAACACCCGAATCATTATTAAATTATTTAAATATTAAATAATTCTATTATCATTAACATCTAATTAATATTAAACTATTAATGAAACCATTGCCAAAATTTTAAAGTTATTTATAATAACTCAAAATATTTTAAAACATTTATATTACCCTTAAATGATTTTTAAAAAATTTAAAATTATTTTTAAATAATTATCGTTAATATTTAAATATTAATGTACTATTCCTCAAAATATTAAAAGTCATTAAGTATATCTTAAAATATTTTTAATTCATTTATATCCTCTTTAAATGATTTTTAAATTAATAAAACCATTTTAAAACTATTTATTTAATATAATTATTAAATAAATTTAATATCATTAATATTAAATTAATATCATTAATATTAAATTATTAATGAAATTTTTCATTAAATATTAAAAGTTATATTTTATAACTTAAAATATCTTTAAACACTTTATTTTCATTTATAATATTAAATAAATCTAATATCATTAATATTAAAATATTAATATTTTTCATGACAAAATATAAAAATTATATTTTATAACTTCAAATATTTTTATAACCTTTAAATTATTTTAAATATGATTTTTAAATCATTAATACTATTTTTCATAATTTATTTAATACACTAATTAAATAAATTAAATATTATTAATATTCAATTTATTATAAATATTAATGAAAAATATCCCCAAATAGTCAAAAATTATTTTTCATAATTTAAAATAATTTTAAAACCATTTTTGTTAATTTTTATAATTTATTTTCTATTTTAATCATTTTTGAGGAAATTAGGAAAATAAAATAAATAAAACTGTCATAGTTATAGGCTATAGCGATAAGAATCTGTCATTGTTGGTGTTCTTGAGCTTCAAGAACATCGACAGACGAAGCATTAGTGTGACGCCCCCAAATCCAAGGTATCTTTTCTGGCGAGATGGTGCTTCTGGTGCTACGATTCATATAAACATTCAATTGAAATACCTCAAAAGAACGGATATGTCTTATATATATATATATATATATATATATATATATATATATATATATATATATATATATATATCAAAAGAATATTTACATACCCCAGGTTCTTTATAACCAATACATTGTCTTTGTCATAATATCAATATCATTCTGTACAAAACTTATACTATTACAAATGTAATCTACGGGTTCACCTTTGCTTCAAAGTGGCTGTCAGAAGCTTTCTGGGCTTTCTGGGTTACCCAAAAACCCAGTCTGCTTCGACTGACCACTTTGTGGCTCAATTATCCAACTGTTCTGGTCATCAAATAGGTTTGTTACTGGTCTAAACAGGTAATGCATACTACAAAGAACAACGACAAAACATGATCACAGTCCAAGTATAACAGAATCAGAAGTTATGATTCGGTAAAACCCTATCAGAGGGCTTGATCTAACCATTTCTGGAATTTCCAGAAAATAACTTCGTGACCGGATGTCTAAATTTGACCATACATTAAATGCCACATGTTTGTTGTATAAGAAATCTAATAACATGGATCTATTGTCCATATAACAGTCTACAATCTGGATACAAACACATTATCAAACAACTTAAACACTGACAGATCAAGGAGCTTGAAAACATTGTCAGACACATAAAAATGCTTTTTGGGTTACCCAGTGTTCCTCTGGTCATGCCCGGTCAACGGGTTTTGACCAAGAATAACTCGAAATCTGGACATCCAATGACTATGATTTCACTTTCAGATCCAAGACCATATAGAAAAATATAGATCTAACACATACAACATAAAAACACATGAACATAGAAGAATATGTGGCGCCTGACATTTGGTTGTCAGAACACGAAACAAAATTTTCTAGATTTTGTAAAATGCTAGATCTGAGCCTATAGATGTTATGGATCTTACATCTATCAACCCATATCATCATTATACATTATAAACAACATATTTTAACACTCAATCATAGCATTTAATATCGCATCAAAAGTCAGATTTTCAAGTTAGGGTTTATACCTTCTATGATCAAATTCTGATTCAAGGCTAATGATGTTGTTATATGTATTAGTAGGGCTTGTTTTATGACTGATAAAACAAAGAAATTTCGTGGGTTTTGAGTTGAGAGAGTCAAGGATGAGAGTTGTGCAAAATGAGCTCGCTAATGAATTATTTTCTCTCTCCAATCTATTTATACCACTTGCAAATGTAAATGGCTGATACAAGAATTGATTTGCTGGAGATGTTTTTGTGTTATTTTATGTCACATAGTCAAATAAGTTGGTCACCCACTCTCTATTTGGTTAGATACACAAGTTACATAATAATAAAAAAAATCCAAAGAGGAGTATTTTGGTCATTGAACTTATATTTTTAATAGCCATTTTGTAATTTTAACAGGGGTTTAACCCTAAGGTTTCCAAAAAATTAATTTTCCAGGCTTTGTATTTAGGGTTTAAAAATAAAAATTGTAAAAATTTTAGTTTCTAAAATGGACAATTAGGGTTTCTTAACTAACATAGGGTATCTAATTATATTATACATGAACATTAGGGTTTAAAATTTACTAATTATAATTAACAATGCTAATTTAACAATTAGGGTTTACAATTAGTAATTAGGTTTTATAATTACTAATTAGGTTACAAAATATAAAAATTAGGGTTTCTAGAAATTAATATTTCAAAATGTTAATTAGGGTTTACCTAATTAATCAAATCATTATATAATACACAACATAAATCATATAACATGCTTATATAATAGTCTTGAATTTCCCATTTGAATTAAAAAATAGGATTAAACAAATTAATGTTATGGTTTTGACATTATACACCATAATTGTCTAACCAATATCAATACGTACATAAAGTACATATTTATAAAGATTGAAAAATTAAAATATAATTAATATTATATTATTATTCTCATTCCTTGATCAAAATCCAAAATTAGGGGTTGGATTCCATATCCGATTTATCTTTCATATTTAACATTATTAATTAAGTTAAAATAATTAACTTAATTAATGTAGCATAAATTCTTATAATAAAATAATTATTATAATAATTCCAAAAATCATTTCATATATTAAATAAATAATATATAATTATATTTTCATAGAAAATACTTAATAAAACATTTCTATTATAAAATTAATTATTATAAGAATATAATTTATAATAAAATTATTTGTAATAATTCATGTAATAAATAAATTTTATTTATCACATAAATACATATACCCATTATCTTGACACATATTTCCCATATTTATTTTAATAAATAAAAAAAAATTATACGCAAAATTTTTGATTTATTTATATAGAAAATATCGGGTTGTTACATTAGTGCGGACTTGTAATCTAAATACTGAGATGAACAACCATATTATTAGGGGTTTACGCTTAGCGTTAAAATGTTTGTGCAGAATACATTGTACGAAGGGCTGATCCCCCTAAGTACGTGGAGTCCTTATAGTCTTATGAGTGTTAAAGTTTAAGTTGAAAGAGTACTTATAACTGTGGACATGGTTCGTGGTCATTAGACCCTCAGTGGTATATTTCAGAATGTTAATAGAACATATTGTTCAGTTCTATTGAGCCTATTATTTGGCAGTTCATGTAAAGTCTTATTCAATTTCATTTCAAGTGAGCCTTGTTTACTCACTCTTGCTTATATAAATATTACAGCTAAAGTTGAGAAGGTTGACGTACCTAGCACCAGTAAGGGAAAAAGAAAGATGAACAAGTACTAAAGACTTGTAATCATTTTGATATTTTATTTTCAGACTTTAGTTTAAATGATTGTAATGGAGTTTATTTATTTTTTGCATTTGAATGATTGAATGTAAAGGTTAGATAACCTGAGAGATTTTTATTAATGTAATCCCTTAAGGGAAGGTTTATTATTCAATTTTTATTATGATTGGGTAGTTAGATATGAATGTTCTGATTAAGTGAACGCCAAATCTTTGAGGTAATGAAGTACCGGGATTTGGGGGTGTCACAAGAACCAGAACTGCAATTTGTGAAAAATTGCAGAACATGACCAATTTCTAATAATTTCTTTATTCGTTCATTAATTTAACATACCCAGACACTATAATATACACATAACTACTACTCAACCCTTCTAGCATGATTTTAACACGTTAAAACATACAATTTCTTGAATCAATTTATAATTCCACTGTTCTTGAAAGTTTTGAACACAAAACAAAAAAATTAACTCTATGGTTTCGTTATAACTCCGAATTTGTCCATTCTAATTTTGTCTTCTTCATTTTAACAAACATAATTACATACAAGTGTAAATTTATGATACAACATATGATTAGCTTATTAAATTTGGTACGTAAGGCCATATGGCAATATTTTCATACTCTGTAACTTTGATAAACTATATACGACATATTATTTTATGAAACCGATGTTATGGGACCATACAATATATAGTAAAACATGCTATTATGTTATATTAACACATATATTCACATAATCATTACCCTTTCCAACTACAGAGATTTTAACAGAACTTGAAAACCATTTTTTTTATAAAAACTTCAATGACGTAAATTAAAACTGGGTTGAAGAGATTACCCAAGTGTAGATGAGTAGAGATGAAACCTATTTTTTAGATACTTCTTCAATCACAAAGTTCTCACAGAATTTCCTCTGAAATCCTTTAATTCTCTCTGTAGACTTGTTTTTCTTTTCCCAGACTTAGAAAATAAGGAAGGAAGACGTATAAAATAAAGGAACGAACGCAGTTGTGGTCAGTTAAGCAATCATGGGTTAACTGCCCTCAACCTCCACTAAGGCCTTGTTTGGTTCACTTATTAGAATGTTTTTCCCATTAATTTGATAAACCTCGTATACTATAGTTTAATAATGTCACACTCATTTACACAATAAATCAAATATCTTATTTAATTTAATTTAAATAAAATATAATAATTCCTCATTAATTCAAATAGTCATAAAATTAAATTTCTCATTTATTAATTATGTCAAATTATTAAATCTCTAATTAATTACTAAATTAATTAAAATAACTTTATGCTTATTAAATATTTCATTTAATTCAAATGTAGTGGATGGCCAAACTAGACCATTCGATTACTGTTAGTGTTTCTGGAAAACCCAGAAACTGGATGAACTAGTTTTCTGAAAGCCTTTGACTGGACTGAATCTAGAGATTTGGATGTTGTTGAACTGGGGTGTTGTTATGTAAATATTTTATGACACAAGGACTATAGATTTGAACATTAATAACACCAATTGGATGAATAGAAACTTGAGCAAATCGAGCTAAAAAGTGTCTAGTCGACACTGTTTGAGTTTCTGGGTTACCCAGAAAACCTAGATTGAGCCTGACAGTGCTTTTGATTGGCCAGATCGTCAGGTTGTGGTGTGATATGACCTATATTATGGTTGGTTCTTATAGTGTTACATAAACACTACACGATTGATGCTCAAGCTTGCCCAGAAACGCATTACATTGAGAATCAAAGGCGGTCAAAGTAGACCCCTTGAACACTGACTGTCAGTGTTCTTGAGCCCCAAGAACACCAACAGCGACGGTTTGTGTCACTATAGTCTTTAGCGACAATTTTAAATAATTTATTTTCTAAATTTCTGGAAAATGATTAAAAATGGAAAATAAATTCTAAAAATTACAAAAATGGTTTTAAAAATTATTTTAAATTATAAAAATTAACTTTTGATAATTTGGGATTTTTTTCATTAATATTTATAATTATTTGGATATTAATGATATTTTATTTATCTAATTAGTTTATTAAATAATATAGAGAAAAATGATTTTAATATTATAAAAATCATTTTAAATAAGAATAAAGTGTTTAAAAATATTTTGAGTTATAAAATGTAATTTTAATATTTTTGGAGAGTTTTCATTCATAAATTAATATTAATGATAATTAATTAATTTAATTAATGTATTAAATAAATTATGGAAAAATAGAATAAATAATTTAAAAATAATATAAAAATGATTTAAGTGTTATACAAATATTTTAAGTGTTATAAAATATAACTTTTGATATTTTGTCATGAAAACATTACTCCCTCTCGTCCCAAATTAATTGCTCAAGATTGACTTTTTTTAAGTGAAATTGACTATTTTTAAAATTAATAATTAAGCATATATAAATATATTTCTTAAATTATAAAAATTGGGATTAGTAATAAATTGTATATATTTTCTTTTGGTTATAATCTCTTCACCTATATTTTAGCAAAAATAGTAAAAAAATTAGTTTTAAAAATGGTCAATTTGACTTTCAAAAGTCAAAACTGAGCAATTAATTTGGGACGGAGGGAGTTATATTTAATAGTAATGGAAATTATCGGATAATGGATTTAAAGGTTTAAAAATTATATAAATATTATTTTAAGGTATTAAAAATACTTTGAGATATTATAAATATATTATAATATTATGGCATGTATTTCATTAATATTTAATATTAAATAAATATTTATGATAATTGAATTATGTGGTATTTAATTCATATAAATACGATATTAAAGATTGAAAAATCATGATAAAAGATAATAATTATGTAAAAATTATTATGAGACTTTGAAAATTATTTTGACTAATAATATAATTATCTTAGATAATCGTTAAGTATTTAGGCAGAGTTTAATTGAACTTAAACTCGATATTTATCCCACTAAAGCCGCTGGGATGTCGAATTGTCTTTGGATTCAACTTCTTAATCGTAATAGTTTGACTTGATAATAGGTCTTATATGCTGTATAGACCGATAGGATTATGTGTTAATGTGTTTAGGTTATTTTAAATATTGTGATGATATTATTCTAATTTTGTAGATCAATATTATATATAATAGGTCTTCAGGCAAAGCTAGAGAAATTGTGTAGCGATAATCAACGGATCAAGCAAGTTTTCTCTTACTCGACCTCGAGTTGATATTTTTGAAATATGCTTGTGGTTAATCTCTACTGATTATACCATGTCTATGAATTATTGATCCGCACTATGTGTACATTATATGTATTCATCAGGTACGAAAGGCTGATCACCTTCATTAATATTCGGTCTAGATATATTTGTTCATATTCCACGTTCGTTCAGCTATGAAAATTTGTTCATGTTAGTTCACAATTATATTGTAGAACTTTAGCCAGCTTATTGTTTAATTCTTTCTATCATGATATATCTGTAACTTATTGAAGTTAAACTTGCTGGGCAAACTTGTTGCTCACCCTTGCTATATCATGATTAACATTGTAGATTAAGACGAATGCGTCGAATACAGGAAAGGACAAAGCCAAGTCCAGCTTGGGATAATATGTGCAGATAAAATTTGTAACAATAATGTATGATAATGACATTGTATGTCGATTAGGTTATAAATTATGTAGTTAATTAAGGCTGCTCGACCTTGGGGATAGTGTGTAAAATGTAATGTATAAACAATATATGTTTATATCTTCCGCAATAGTTATAGAATTGATTGTACCGGATCCGCGGTGATTCGGGACCCAGATCTGGGGCCCTCACAATTGGTATCAAAGCCGTAGGTTATAAACCTTAGGTAAGGTTACCTGAGACTAATAACCGCAGTGATTAGGTTAAGTACTAACTCAAATAGAGTTAGTGTGTCAGTAAGATTCAAAGACGAATCTCGGCGAGTTATTAAGATATAGAGTTCCCTAACTCTGATAAAAATGGTGAACAGTAGTAATGAATAGATAGTGTCTAAAAGACTAAAAGTACAGTGATAGGAGATCGTAAAACAAAATGATCATAGTATAGAAATGAATCGTAATTTATACGATGAGATCACCCCGTGATCTGATAAGGTGATAGCAGGGAGAAGAATCGATCTATTAATTGAAAAGTTTACAGCAAAGATTGATGTGTGTCTATGAATTGGTACAGATTCAGGAAAGGATTATGAATACAAATTAAATGAAATTCGTATTGAGAAGGAAGTTAGGATTAGGTGGGGATTTCAATTGAGGACTCATGTCAGCAGCTGAGTTGTATGATTCCTTGTTATGGGCGAGGAATTGTACTTGGTGTAAAAACCAGTTAGTTCCTGGTACTGATAATCATTGAAATGTCTGTGTCACGCTATTTTCTATATGCGTGTTGAGAAGGTGATTCTTTTCTCATGTGTATAACATATAGATAGGTTATAGGTAGAGAATATAAGGTTAAGTACGAGTTCTTAAAACTCATACTTATGGTACGTTCGTGACTCATAATTATATGAAATGTTTATGAACCCCTCAGCGAATGGACGCCAAAGGTCTGTTTAGGACAAGTTCATAAACTCATATGATTGTGGCAAGTTCATGAACTCATAAGTGTGGTAAGTTTGACGAACTAGATAAAGTTTTGTGTGAATGGAGTATTGAGGATTATAGGAACAAATAGATTGATTAAGCAATTGATTATTAGTGGAGACATAGGTTTTCCAAATCTCCTAGCTATGCTAGACTTCAAAATTTTTGACATCAAGCTAAATACGCACTATGTGCTCTTGAAAATGAATTTTTATTCTCAACTCCTGGTGACCATTGTGTATGAGTGGACTTCGGGCCACCGACACATCGTTACCTATTGAGATAATAAAATAGAATTATAATGGTTTTTAAACGGTTTAATGAATAGTCTATGCTACTTGTTTTAGCTAGAAGATAATGATTTGAAATATCAAAATATATTTTTATTTATCACTTATGTACCATGTAACCTGGTGCAGAGATGATAAAAAGTTGATGGAGTTATAAATACAGGAATACTTAGTGTTGAATTTGATCTAAAATCGTTGTTCCACTATTGTATGATGTGTTATGACAATGTCAGTCGATGAAGACATCCTAAAACGGTCTGTTAATACAATACGACATCATGACGACATTTTTAAACTATGTTTAAAATTATAATTTGCCAACGGGGTTTGGCTATACCTAAATATTTCGATTAAATTGAATTATTGATATGAGTCTAAGCTATTTGATTCGGCTAGACCAACATTTATGAAAATCCTAAGCGTTGTTTGAAAATTTTCCCGAACTAAATTGTTTTGGTGCGAATTTTGCTAAAGACTGAGGTAAGAAAATTTTTGTGCGCCTAAGGTGGATGGGATAGAAGGAACTGGGAAAATTTGTTCCATCCAGCAGTACTTGGCAAGTACTGGGCATATCAGGCTAATTACCCTATCTGTTTGCAAGATATGAAGGTTTGCAGATGAATTTCTATATAACCTTTTCGAAAATGAAAGTTCGTAGTCTATATGACTCCTCAGTATGATTTAAATAATTTAACTCTTGTGAGAGATGTTTTGGATAGCATGTGATGTTGTATATGAAAGGTGTAAGGTGTAAGGTAAATTTCGGGGACAAAAGTTTTAGAAGAAGGGGTGAATGTGACAACCCGAGAATTTGGATATTTATTAAAATCTTAAAATATTGAATTAAGGTTAAATAATAAACCTAGACAGAAAATAAGTGTATGGATTTGACTATTTTTTTGAAGGAATTTTATGGATTTAAATATCTTTCTAAAGAATTATTCAGGATTAAGGGTATAAGTGTATATGTATCTATGTATGTGTTTTTATGTGTACCGTATGTGGTTAAGGGTCAAGGGTTGACCAGATAACTAATATCAGTGACAAACCCTAATATTTTATTAGGAACGTCGACGTTTAGTTAGAAAACCCTAATTTTAAAAGTAGATACCCTAATTGTTTCGTTAGAAACCCTAATGTACAATTATGGACCTAATTGCTAAATTAGCAATTTGAATTAGGAAATATTAATCCTAATTAGCAAGCTTGAATTATGATTTAGAAATCTTAGTATAATTAGAGACTCTTAATTATAATTTAGAAATATTAATTTTCTATTTTAAAAACCTAAATTGGAAATCCTAAAAAATTGATTTTTAAGAACCTTAGGTTTTAACCCTAAGGGTCAAACCCTAAGGGTTCAAACCTTTATGGTTTAAACCCTAAGGGTTGAATCAATTGACTAGAATGTCATTAAAATTGTAATGCAAATGACCAAAATAACCTTTTTGGATTTCTTTATTAAGTTACTTGTAAATCTTATTAAATGTGGAGTTGGTGACCAACTAATTTTGACCTTGTGACATAAAAACCTCAAGCAAATCAGTCAAAGTCATCAGCCATATACAATATATCATAATATATATAGATTAAGAAAGAGAAAGTGTACTAAATTGGCTCATTTGTACCCAAGCTCTCAATAACTCTTTCTCTCTCCTAAACCTTTGAAAATCCTAAGTGCACCAGTCACAATATAACCCTCTAACACTCCTAGATCAGATTGGCAATACAAGATCAAAGCTTGGACAAAGAAGGTATAAAATCCTAACTTGACTTTGATCTTGCATGATAAGATAAAGTTTATGTGTTTAAAATCATGCTAGAATATGTTTTGTGTTGATCTATGATGATTCATCATAAATCTATAACATCAAATGGCTTTAAAAGTGAAGTTTTCAAAAACTGCTCAAGAACAGTAAAGTGGTCTGACAACCAAATGTCAGTGGCTCTAGATCTTTTCTGTGTTTATGATTTATCTTGTATTACGTGTTAGATCCATAGTCTGACATGAGGTCTTTAATATAGAAGTGGAGTCACAACTATTCCATGTCTAGATTGTAAGATATTCATGGTTAAAACCCGTTGACCGAGCTTGACTGGATAATATCTGGGTAACCCATAAATCATATATCCAAGTCTGACAAGATTTTGCTTCGCTTTGATGTGTCAGGTATTATGTGTTTTGTTGATGTTGTTTTAACCTATTTGTAGCCTTTAATATGGACTCTAGAACCATGGCTTTTGATCCTTTAAAACATCAACTTATCGAATGTAGTGGACGGTCAAACTAGACCATTCGATCACTGTTAGCGTTTCTAGAAAACCCAGAAACTGGATGAACTAGTTTTCTGAAAGCCTTTGTTTGGACTGAATCTGGAGATTTGAATGTTGATGAACTGGGGTGTTGTTATGTAAATGTTCTATGACACAAGGAATATTGATTTGAACCTTAATAACACCAATTGGATGAACAAAACCTTAAGCAAATCGAGCTAACAAGTGTCTAGTCGACACTGTCTGGGTTTCTGGTTACCCAGAAAACCCAGATTGAGTCTGACAGTCCTTTTGATTGGCTAGATCATCATGTTGTGGTATGATATGACCTAGATTATGGTTGGTACTTCTAGTGTTACATAAACACTACACGATTGATGCTCAAGCTTGCCCAGAAACGCATTACACTAAGAATCAAAGGCCGTCAAAGTAGACCCCTTGAACACTGATTGTCAGTGTTCTTGAGCCCCAAAAACACCAACAGCGACGCTTTGTGTCACTATAGCCTTTTGCGACAGTTTTAATTAATTTATTTTCCGAATTTTCGGAAAATGATTAAAAATAGAAAAT
Source organism: Panax quinquefolius (assembly GCA_020205615.1). NCBI lineage: Eukaryota > Viridiplantae > Streptophyta > Magnoliopsida > Apiales > Araliaceae > Panax > Panax quinquefolius. Next base: position 76,141,429 of record CM035172.1, read on the forward strand.
AAATTCTAAAAATTACAAAAATGATTTTAAAAATTATTTTAAATTATAAAAATTAACTTTTGATAATTTGGGATATTTTTCATTAATATTTATAATTATTTAGATACTAATGATATTTAATTTATCTAATTAGTATATTAAATAAATTAGAGAAAAATGATTTTAATATTATAAAAATCATTTTAAATAAGAATAAAGTGTTTTAAAATATTTTAAGTTATAAAATGTAATTTTTATATTTTGTAGAATTTTCATTCATAAATTAATATTAATGATAATTAATTAATTTATTTAATTAATGTATTAAATAAATTATGGAAAAATAGAATTAATGATTTAAAAATCATATAAAAATGATTAAAGTGTTATAAAAATATTTTAAGTTATAAAATATAACTTTTGATATTTTATCATGAAAAACATTAATATTTAATATTAATGGCAATTATCGATAATGGATTTAAAGGTTTAAAAATCATATAAATATGATTTTAAGGTATTAAAAATACTTTAAAATATTATGTGAGACCCCAGATTTTATGAATAAATATTTAATTTTCTCGAAATATTTTTTTTTAATATTATGGTGTTGATTTGATGTAATGTTATAGTTGTGGGTAATATTTACAAATTTTGCAAAGTAAGCAAGTGGTTATATAATATTCGATTGGTCGGGGAATATTCTTTTTGTCGGGGAATATCCGGACGATGGTACAATCATTGGTGGATCCCACAATGTAATTATTATTCGATTGAGAAAGCGATAAAAATATTTTATGGAAATAACGGCGGAAGTTTTACTGAATTAATCTATTTGAAACACACGGTGTTAAAAATACGATGAATCTGGCGTGGTTGCATAGTAGCACGTGGTATTGATTATTGATGCTTACGTGATAAGTCACTCGGTTTTGTTTTATTGGTATTATTAATGTAATAAAAGCAGAATACTTTTATAAAGTTATTCTATAAATAGAATATATTATATTCTATTATGCGTAGTGTTGCATAGTGTCTACATAGTGTTTTTGCATAGTAAAATCTTTTTTTATATAAAATGAATACTTTTATAAAGTTATCATTTTTATTGTAATAATAATTAAAATATATTATATTTTATTATGCATAAGTATTTGCATAGTAAAATCTTTTATAAAGTTATTCATTTTATTGGATTATAAATAGAATATATTATATTTTATTTAAAAAATTTGCTTTAAATATGGACCTTGATTAAAGTAAATCAAACGGACTGATTCATGAGTTAGTTACTATGCAGTCCATTTTTCTATAAATAGAAGCTCATTCATTCATTATTTCTTACGAATTCACTGAAACTCTAGAGAGAGAAATTGTAGAGAGAAAGAAGAAAAGTGTTCTGCTACTTCACTACTTCTATTTCCAGTACTCTTCTTTCTAAGGTAGGGAATATTATTTGTTGTATTCATAAGGGGTATTCTTTCTTTCTTATTCATGAAGAGAACTTCTGTTATTCCATTATTTATTATTACATTGAATAACTCGTATCTGCTGGATACCCTATACTTGGTGAAATTCTTCTGTTATTTCATTCTTTATTATTCTGTTGGAATATCCGGTCTGTGCGTTTTATGCCAAACCTGGTTCCGTCTTTATTATTATTATGTTGGAATATCCTGTCTTTGTGTTTTACGCCGAACCTGGTTCCGTCTTTATTGGTATTCTGTTGGAATAATTAACCTGTCTATGCGAAGTACTGCATTCATAGTGATTTCTGTTATTATTCCTTTCTTTATTATTCTGTTGGAACATCCTGTTTGTGCTTTTACGCATTGATTGGTTAGATTAATTATTATTCTGTTGGAATAACTGCCTATCGCAATACCGCATGCATGGTGATTTCTTTTGTTATTCCATTCTTTATTATACTCAGTTGGTTAAAAATTTGAATTCTATACTCCATGAAATTAGTGGAATATCCTTAATATTTCATACTCCATGGCGGCATACCTATGCTTGCATGATAACTATTGTTATACGCAAGTTCTACCAGTGGTAGGTGATCATCCCAACTACCCTTGAAATCCATGATGCAAGACCTCAACATGTCTTCTAGCGTCTGAATTGTTCTCTCGCTCTGCCCATCAGTCTGTGGATGGTAAGATGTGCTTAACTTCAGCTGTGTTCCCAACTGTTCTTGCAAACTCCTCTAAAAATTCGATGTGAATCGTGGATCACGATCTGACACAATCGATACTGGTACTCCATGTCTGGAAATAATTTCCTTAACATAAAGTTTACCTAACTGGTCTAAGTTATACTTGACCCTAATTGGCAAGAAGTGAGCCGACTTTGTCAACCGGTCCACTATTACCCAAATCAAATTGTATCCTTTATTCATCGTCAGAAGTCCCACCATGAAGTCCATCGTGATATGCTCCCACTTTCATTCTGGAATCTCCAATGACTGTAATAAGCCACTGGGTCGTTGATGTTCGGCCTTAACTTTTTGACAAGTCAAGCACCTACTCACATACTCTGCTATTTCTCTCCTCATGTTTGGCCACCAAAAACTCTGTCGAAGGTCTTGATACATCTTAGTGCTACCAAGATGTATCGAGTACCTCGAACTATGAGCTTCTTGTAACACTTGCTCCTTTAATTTCGTCTCATTCGGAACCCAAATTCTTCCTTCAAATCTTAATAATCCCTCATTATCAAGACTATACTTAGTATCTTCCTTCTCGGATAACCGCTTCTTCGTTTGGTTACACTCGTCAGTCTTGAGTTGTACCTCCTTAACCTGTCTATGGAAAGTACCGCATGCATGGTGATTTCTATTCTTTATTATTCTGTTGGAACCTCCTGTTTGTGCTTTACGCATGACCTGGTTCCGTTATTTATTATTCATTGGAATAACTCGCTCTATGTCACAACCGCATGCATGGTGATTTCTTTTGTTATTCCATTCTTTTTTATACTCAGTTGGTTAAAACTTTGACTTCCATACTCCATGAAATTAGTGGAATATCCTTGATATTTGCGCTTCATCCTGTATCTTTTCATGGAAATATTCTTATGAGCATTCTTGAATTTTACTCTACAAAGCGATATCATGTTGACAATTTGGGACGTTATTAGTTCTCGGATAAATTAATTCTTGAACTTGTTTTATTGAATTCTTATATCATTGTCATCATCCTCATGATTATATTTTGTTGAAAGTCATCTATGGCCTGTAGTGCATAGATGGACTTGGTATGATTATGACCAGGGATTATTCGGTGTAATCATGACCGTAATGTTACAAATGATGTAGAAAAAGTCCTCATTGGCCCGTAGTGCATTGATGGCCAGTTTTTGGTATGATTATGGCTATAGATTCTCTTCGGCCAAGGGTACAAAGATGAATTGTATTATGGCATGATCAGGACCGTTGATGAAAACATGATTATCTTTAGCCGTAGTGCATGGATAATTCGTGGTCGTGATACTAAAGAATATCCTTCTTAGTGAAAAGGTGGATGATTCGATGATGTGGATTATTTATTAAAATTTGAGTCCCAGCGATAAAAGTGATGAAAAACCTTTTAAATCATAAAAGATAGTAGATTTTATTCTCTACTTGACTCTTTTAATGGATTGCTTGTTAATTCTGATTAAACTTGATGTTTGTTATATTATATCGTTTAACACTGTTTTTAAGGCTAATGATAATTTATCCCGCATTATCTTAGTCATAATATTTCTTCTTGGGCTAGTTGAGCTCACCCTTTCTTTCTTTCGTTCTCTTCGTGAAATGAGAATATATTTGGGACGAGTCGGGAGAGCGAGTGATGGTCCTAGATGGTGCATTAGTAGTCCTCACTATTCGTGAAAAAGTGTGATAATAATTGTCATGAGGACTCCTTTTGAGTTTGTATACTCTCTAGTAGACAATATTTTTATTCAAACTCACAGTTTATGTTTTGTCGTATTGTACACGACAGTTGTATTTGAATTATGTACCATGTATCTGACGACTCAAGAGGGGTGATGTATAACTAATTTTGGGGGCGTCACATATTATAAATATATTATAATATTATGACATGTATTTCATTAATATTTAATATTAAATAAATATTAATGATAATGGAATTATGTGGTATTTAATTCATATAAATACGATATTAATGTTTTAAAAATCATGATAAATGATAATAATTATGTAAAAATTGTTATGAGACTTTAAAAATTATTTTGACTGATAATATAATTATCTAAGATAATCGTTAAGTGTTTAGGCAGAGTTTAATTTAACTTAAACTTGATATTTATCTGTCTAGGCCGTCAGGATGTCAAAATTGTACCGGATTCAACTCAGACTGTAATAGTTTGACTTTATACTAGGTCTTATGTGTTGTATAGACCGACATGATTATGTGTTAATGTGTTTAGATTAATTTAAATATTATGATGATATTATTCTAATTTGTAGATCAATATTATTTATAATAGGTCTTCAGGCAAAGCTAGATAAATTGTGTAGCGATAATCAACGGATCAAAGAAGTTTTTTCTAACTCGGCCTCGAGTTGATATTTTTGAAATATGCATGTGGTTAATCTCTACAAATTATACCATGTCTGTCGACGTTGAGATTTTTAGTTGTCCCTTTTCGTTACTTGTTCTTGTGTGTTCTCATATTAGGTGAGATTTGTTTGAAAAAACAAGTGAAAAAGGTCCGATATGTATCATGTTGACGATGGACTGTTAAGAGTCGGAAGTTGGGTTTTTAAATGGTTGTACCAACACGACTTAGAAAAGGTTTGCACATTGACCCAGTGATGTGACACTACTAAATGAGTCGGTGAAATCGAGACTCATTAGGGTCCGGGGATTTGATTTTTCGGAGGGAAGGTGTTAGGCACCCCTTGACATCTGTATTACCATGGTGACCACCACTTTTTAAGAAACTATTATATGAATGTGTGTGTGTGTGGGGGTGGGTCAATGTGCTATTTATTTGGAAGTAGTGTGAGGCCTCATTCGCACCTATATACACAGGGTTTGAATTTATGTAAAAATTCAATTTTTAGCAAGATATGGCAGTGATGTTTTATAAAAGAGGTTTTTCAAACCCTTGTGCTCAATATTAATTGAGACCTTTTACACTTCCATTTTATTAAGTGTTTGGCTTGATTTCTTTTATTTTCGAGATGCGAAACATCTATAAGAAAATACTGTACAAAATAATGCCGTCTTCCTCGTGGGTATTAAAACCATCTGAGGAAATTCAGACATCGTAAATAAATTTACAAGCTAAATCTGTGATCACATGATTCCTAGGATCACATGATGCCGCAATTTGTATGAAAGCAGTAAGCATGTATATATATAAAAGTTATACATATATATATACAGACATGAGCAGCCACCACGAAGCACCTCCGTGGGGGATCAGAAAATGTAAATAAAGTTGTAAAAGTCATCAACCACCACCACGGAGAAATCTCTAGGCGGGACGAAACGTAAAGAAAGCTATAAAAACGATCAACCGCCACGAAGTAAACTCCAAGCGGGACAAAAAATATAATATATATATATATATATATATATATATATATATATATATATAAACAAGTAAACGCTCCGGATGTAAAATCTAGGCTCATCGAACAAGGTTCAATATATATATATATATATATATATATATATATATATATATATATATAAAAAAAAACGTAAACTCCAAACCGAAGTCTAGGCTCATCTAACAAAGTTCGACAATAGTTAATATATATAAGTATATATATATATATTAAAGTACATAAACGCTCCAGGCCGAAGTCTAGGCTCAATCGAGGCATAACTCGATAATGTTAGTCCATATATATATATATAAATATGTATATACAAACTAAAATAAAACCACTGACTGAAGTCAGGGCAAACACACGCAACACGATTCTCACCGTGAAGAAGGGTGTGTACAAAGATGAAGAGAAATGCTTTAAAGTGTGTGAAAAGGCTTACAATGGGCTGCCAAAGAAGACTTCTATATCTTTAAAGTGGATGAACACTCAGCTCCCGCTAATACAAAATTAGCTATTTGTGAGCTCACAAGTGTTTAAAATGGGAAAGCACTCAATATAGGGTGAGTACGGAGCAAATTTGACAGGGCTTCCTCTCCTTTTTTTTCTTACAAATGGCCACCCCAAACCCTCTTTTTATAGAGGGGGGAGCCACAGGTGTATCTGCAACTAGCCAAACTTGTACCTGCAGTTGGCCGGGTTGCTCCGGGCTTCGCGGTGTTCCGTCGTCTCGCAATACGTGCACACATACACTATAATGTCTGCTCAAACTTTCAGAATTGCAATCCAGGCATCCGATTGAGGTATATAAGACCTATTTTGGATCGCCGTTGTCGAGAGTTACGCAATGGCATGGGATTAGAGGTTGTGAGAAGTCAGGAAGATGGGACCATGCCCTCCGGTCTTTACGCTTTAAATTATATTCGTTACCCTGCGTAATAGTCACTCGGGATTGGTTTTCCTTGGTTCTTGTGAGACATTGCTGTGTAGAAATGTATGTATGAAATATTGAGACGACGTGATGTGGCGTCAAAGTGGCAATATGATGACTTTGACTCTCACCGGGGTTATCGCCAGTTTGGGCTGGTAAAGCAGATGTTGCTAAGGGTTATCTTTGAGATTGGACTGTTGCAAGTGTTGAAGGTCCTCGGTGTCATCTTTGAGGTGTGGCTATCTTCCCGGGGTTATGTTCAGGTTTTATACTAAGTGCTTCGGTGTGAGCACCGCGTTTGAAGCTGATTGCATGCATTTTAAACAAGTATTTCCGGGGTTATCGCCGGAACTGCATTCCTTGGGGTTATCACCAAGGTTGGTAAATGCTACTCCCAGTGTTGGGACTAAGACTGGATACCTCGGGGTTATGTCTGAGATTAATCGGTCTTCTCCGGTGGAATTTCTGGCATTAGAACTGCACGCCTCGAGGTAATCTCTAAGGTTGGAACTGTTACTCCCGGTGTGTGCTCCGGGGTTGAGACTAAACTTCTAATAGTATCCTGTCTTGACGTGAACTATCTTCCAGGGTTATCTCTGAAAGATGAATCTGCCCTCCTACAATGTCAGTGACAGGTGTGCAGAAAATTTCGAGTGTCTACAGATGCCCCTCTTTATCATATTCATCAAATGCAATGCATGGGTAGGATAAAGAATCCTAGACACTTGAAATGCAACATGATGCAAATGTATGATGCATGTGTGTGGGGTTGTTGCCTAACATGCTGGGGATGATTGCTGGCTCCTTGTAGCGTCTACCGGGGATTGGCAACTATGACTCGATTGGATATATGATCCGAATCTCTTAGGATGTTGACTTTGGGGTTGTCACCAAAGTCCTTAATCCTTAATACAGACTTGAATATGAAGATGTGCCTCTCGTGTACAAGAGATCTGTGGGGATAACGTTGTGTCTGTTTGAGGATATCTATAACATATTCCATCATCAATCCTCCTTGATGATGTTGACCTTTCTTGGTTTGTATCGCCAGGATATGTCAATGTTCTGCTGGATTTACTACCAATAACATATGTTGTCAGGGTTGCCTGACCTTCGTTGACGTGTGAATCAACAGCTGATATGCGTTGAAACCCCCGCCGGGGATTGTTTGGATCATCGATGATGTGTGTATCAGCGGCTGTTTATCAGATGGCTTTCGACGCTTCGTTGGATTTACTTGCCAACGCTTATAATGATGTCAAGGCTGCTTAACCTTTATTGATATGTGTGTCAAAAGATGAACATACGATGTAACCCCCACCGAGGATTGTTTTGATCATCGCTGATGTGTGTATCAGCGGAACATGCGTTGTAAACCCCATCGGGGATTGTTTTGATCATCGCTGATGTGTGTATCAGTGGAACATGCGTTGTAACCCCTGCCAGGGATCTCTCTTTGATACTGCGTTGTGACCCCGCTGGGGATCTCATTGAAAATTAGGGTGACGACCCTGAATTGGCGGCATTGGACCTGTGTAAGGTATTGCCGAGCGTGACTTGTAACATTTGAGAACATCGGCATAGTGTACCCTGTGCTTGGGTAAATACTAACGAGTGATGTGCAGACCCAAGGTTCAATTTGAGAAGACCAGGATTTGTAAGCTATTCTGCTCAATTGCGTAGTATTTTTATTCCCGATTAGACCTTTTTAGTCTGCAAGAACTCCTTTGCAACTTGAACTGGACCGAGCCAGAGGGGTGGGACCCATATATGGGTGCCATAGGTACACCTGCTACAGCCGCAGATGGACCTGCGGCCAACCGTGGATACTAAAAGCCAACATGTTGCTTTTATAAGTCATTTTCAAGTTGTGCCGCGAAGGAAATCAGAGAGCTCTTCTTCAGATCTGCTGAGTTCGGGTGAATTTCTGCAAATTCTATCACCGTACAAGTGTTCTACACTGTCCTGGTAACATATGCATGTATTTTTTTTCCATTTTTTATCCGTTGGAAAATGACTTATCACATGAAATGCATCTAAACACATAATAGTGATTATGTATGCACAAATGACTTGATAAAAAATATTCAACATAGTAAATGCTAGTATTAAACCATGCTGAACATAATGATGTGAAAAAATTTGACTTTTGAGACAGTCAAATTAGCACCTTTTTCTGCTATTTCTTATCATATTTGAGGACATGAACAAAAGGTAAAAAGGTAAAGTACTCCTGGTATTGAGGTTAACCTTATGTATTGATGACTTTGATTTTTAATGCATATATTATGTATATGACTATGGTCAGGTGTGCTACTGAATGGCCACCTAGTCATGCCTATGTGCATGTGGATAGTTCGATTTACAAAGGGGACTATGGAAAAAAAAATTCAAAATGTAGGCATTTGAATAGTTATGCATTTTTAACTCTACTGTAGTTGTATGTTAAAATAATGCATGCATGCATTTAGTCATAAAATGCATTTTGAAAAGCTCCAAGTTAGAAAATACCACACCCTTTCTGAGGTGATTTGGAGACTTGTTGTCCAGATATTATGGATCCGGATCAGCTGAGTAGTTCCCGCAGGACCACTTCTAGTATACGGAGGAAGGCTTCTGAATTACCTCGACCCCGTTCTGTTAGACAGCCTCTTCGGTTGGTGGAGGCGGTGATACGTCTAGTCCAGGTTGATGTGCCAAATGTCGAGGATGAGGAGGAAGATGTTCCAGTTGCGGACTACGCTCCTGCTACACATGTTCCCCGTAGGGAACTCCCGAGTATTCAGGTGATAAACCCAAAGCTTCTGGGTGATTTGAGTCGATAACCCTTGATGTATTTGAATGCGAAAGAGGTATGACGTTAGATCTTAATCTTCCTTTTTTCCTATTGATGAAGATATAAGGGTTTTGATGTTGATCTTCATTTCATGCAGGTTCCCGACTTTACACAGCCTCGAGGGAACTAGTTCAACATACACTCCATGTACCAGGCTCTTCATCCTGACTATAGAGCAATTGTGCATGACTGGGGTTTTGGAGCATTCTTTTCCATCCTTCCCCGTCGTTGTCCTTGGGGTTACCTCAGGGCATTGTCTGAGCGCTGGTTTCACCAGACTCAGTCACTCCATTTCTTGGACTGTGAGGTGATGATGACGTCGATGGATTGGCGGTTTATCACAAGTATGAAGTTTGGAGGGGCACCAATGCCTTGCATGGCGGATATTACCCCTACTACCATCAGATCCTTGCTAGGAGTTCCGGCGGAGGCGCTCAAGGGAAGGAATGTCTGTACAGGTCCTTTGAGTGTGGATGCTTTGAGTGGGCTATTGAGTGAGCCCATGCTAGATGATGTCAAAGTCTGGGATCGCATTTTTGGCGATTGTTCCTGATGATAATTAGAGGTTTCTTCATAGCAGATAACTCTTCTATGGTTTTGTTCGCTTTGATCAGCGCCACACGTCATATGGACCATATTGGAGAGTATGATTGGGGTTCCTACACCTTTGCCTATTTCCTCAAGGGCATGAGTATGCACTCGCAGGATTTGACTGAGGCTTGGTTAGGATTCTACCCATTTCTGCTGGTGAGTATTTCTCTTGTAGTTTCCTATATATAGGTTAAGAATGTTTACTGACCGTATATGTTTGTCTTTGTGTTGGCCGTTTTGGGCCTATGAGAGGCTTCCATGTTTGTGCCATGTGAGTGTGTTAGATTTAGATACCTATCCACGAGGACAACGATGGCATCATTCCATAATGGTGGAGGTCCCTATAGCTGAGGGTTTCACTCATTCCCACCTACAGTTGGAGTTGTTGACAGCTGACATTATCATATAGATTCTCTATTCTGGGGAGCACTTGGCCATGGGTTTTGAGGATGGGTACCCGACCGGTGTCGGGTACGTGATTTCCACCCGTAGAGTTCCTCTCTTCACTGATGGAGGATGGAAACTTTATTTAGGAGAGAGTACTATTAGGAGCACCACATGAGAGATTCGTATGTTGATCTTGCCTCATATCAGGCGTTGTTGGTTTATATCTCAGTCACCCGTCACTGACATCCCATTGTTGGGGGTTGACGGTTTTGCATTATCAAAGGGTCCCTGCACTCAGGAGATATTCCAGCGTTGGTGGTTCCCTCGCACTATTGGAGCCCAGACCCGCGCCACTCAGTTCATGGGGGATATGGTTCCAGGATCCATGATGATGACAGATTGGCTAGCCTATGTCCGAGATCCGACTCATGTGAGACAGATTGACAGTTTGACCCAGCGACTGGACCGGACACATTTATTTATCTGGCATTTGGGTAGAGATCCGGTAGAGGCAGATTCGTTTGATCCTTCCAGCTCAGGTGCTGGCACCTCAGATGACCCATTTGGCTTTGTCGGCACAGAACCTCATCTATATAGGCCTGACATCCCCGTTGATAGAGATCCATTGACTCAGGAGGAGTTACATCAAGTGGACAAGATTGATGATGTAGATATTGACACCATTGCATTCTTCTGATGTGTATTCTTGTTATCTCTTTTGATAAGCCTCTATTAGTTATTGGGTGGCTGTGCCCCATTCTCGCTATATCTTTTGATAAGCCTCTATTAGTAGTAGGGCGTATGTGCCCCATTTCCCTGTATTTTTAGTTGTACAAAGATGATGTATATAGATGATTATATATTTAGGAATGTATGTACCGTTTTCCATTCCATATATCATATTGCCATCTATTACGTGTAATGCATGAATCATGTTATGCATATGTCTTTATTTCCAGAGATATTCAGCATTGACCCCTGGATGGTCTTATGACATGGCCTGTAAATATGTCTTCTTTGAAAGTGAGCCGTATTGATCATATCCCACCATTATTGGTGGCATATGGTATGCGATCGTGGTATGATAGCATGTCACCATCAGACAGGGTGACCATAAATCATTTGTTGGAGCATACTATGACCCTGTTAATGTTTCAGGTTCCCACATGATTTGTGGATGACATGCTGGAGCACTGGGTATCAGATAGGCAGGTTTTCCTATTTGGGACCCAGGAGTTGACTCCCACTCTGCAGGAGTATGCACGATTGACGATGCTGCCGCTGGACAGACCTTGCATGCATATGGCTTTGGGGGACATGAGTCGATGGTTCATGACCCTTACTGGATTGAGGCATATGGTTGTGCAGGAGGAGCTTACCTCTGGCCACGTTATATCCTAGCATTTTCTGTTTGACAGATTTGGCTCTGAGGATAGTTATACACGATATTCCGGGGATTTCACCACACCGGAGGATCATTGGCGTCTGGCCAGAGTGGATGTACTACTATTGTGCGTACTATCATATGTCTATATGCCACGGTATATAGATGGGTTGGACATAGGAGTTATCATGGCAGTGAGAGCTCTCGGGGAGGCATGTACCATCATACCAATGATTATAGCAGAGACTCTGAGGTCAGCTACATACTGCTGCACTTATCCGACAGGAGTGTTTACGGGCAGCTTGGTTATGCTATACGTGTGGTTTATGTCACACTTGAGACCGATCTGCACTTTTAGACGGCATGGGTATTGCTTCACCCATGATATAGCCATGTCATACTCCTTTCAGCCTGTGGAGTGTTTGGATGCTATGTCTTGGTCGGTATTCTTGACGGAGATCAGTGATCCGTTTAGTCTACTGACGTGCTCAGGGCTCAGCTCACCTTACAAATTTATTACTCACACTCCGGGCATGGATTATCTCCCTCTAGTTGGTTTGAGGGGCATGACTACCTATCACCCGATGGTCGTGATGTCGTAGTTTGACCAGTTTTAGGATTTTCGTCCTTTCGAGGGGGCGTTGGGCCAGCGTTTAGGTTCTCGCTATCTTTCAGCAGAGGACTGATCCCGTGTGTATGCTTGTTGGGATCAGTGTGAGATAGCTGCTTTCTCTATTAGACATCCAGGTTTTTTGCCAGAGTATTCTGCGTGGATGGAGACAGAGATTTCATCGGCTGTGGTAGTATCTACAGTACCGAATAGTGATTCAGACGATGGAGAGCCCATGTAGGACGTCAATTCTCAAATCGAGGAGGAGCAGTCTACTGGGTTGCCAGCATCTCCTTTAGATTCTCCCAGTACTAGCACTGTGGTGATCCAGCATTCGTTATAGTACTTCGACCAGAGACTTCATCTGATGACCTTCGAGAGAGATCAGGCTAGAGCCTTGATGTTGACAACCCTTGATGGGAGAGACGCAACTATTTTAGAGAGAGATGAGGCATTAGCTCGTAGAGACGCCGCTGTTGTTGAGCGGGATGAGCCCAGATCAGCCAGAGATACCATGATAGTTGAGAGGGATAGTGCCATATCTTCCCGGGACGTAGCCATTACAGATAGTACCACAATGAGGTCCCTTACCACTGACGTGATTGCAGAGATGAACACATACATTGATGAGCATAGAGTCACCATGCAGATGGCTGCAGATCTGTTGGGTCGCATGGATGCCCTCGTATAGGAGACCACAACTTTACCTCCTTCTGCTGAGAGGGATGCCATGTTGGGCTTGTTAGCTCGCATATACCCTGATTTGTAGATGGGCTTGTATTTTCCCGCATAGACTAACAACATTCTATGTAGTAGGGAAATATATTTTTGATCACTTCCCTTTTAGATATGCTCTGATATTTGCTTGATATTTTCCCTGCTTCTTCAGAACTTGTGGTCTTGATGTATTTTGAATTCATCCTGTATGGATGGACATTGAATTATCTCTGGATAGTTCAGAATAGATCATTGATCTCTGTGTATCCATACCAAATTTGGTTTCTTAGGACTGGTTTCTGTTTGAAAATGTGGAGAGAAGTGTGGCTTTCCTCTTTGAGATGGACCGCACCACAGATGGTCGCCAGTACTTCTATTTGTGAGAAGCCTAGTTAATTCCATATCTTATGGATTGGTGTTGCTCTTTGAGGCACAACCGAAGCTTAGATGGTCGCCGAATCTCCTATTTGGGAGGAGTTCAGGTAATTCTATCCCTTTCGTTTGAGGCCAAATGAAATGTGGTGTATTGAAGGATATTCCCAGTACCACTTGACAAGTGTTTATGTTTTGGTAGGGGGTGAGACCAAACCATAAATGGTTGCCTACGTACTCCTATTGAAGAGAAGATCAGGTCTGCGTAGTTCTAACCTGGTGTAGGAGGTTCAACGCTGTATGTGGCAGGAATGGTGTAGGAATTTTTTTTGTTTTTGTTTTTGAAAAGAGAAGGGGGTAGAAATGTTTTTGTTGTTTTTTGTTTTTTTATGACCGGGCCATGTAAAATGGTTGCCTACGTAATCCTATTGAAGAGGAGATCAGGTCGATGTAGTTCATCCCACAGGACGAGTTAAAAAACGTGATCCCATGTGCAAGTCAAACTACGGGGAAGAGAAAGTTTTATCCTAGGTTGAGGATAAACTGCAGGTGTGAAAAGTTTGATCCCATGTTTGGGGGAACAAACTGTAAATGTGAGAGGTTCATCCCTAATGGGATAACCAAAGTTGTAAGAACGTAGTGAAGCCTAGACTACTAGCTTAAAGAGTATGTTTCCCTGAGGGGCAAAGTGTGGAAAAGAGTTATATGTGATGAAGGGTTAAAGAACCGGAATGACTGGTGATCTGATGATCCAACACCGGGATGGTTGCTTGATGGTAACTTCAGACATAGTACCGTTTCACGGTGTCCGAGTTGATGAGTTGTGGAAATTCATCGTCGTCAATTTCTTGTAATCGGAGAGCACCTCCTATCAATAATTCCTTGACAACAAATGGGCCTTCCCAGTTAGGAGCAAATTTTCCCTTAGATTGATCTTGGTTGTCAATGATCTTCTTCAAAATGAAGTCATATTATTTAAACTGCCGTAGCCGGACTTTTCTGTTGTAGGATCTGGCGATCCTTTGTTGATATAACTGACCATGGAAGATAGTCGCGGCTCACCTTTCGTCTATTAGAGATAATTGGTGAAACCTATCTTGTACCCATTGGTCTTCATCCAGCTGAGCGTCTATCAACACTCTGAGGGATTCCATTTCCACTTCTATGGGGAGCACTACTTTAATCCCAAAGGTTAATGTGTATGGGGTTGCCCTAGTGGAAGTGTGCATTGAGGTTCTATAGGTTAACAAAGCAAGATGCAATAAGTCAGACCATTCTTTATAGTTGGCGAACATCTTTTGCATAATTTTCTTAATGTTTTTATTAGCCGCTTCAACAACACCATTCATCTTCGAACGATAGATGCCAGAATTAAGATGTTTGATGTGGAATTTACTTCATAATTCCTCCATCATCTTGTTGTTGAGGTTTTTAGCATTGTTTGATAAAATCACCCCGGGTTGTCTATATCGACAAATGACATTGTTTCTGATGAAAGCAATGATGACTTCTTTGGTAACCCTGGGGAAGGAGTCTGCTTCTACCCACTTGGTGAAGTAGTCGATTATGGTGAAGATAAATCGATGTCCATTACTGGCTTTAGTCTCAATGGGCCCGATCACGTCCATTCCCCACATTGAGAAGGGCCAAGGTGAACTCATATTGTGGAGCACCCTCGTAGGGGCGTGGATGGAATTTCCATGAATTTGGCATTGATAACACCTCTTGACGTGATCATCACAGTCAGCTTTGAGGGTGAGGCAGTAGTGTCATGTTCTGAGGATCTTCTTAACAAGCAAGGGGGCCGCTCATGTGTGGGCCACATACTCCACCATGGATCTCATCCATGAGCTTCTGAGCTTGGTCCTTGTCCAGACATCTAAGGAGACCTAGTCATGCATCTTTTTTGTAGAGTGCATCTCCGCTCAGGTAAAATTTTATAGCAAGTCGATGGATCCGCCTTTCCTCAGTCGGGCTCGCCTCAGCGGGTGTAGATCCATCTCGTAGGTATTCCTCGATATGTTGATACCAAAGATGTTGGATGCGAGGTAGCTCATCCGATACTTCTCCAATGTAGTTCCCATAAGCATGGGCCTTGTACAGGGCAATTGTGACGCTTGGCAAGTGTCCCTTGTCAGGTATGTGAATCAAGGAGGCCAAAGTTGCTAACGCGTCTGCAAAGTCATTCTTATTACGAGGAATGTGTAGAAAAGAGATTTCTTCGAACTCCAAAATCATCTGTAACACTTGCTGATGGTAAGGCAGCAAATGTAGCTCTTTGGTTTGATAGATTCCCATGGATTGTCTGACCACTAACTCCGAATCTCCAAAGACAGTTAACAGCCTGATGCCCATTGAACGGGTAAGTTTTAACCCCATTAGACAACCTTCATACTCAGCTGTGTTGTTGGTGCTGACAAACTACAATTTGACGACGACGGGATATTGCTCCCCCGTATCAGATACTAGAACTGCTCCAGCTCTAGAACCTTTCATATTAAAAGCTCCATCGAAATACATTTTCCATGTTTGGCGTGTATCGTACTGATGGTGTTATTGAACTGTCATTACCCCTTCATCGGGGAAGTATGTTTCCAAAGGTTTGAAATCTCTTGAAGGTGCGGCGGCCAGTTGATCAACAATTCCTTGACCTCTGATAGACTTTTGCGTCACGTAGACGATGTCAAATTGTTGTAGGATCAACTGCCATCTAGACAATCGGCAATTTAACATGGGTTTGTTGAACACGTACTTGAGAGGATCCACACAGGATATGAGATGGGTTGTGTGACCATGGAGGTAATGTTGTAACCTCATGGAAGCCCATGCTAAAGCATAACAAGTCTTCTCAATCAAAATGTACTTCTATTCACCGCTGCTTAATCTTTTGTGGAGGTAATATATAGCTCGTTCTTGGCCTCTATCGTCTTTCTGTCCCAGCATGCAACCCATGGCATTGTCACTTATGGACAGGTACATGATCACGGGAACATCATCCCTGGGTGGTGCCAAAATGGGAGCTTTGACAAGCTACTCTTTGATCGTAAGGAAGGCCTTCTGGCAATCATCATTCCATTTCATGGAGGAGTTCTTCCTTAACAGCTTGAAGATTGGCTCACAGGTTGCGATGAGTTGAGAAATGAACCTGCTAATGAAGTTGATTCTTCCCAAAAATCACCGTATTTCCTTCTCTGTCTGAGGAATGGGCATTTCCATGATGGCCTGGATTTTGGTGGGATCCAACTCAATCGCTTTGTGGCTGACTAGAAATCCTAGCAACTTGCCTGATTTAACGCCAAAGGCGCACTTGACTGGATTCAACTTTAAGTTGTACTTACGCAACATGTTGAAGAGCTTTCTGAGATGGTCTAAGTGTTCTTCATCCTTCTGATATTTTACAATGATGTCATCCACGTAGATCTCGATCTCTTTATGCATTAAGTCATGGAAGAGAGCCATCATAGCTCGCTGATAGGTGGCTCTCGGCATTGATGAGGCCGAATGACAACCGTCTATAGCAAAAGGTTCCCCAAGGTGTGATGAAAGTAATTTTCTCATGATCTTTATCAGGAACCATGATCTGATGGTACCCCGTAAAGCAATCATCAAAGGAGTACATGTAGTATTGAGCAGTATTGTCAATGAGAATGTGGATAAATGGAACGGGAAAGCTGTCCTTAAGGCAAGCTTTGTTCAAGTCCCGATAATCCACGCAAACTTGCACCCTTCCTCCAGGTTTAGGTACGGGAACGATGTTGGATATCCACTCTGGAAATGAGGACACCATGATGATGCCAGCTTGAAACTGTTTCACAATTTCTTCTTTCACCTTTAAACTCCACTCAGGTTTTAATCGCTTGAGCTTCAATTTTACTAACTTGAATCCCTCTTTAATGGGAAAGCGATGAAGGACAATGTCAGTGGACAAACCCACCATGTCTTCATGAGACCGTGTAAACACATCCTAAAATTGGGTTAGTAGCGTAACCATGCCATTCCGTTGGTTTGGGGTAAGGTCTGAACCAATCTGGATTAACTTAGGGCTTTTTAAGGATCCGAGATTGAATGAGTGGTTTGATCAAGGTTGGGTTTAGGTTTGTCTTTGATCCATTCTTGAATTTCTAGAGGCACCTCAATGTCCTCATGTATTTCCATCAAGGCTAAATTTATCTCTACATCAAAGTTACAATCTTTGTGGAGAAGAGTCACCATATCAGCAAGTACATGCACATCTAAATTCAGGGTCCTGAAACAAAATATGCTTTCACTTAGTATATATGAAATGGTTTAATCATACACAGTGTTAGCATATACTGGAAAAACGACTGTTAATATTGTACAGAAAAGTAAGCTGTTATGATATTTACAGGGTAGAAAGAATTCCTGCCCGTTTTACCCTTGTCGACCAATGCAAAGAGTGCTACTCCAATTGGCAAGGGCAAAGTCCAGGTGGACTGTAGTGATGGAGGGGCTGTCATCGTCCTCCCTATCCCGAATGATGACCATTATGTTTGGGCAATCATCGCCTGGGGTGTATCTATTTGTATGTTCATCATGAATGATGATGCGTATACCTGACATCATTTTGACGATATCTTGCTTGATTCTCTGTTCCTCTTCTTCCACTGCGGGATCTGGAACAAAGACTTCTTTCACCTTCACTGGTACTGTCTTGGGAAATAACATAGCCATTACGTTGGCTGGTACCTATACCGGAGGTTGTGCGGACTCAGAATTCGAAGATGAAGATAATCGCCATGTGGCTGAAGCTGAAGGAATCTGCTGATGCTTAGGAGGATTCCTATGACTAGAACTGATAGAATAGCCTAGTCCAGCTGTCCTGGTTTGACTTGATACTTGAATGGGGTGCTTGATACCTTGGTGATCTTTACCCAGTCCTTGTCCCGGCTGATGACCCAATGACATCATTTCTTGAGTAGCCGACATTACTTCGGCAGAAATCTTGGGTACGGGAAATGGCGTTCCAATAGCATGGTACTGAGTATTACTTACTTCCAAGGCATGAAAACTGACCAGTTCAACATCTGAATTAACGTTGATGTATGGTATGTCACCATGTTGAGGACATTCCGGTTCAACGTTGACCGTAACTAGGCTATTGTTGATAATGTATTTCAGTTGTTGATGAAGGGTGGAGGGGACTGCCCCGGCCATATGAATCCATGGCCTTCCCAAGAGCAGGTTGTATCCTGAATCTATCTTGAGTACGTGAAAAGACACGCAGAATGTGTGGGGACCAATTTCGATTGGCAACATAATTACTCTGACCAAATTCCGGCGGGCTCCATCAAAATCTTTGATAACCGTATGGCTGCTCCGGATTCGGTTGAGATTGACATTCATCTTCAACAAGGTAGCGTATGGACAGATATTTAGAGATGAACCTCCATCTATCAAGACTCCAACTAGAATATACCCGGAGGACAAGACCGCAATGTGCAACAACTTGCAATGACCGGTCCCTTTGGGCATCATCATCAGTGAAGGATATCACATTGTTGTTAAAAATGTGATCAACCAAATGTTGACAATTTTCCACATCAACTGATTTTGGTAAATAGGCTTATTCTAAAACCTTCAGTAAGATCTTTCGGTGATCCTCGGAAGTCAAGACCAAGTCCAAAATTGAAATTTGGTGTGGAGCTTCTCTTAAGCATAAAACCACCTTGGCTTCGTTATGACCCATAGTGCGGAGGAATTTTTCAATCTTCTCCATGGGTATTTTCCCTTTGATTTGATGGTAGACTTCATCACCCGTTAGGGAAGATATAGTGGATTTTCCTTCGACACTGCAAAAGTTGTATGAGAGGTGGATCCTTAAGCTTCTCCATAATTCCATGGAACTTTGTGTAAGCTGATAATAGGATATTGTGCTCTACATGGTAATTTGATTGGCTCTGGAGCGGTCACTTTCAAAGGATTGTTGCTTCCTCTGAGTTGAATTGCTTGTATTGTGAGTGGTTTGCCAGTGTCATCGGCCTCAGCGGATATAACTGCTATCAATTCCTTCCACTTAGTAGGACATGTATTCTCACTCTTACGTAGCACAGTATCATTGTTTACTAGTTGCAGGACACCACTATCAATTAGATTCTGGATAAGGTGGCGGAGAAACATTCTTCTATGCTGTGACCGCGAGAATGTGAGTGATATTGACATACTCCATCAGAATTGAACCATCCTGAATGGGGATTAATTTGAGGTAGAAGGGAAGTGATCCTTCCTTCATTGATTAGCATCTGAAGGATTTCCTCCATAGGTTGGCCCAGGTATTTAATTCCCTTCTATTGGCAAAATCCCGACGGGCTTTGGCATTCGCTCTCTTTGTCACATTGTCCTCCAGCATTTCATTTTCTGAAGGTGATGAGGGAATATTCATTACAAGAGGAAGGAGACTAGCACGCTCCTGGCTTACTAACTGGCGTGTTACTTGATGCTGATAGATCACCAGTTCTGCCAATTGCTCAATTTGTTTGCATAGAGCTTTCATCTTACGTTCCATTGCAAACTAGAACTTGGCATAATCCCATTTGTTAACTCCGTCTTTGGTGGTCTGAGATGACTCGCCGTTGAAATTGGAACTTTGTTCATTGCTCAAATTAATCATATTGACCTCTTCTTCTTTGTGTTGAGGAAGAGGATTGTCATGCACGTGAGGTTGATCTAGGTTGGTGACCAAGATCTCACCATTGTCTATCAGGTCCTGGATCTTGCATTTCAAGGCCCAACAATCCTGAGTATCATGTCCAGGTGCCCCAGCATGATAAGCACATTTCCGAGCAGAATTGAAACCCCTTCCATTATGGCTGGCTGGTGGAAGAAGATGTGTGATTTTCTTCTGCGTTGTCAGAAGAGTGAGAATATTCTTGAGTGAATCCCCTAAGGGTGTGAACACTCGAGGGAGTTTGACTTCTCCAGCTTTTGGTAATGTAGGGTTCGAAGACTGAGCTTGAAAAGGAGTGTAATTTCTCCTCGGGATAGGCATATTTTGATTGCCTTTCTGACCTTGTAATATCAAGGAAACATCCTCCTCTTTCTTTTTATGGACCCTCCGGGGGTTGTTTCCATATTTTTCGGATTGGATGTGCTCAGCAACAACTTTAAGGGCAGCTAGGTCTTGAATTTTTCCCGACTTCAATCCTATCTCAGCCATCTCCCCGTGTTTGATCAATTCAGAAAATGGTTTACCGATGCCGGCTAAGACTCTTTCATAGAAAGGAGCATCTTGTAAGTCTATGAAGGTCATGACCATTTCTGATTCTGTCATGAAAGGAATAACTTGAGCAACCAGGCGCCTCCACCTTTGAGCATACTCTCTGAAAGACTTGTTGGACTGTTTCTTGACCTTTGTAATCTGATACCGGTCAGGAGCCATCTGAGACTGGAAGCTGTATTGAGTGAGGAAGGCGTGAGCTAGATCCTGGAAACTATGGATCTTTGAGTTGTCTAATCTGGTATACCATTAACGGGCTTCTCCAGTCAGACTCTTTTGGAAAAGCTACATTCTGAGCTTCTCATCCTCTGCATAAGATCCAAGTTCCCCAATAAACACCTTCAAATGTGTGTAAGGATCTCCTAACCTGTCATACTTTTCAAAGTCAGGAGTCTTAAACTTTTCTGGATAATGAATACCAGGGAATATACACAGGTCAGCATATGAAACACTCCTGTGTGCTCGAATTCCTTTGACAGCACGAAGGGTCTCTTTCATTCGAAGGACTTTCTTTTTGATGTCACCAGTGTCTGGATCTCCTGTGAGATGGGTGGCATCATGAATTTTGTTGGTCGTATCCAACTGCAGTTCAGGTATCGTAATGGCTTGAGTTCCCCCTCGTGTAGAGATTTAGCATGTATGGGTATCTTTGGACCATAAGTAGACTGGTGTAGTTCTTTAAGCAGAACAACCAAATCTGTAATTTGTTTACTTAATCCGTCGAATTCCTTGCGAGAAACTGGATTATGGTCAGTCTGGTCGGCTGATGACATAATTGACTGTAGGCTCGCTGACCTTTTTCGATTTTGACCGTGTAGTAGGTCCGATTGTTTCCCTGCGAAAGACTTGCATAGTTTAGTCTTTAGGGAATGTGTAAATAATAACATGCTATGTGATGTGTCCGTTTTAGGAATTTTATCATGCAAAATGGATGTTAGCTATTTGTAATACATGATAGCATGTTAAATGTATGTATACACATTTCTTCATATTTCTCATTACATGGATATGAATATGGAATGAAATTACAAGTAATTGATTTTATGCGTAATTTAAAAATGAGAAAGCATGAAGAGACTTTCCTTCGTGTTGGGTTTATCAGAGGCTGACCTATCTTAGGTTACTTTAGCGGCTTTTTGGCATGAAGGTTCCCAAATCATCGCAATTTACTCAACGGGAAATTAATTCGGTCTTTCAACTGGAGCGAATTTGGGTGGTGCCTTTCCTGAGCATTGTTGGAATTAGTCTTCCTACGATTCCGGTAATCAAACACCGACAGGATAGCCTCCTGGTGGAGGAACCACACAACATACATTCAAATACAATATGTCTCACCGTATGAAAATGATGACATGTGCGAAGCACTAATATCACAAGCAGATATGGTGCGAAGCAGTAAATGCAATAAGTAAATGCATTCGTACACATTTATCAAAAATGTTATTGCAACATCCACAAATAAACAGATAACAATTTTGAAAAGTTTGGAATTACGGCTTAAGTCCTCTTACTGGAGTCCCCAGCAGAGTCGCCACCTGTCGACGTCGGGATTTTTAGTTGTCCCTTTTCGTTACTTGTTCTTTGGTGTTCTAATGCTAGGTGAGATTTGTTTGAAAAAACAAGTGAAAAAGGTCCGACATGTATCATGTCGACGATGGACTGTTAAGTGTCGCCAGTTGGTTTTTTAAATTGTTATACCAACACAACCAAGAAAAAGTTTGCACATTGACCCAGTGATGTGACACTGCTAAACGGGTCCGTGAAACCGAGATTCATTAGGGTCCGAGGACTTGATTATGCAGAGGGAAGGTGTTAGGCACCCCCCGACATCCGTGTTTCAACGTTGACTTCCACTTTTCAAGAAACTGTTATATGAATGTGTGTGTGTGTGTGGGTTAATGTGCTGTTTATTTGGAAGTAGTGCGAGGCCTCGTTCGCACCTATATACATAGGGTTTGAATTTATGTAAAAATTAAATTTTTAGCAAGATATGGCAGTGATGTTTTATAAAAGAGGCTTTTCAAACCCTTGTGTTGAATAGTAATTGAGACCTTATACACTTCAATTTTATTAAGTGTTCGGCTTGATTGCTTTTATTTTCGAGATGCGAAGCATCTATAAGAAAATAATGTACAAAATAATGCCAACTTCCTCGTGGGTATGAAAACCATCTGAGAAAATTCAGACACCGCAAAGAAATTTATAAGCCGCTTACAGCTGAAAATGTCCATCACGAGAACTGAATCTAGATTTAATAGACTGAATATGTGATCACATGATTCCTAGGCACTCAGGATGCCACAATTTGTATGAAAGCAGTAAGAAGGTATATATATATAAGCTGTAAATATATATATACAGACATGATTAGCCACCACGAAGCACCTCCATTGAGAATCAGAAAATGTAAATAAAGCTGTAAAAGCCATCAACCGCCACGGAGGAAACTCCAGGCGGGACGAAACGTAAAGAAAGTTGTAAAAGCGATCAACCGCCATGAAGTAAACTCAAAGGGACGTAATAATATATATATATATATATATATATATATATATATATATATATATATATAAAAGCGAGAAGCGCTTCAAGTAAAAGTCTAGGCTCATCGAATAGAGTTTAACAATAGTTAATATATATAAGTATATATATATATTAAAGCAAATAAATGCTCCAGACCCAAGTCTGGGCTCAATCGAGGCATACCTCGATAATGTTAGTCCATATATATAAATATATATATATATATATATATATATATATATACAAACTGAAATAAAACCACGGACCAAAGTTCGGGCAAACACACGCAACACGACTCTCAACGTGAAGAAGGGTGTGTGCAAAGATGAAGAGAAATGTTTTAAAGTGTGTGAGAAGGCTTACAGTGGGCTGCCAAAGAAGACTTCTATATCTTTAAAGTGGATGAACACTCAGCTCCCGCCGATACAAAAGTACCTATATATGAGCTCACATGTGTTTAAAATGAGAAAGCACTCAATATAGGGTGTGTACGGAGCAAATTTGATAGGGCTTCCTCTCCTTTTTTTTTCTTACAAATGGCCACCCCAAGCCCTCTATTTATAGAGGGGGGAGCCGCAAGCACTGTAATGTAATACGTGCACACAAGCACTGTAATGTATGCTCGAACTTTCAGAATTGCAATCCAAGCATCCGATTGAGGTATGTAAGACCTATTTCGGATCGCCGTTGTCGAGAGTTACGCAATGGCATGACATTAGAGGTTGTACGAAGTCAGGAAGATGGGATCATGCCCTCCGATCTTCAAGCTTCAAATTCTATCTGTTACCCTGCATAATAGTCACTCGAGAATTGTTTTCCTTGGTTCTTGTGGGACATTGCTGTGTAGAAATGTATGTATGAAATGTTGAGACGACGTGATATGGCGTCAAAGTGGCAAGATGACGACTTTGCCTCTCACCGGGGTTATCGCCGGCTTGTGCTGGTAAAGCAAACGTTGCTCAGGGTTATCTCTGAGATTGGACTGCTGCAAGTGTTGAAGGTCCTTAGTGTCATCTTTGAGGTGTGCCTGTCTTCCCGGGGTTATGTCCGGGTTTTATACTGTGACAACCCAAATTTTCATAAGTTATTAAAATAAGAATTTAATAATTGAAATTCTTATTACGATGTGAGTAATGTAACAATCTAGAATTTTAATTGTAATTATAAGTATTTATTGAATTGTATAAATATTTAATTGGTGTGTTTATTGCTAAATAAATATTTGTTTAATTTGATTATTATGAGGAAATATTCTAATTTAATTTAATTATTAAGTTAGAGAATTTATAATGATTAATTGAATTATTATATTATTCAATAAATTGTTATTAGAATTAATTAAATTAAGTATGATAACTTAATTAAATAAAGTGTGATAAATAACTATATTATAAAGGAGTTATTAAAATAAATTAAAGGAGTTTAATTTATTCTTGCCAAACAATGCTTAAATATATTAAGTCTTTAATTTTTAAAGAGTTTTGCCAAACAGAGCCTTATGGCTTTTGGTTTTTCAATTTTGAATTTTAATAATATAAATTAAATAAACAAAATATAAATAATATATAATAATTTTTGGTAACCGCTGATTTAATAAGGTCGTTAGTAAGACGTCGATTTTAGACGTTTTGAACATGCGTGCGTTGCCTTTGTTTTATTTCATGTAAAAGAGTTTTGGGTCAGATATTGGCTTAAGTGAAAAGAGAACAAAGAATACAGAGAAAAGAATTTGAGAGAGTTTGAGAGAGAAAAGGATGGGATTTTAAAGCAAGTTCTGAAAGTTCAAGCGATTCTCAATGAAAGGATTTTCAAAGCAACAAGAGGTATTTTCCATAATCATAACACTATTTACTTTTTACGTTCTCTGTGTTCTTGATTGTAATATAAAGTTTTTACAAAAATTTTTGTAAACCATATATTTACAATTGATTATGAAATTATGCGTATTTGTAATGGTAATTGTTATAACTATATATATATATATATATATGTATATATATGTGATTGTATGCTAAATTAAGTATGCAAGAAAGAAATTAGTTTTACAGTGATTACATTTCATGAACATGTTTTGTAGGATAACAAAATTAGGATGTGATTGTATGCGTCGGGAATGTATATATGAAAATGTAGTGCTCCTGACGATAAAAGATGTCGTCCTAAGTTATAAAATATGAATATTAGTGAATATAATGATGCTTAACATTAATAAAAATGATGTATTAGAATATTTGTATAATCATACTAAGCACACACAAGAAAGACTAATCAGACGTGTGACGAATGAACGTCGAAACGCCGTGCCAAGTGTTAATGAACTTAAAAATTGTTTCAATTCAATTGAAATGAATATTATAAGATATGGAATGGATTTAATATAAAACCAATAAGTAGGTCTAGCAAGACTTAAGTACTTGAACGAACTTCGAGTTTGACTAAGAAAAAATATAGTGAGTTATAAGTCTAAAGTTAACACAATCAAATTGAACATTGTGTATTAATTAATAGGAAGAGTTATAGTATGTAGATTAAAGTTTACATTACAAAAATATGCGTTGATATATGACTAATAGTTGATGTGAATGCTTATATAATTTTGTAGGGCACGTGAAGTACAGATAACTGTAAGCTGTTAAACTATTATTGGTAAACAAAGATCAAGGCCAGTCTTTCGGTTCCTATTTGCTATGTGAAATTGATGATTAACTGTTTTAAATCTTTATTGCAAAGAGCATGATGTGTTATATATATGTTGAAAGTATGAAATGTTAAAGTTAATTTATGATTATGTTGATTGTTGATTGATTAAAGCCTGCTGATTTAGTAAGGGCTTAATCTTCATACTTGTTATATGAACTATACATGTATGTTATATATTGAGCATGTTATTATGTGCTATGTGATGCATGAAAACTATTAGATTTTGCTGGGCTATCGAGCTCAACCTTGCAAATAACCACTTTTGCTAGTTCAAGATTCAAGGTAAAGTTATGTGTTACTTAAAAGACATTAATCAGATGTGATACTTGAAGATTTATACACTTTGGTTATGCAAGTATTATCAATCTTGCACCACCTCTCCTAATAGTACATGTATGTTAATCAATAGTACACAAATGTGAACAAATAGTTATAAGCATGTGAATTAATAGTAATTAATTGCTCATTTATCCGATTGGTCAATATGACCTTATCGTAATAAATGTCGATTTCCACTAACACTAATAATCCCAACATAATGGAAATATCAATTTCATCTTTAATCAAGACGAACTTATTCATCATTAATATTATAACTCACAATATTTAACAACCAGATCATTCCTAGGAAAGAGGGGGCTTTCTGATGAGGATTAAATAACCTAACCCCTTTCTTCGACAAAACTTTGTAGACATCGTCAATAATGTAAATAATAATATGAATAACTTGTCATCTCAATTATTGATTTAATAATATAAAATATTATGCAGATGATACTGTGACAATAATTGAATCAATAATATGAGAGATATGATGCATCAATTACTGTAGCAATAATTGAGTATAACTGAGTGACTTCTCACGTAAGCATCAATAATCAATACCATGTGCTACTATGCAACCACGCGTATTACTGTACTTTTATCACCGATTATTTTATGACAACTTGCTTACTTTGAAATTTTTTCAAATATCACCCTTAACTTTAACCTTTTATCAATCTAACCATTTACTAAATAGAATAATATTTATAGGAAAATTGAATACTTTCATTTCATAAAATTCGGGATCCCACAATCTCCCCTCCTTATGAAATTTCACCCTCGAAATTTACGTACCTGGTAGTTCGAAGATATGAGAATACCTTGCTTTCTTTTCAGATTGTACATTCCCGGTTATTTCCTCTGTCTAATGATTTTCCCAATTGCTCATCTCCTATATTTCAAATATCATTCTAGAATATATCTTCAAAACAAAGGTTAATTGACATATCACAATTTGTCAACTTATCAAGTAAACAATTTTAGCTTAGGTAAGTCACACACTAGCAATGTATATTACTCATCTCTCCCCTCCTAGTTCTAGACTCATATCTCCGCAAGCGACCATATCCCTTAGCTCTGATACCATTTGTGACGCCCCCAAAATAGGTCCACACGACCCATTATGAGTTGTTAGATATCACACTACAGTAATCAAATACAAACTTTATTTATACAACTATTGAACTATCGTGGAGAGTATAACAACACATAAGCTATGAGTTTTAATACAAATATATGTAACTCTCATAGTGCCTCGACCACAACACCTTATAATGGTACCTTACATAAAGGTACAATCAATAACTGTTTTCGGAATTAAAATCTTTGGAAATTGCTCAAGGAAACCTTCGTATATGGGAGACTATGCGCCTAAGTTATAATAGATATCATATGTCCACAGAATTATCCTTGGTTGACCCAATAGTCCCCAAAGGAAAACGAGAAGATTACTGTCATGTTCTTTCCAAAGGTGAGTCTTCTCTTGACATATAATTTTCTCCATTGTCTCCAATTGAGAATTATATTTCAACCAAACTCCAAGATCATATAGGTAGTGCTCATAGATATAATCATCAAGTGTATGTGCACAACCCTGTCTTATGATAACACAAATTCGTCTACCATTAGACATCTTGTATGATAGTTACAAAACACCCTTCCAAAGTTGGGTTCACCTCACCCTATTCGGTTCACCAAAATCAACGGTTAAAATGACGTATAAAATATAACACACTTATCTATAATTCTTAATAGAATTATTTCTATACTATTTTAGGGGAAACCTCAACAGCTATAAACCATCGTTATATTCCCATGTTACCCCCGCTCGACCTAGCTACACTCTTATTACCTGAAAGGAATTGTGAAGCAAAAGGGTGAGCACAACTAGCCCAGTAAAGAATATCATGACTAAAGATAATTAAATTATCAATAACCTTCGTCAATAATAAATCAGAGATTTATAACATATGGTAGATGATAAAAACTTTTCAACCATAGTTGCAGCGGAACGAGCAATCCATTAGAATAGTCAAATAGACCATAACGTCTATTATCTTCTCCATGTTAAAAGTCCACCAACAATGTTTTATCCCTGTAACATCAATCAACAATTCCTGTCCACAATCATGTAAATAACTCAAAATCATAATTGTGGTTTTAAATTCCCCTTCGCACCTAGGACGAAGATAATTTTCATCACTTGTCTTTACCTGAAACATCAAAGATCATGGTTATACCAAATCACAGCTCTTATTCATAATCATACTAATAAATTCATTTTTTCACTACTGGCCAAAGATATTCATTAACAGTTCATCTTTGCACTACAGGCCAAAGACATGCAATTGGATTTTAGAAGAGTCGAGTAGAGCATGATATCTATTTACTTCTATGATTTAAAAGTTTACCATCAATTTTATCGATGAGACTCGGCTTAATAAATAATTCACATCACCGAATTATCCATGCACTACGTTCTAAGGATATTCGTGTTTTCACCAATGGTCATGAACACGCCAAACAACAATTCATCTTTGCACCCTTAGCCGAAGAGAACGCATAGTCATGATCATACCAATAACTGTCGCTGAGACTCAGCTTAGTAATTAGTATCACAACCACGAATTATCCATACCATACGGGCCAAAGATATTCATGTAATCATCAATGGTCATGATTATACCGAATAATCCCTGGTTATAATCATACCAACAACTGTTCATTAATGCACTACAGGCCATTGAGGACTTTTACCACATCATTTGTAACATTACGGATCATGATTATACCGAATAATCCCTGGTCATAATCATACCAATCAATAGTCCATCTATGCACGTAAGCCAAAGATGACTTTCATCACAATATAAGCGTGAGGATGATGACAATGATATAAGAATTAATCAAACGAAATCAAGGATAAATATTAAAGACTTTAAATTTATCTAGAGTTTAAAAATATCCAAATTGTCAACATGATACTGTTTTGTGGAGTAAAATTCAAGAATAATATTCATGTATAAAAAATAATTTTGACAGAAAAAAAAATATATTTTTTGAGTGAATAGTACCCCGTGAATAGTACTTCGGGAATAATACCCCGTGAATAGTACTTTGTGAATAGTACCCGTGAATAGTACTATGTGAATAGTACCCGTGAATAGTAACTCGTGAATAGTAACTTGTATTCGTAAATAGTACCGTATACGTGAATAGTTCCGTATACGTGAATAGTACCCATAAATAGTACTTTGTGAATAGTACTCATAAAAGGAAAATACAAAAGAAAATGATATTTCATGACGAGTACAAAAGAAATGATATCTCATACGAGTATAATTGAATATACGAAACTACAAATGGATTTTCATCCGCCATGCGGTAATCCACGTAGACAGATTATTTCCACAATTTAATAAAAAATGAATACGAAGGGTCATTCACCATGCATGCGGTAGTCCGCGTAGATAATAATAAAGAATGGAATAACAGAAGAATTTCACCATGCATGCGATGGTCAGCGTAGACATGTTATCCCAACAAAATAATAGGGAATGAAATAACAGAAGAATTTTACCATGCATGCGGTAGTCCGCGTAAACATGTTATTCCAATAGAATAATAAAGAATGGAGTAACAACCCTTACGAGTATTAAAGAAAATAACTCTCTTCATGAATACGGAAGAAATAATACTCCTTACGAATATTAAACAAAAATAATATTCATACGAATACGAAAAATAATATATCTTCAGAATATGAAATAAATAATACCCCTTACGATACAACACATAATATCCCTTATGGATACAACAAATAATCTTTTTTACCTCAGAAGAAGACTGGATACTGGAATAGTGAAGTAGCAGACTTATCTTCTTCTTTCTCTTTATAACTCCTCTCTCTATAGCTTTTCTCTCTATAATTTCTATTGTGAGTCTTAGTGAATTGGTTAGAATGAAGGAAGAAAATGCATCTATTTATAGGAAAATATAGTTTTGATAATTGCATATTTTGGGGCTCGAAATATTACAGTATAATACCTTCATCTTTTCCTACATTTTTAATTTAGTCCTGCAAGTATTATCAAATTTTCACCACCTCCCCTAATAGTACATCATGTGAATCAATAGTACAATAATGTGAATTAATAGTTCTATACATGTGAAAAAAATAATTACAGTATAATACCTTCATCTATACCTTTATTTTTAATTTAGTCATGCAAGTATTATCAATCTTGCACCACCTCCCCTAATAGTACATGCATGTGAATCAATAGTACATGCATGTGAACAAATAGTTATAAGCATGTGAATTAATAGCAATTAATTGCTCATTTATCCGATTAATTACCCGATTGGTCAATATAACCTTATCGAAATAAATGTCAATTTTTACTAAAATTAATAATCCCAACATAATGGAAATATCAATTTCATCTTGAATCAACACAAGTTTATTCATCATTAATATTATAACTCACAATATTTAACAACCAGATCATTCCAATGAAAGAGGGGGCTTTCCAGATAAGGATTTCTCCCTATTGGCGCACAATTAAATAACCTAACCCCTTTCCTCGACAGAACTTTCTAGACATCGTCAATAATGCAAATAATAATATGAATAACTTGTCATCTCAATTATTGATTAAATAATATAAAATATTATGCAGATGATATTGTGACAATAATTGAATCAATAATATAAGAGATATGATGCAGCAATTATTGTAGCAATAATTGAGTATAACTGAGTGACTTCTCATGTAAGCATCAATAATTAATATAATGTGCTACTATGCAACCACGCGTATTACTGTACTTTTATCACTGATTTTTTTATGACAACTTGCTTACTTTGAATTTTTTTGACATATCACCCTTAACTTTAACCTTTTATTAATTTAACCATTTACTAAATAGAATAATAATTATAGGAAAATTGAATACTTTTATTTCATAAAATTCAGGATCTCACATTGTTAATACTGTTAAATACGAAAACAACGGAAGTTAAACGGACCAATTTGGTTTAGAATCAAATTCGTAGTGAATGAATTAGCTAAATTTGTTAAAACATGAAAATTTAGTATGAACATGAGTTTTGGATTAATATTTAGGTTAGTTAATGTTTATGTTAAATGTTGATTATTTGGTATGTTGTAGTTTTATGAGTTACAAATCCAAAAAATCAAAAAAGAACTAATTCAGATGTGTATAACTCATGTTAAGAAAATTGGAAGGAGTATGGGTCTAAAAAATCGCAAAGAACAGAACCTGGGAAGCCATTCTGCATCACTAAGCTCAGCTGCGGTTCCCCCAAGGCTAGTTTGGGCTCAACTGCACTCCCCCCAAGGCTATTTGCGGTGTAGATGTGCCGGACACAGTGTCTGGTAGGACTATTTTAATCTATTTTAGTAAATTAGGCATAACGTTTTTATACAAACTCTGAAAAGATAACGAGTAGACCTAAAATGTTCATTCCTTAAGTGTTTCGATTTGAATTCATTAAGAGGGGTAACAATTTCCATCTTTGTGACTGCTACGTATTCGAAGGTAATCAGAGGGCGTCGGACATGCACATACGCAAGTCTAGTGCTCCCGATGATGAAATATGTTATTCTAAGTGATAAAACATAAATATACTCACACAGTTGCTTTCGTGTGTGAGATATGTGCAGGGTCACATTCAACCGACCAATGTGCTATCGGTTCAGAGTCTGTACAATATGTGAGAAACTACCAGAAAGATCAAGGTCAATTTCATAATATATAAAACTCCAACAACCGCAACCATCCAAATTTTAGTTGGTCCAACAACCAAAATAATCATCAAAGTCAGTTTCAACCAGAACAACAGTTGCAGTCACAATCAGCTCAGCAACAGTTTGCACCAAGACCACCCTATCCACCTGGATTTTTTCAACAACAACAACATCATCCACCACCGGCACCTCAGCAAGAAAAGAAGTTAGAAATGGAGGAGATGATGATGAAGTACATGGCAAACACCGAGGTAATGATTAAAAGCCAAGCAGTGGCTATCAAAAATCTGGAAACTCAAATGGGTTAGATGGCTAGCATGCTTAACAACAGATCACAGGGTTCATTGCCAAGTAACACAGAGGCCAATCCAAGAATAGAAGGGAATGAACAATGTTAAGAAATTACACTTAGGTCTAGGAAACAAGTTGCAGAAAACTAGAATGGCGTGCCCGTGCCACTTTTACAAATGGGAAGACGCGCAGTCAGGGAATTTTGTCAGGGGAGAATTTTGATAATGAGGATTCTGAACAATAGCAGGAGGACAAGAATATAGAATGTTCTTTTAAGAAGCCCGTGAATAAGATACCAATAGTCCACCCTTCTGTTCCTTATCCATAGAGATTACATAAGCAGAGGGAAGACAAGCAATTTAGTAAGTTTTTGGAGATATTTAAAAAGATGCAGATTAACATACCATTCGCTGAGGCATTGGAATAGATGCCTAGTTATGCAAAGTTTATGAAGGGTATCTTGTCAAGAAAGAAGAAGTTAGAAGACTTTAAAATAGTAGCCTTGACAGAGGAATGCAGTGTAGTGCTTCAACACAAATTACCTCCAAAGTTAAAAGATCCGGGCAGTTTCACGATACCATGTACAATTGGAAAGATGAGTTTCAGCAAATGTTTTTGTGATCTTGGGGCAAGTATCAATTTGATGACATTGTAAGTGTTTAATCAGTTGGGATTGCCGGCTCCAAGGCCGACAAATATTTCTTCACAGATAGATGATAAGTCTATCACTTATCCACATGGGATTATTAAAGATGTATTGGTTAAAGTGGATAAATTCATCTTTCCTGCTGATTTCATCATACTAGACTATGAAGAAGACAGAAGTATACCGATCATTCTTGGAAGACCATTCCTAGATACAGAAAGGACCTTGATAGACGTTCAAAAAGGGGAACTAACAATGCGAGTTCATGATCAAGGCAATGAAATTTCCGATAGAAGATGAAGAATGCTTCAAGGTTGATTTGGTGGAAAAGATTACAAATGATGAAGTAGAGAGCTTGGTGAATCCAGAACCATTGAGAAGTGCAATTGCTGGAAATTCAGAATTAGATGATCAGGAGACTGATAAACTTGTGCATTTTCTTGATATAACTCAAAAATTTAAGAAAATTCAAGACTCCTATTGAGCCATTAAAGAAAGCTGGAGAGTCATCAGTAAAATTGAAGCCATCTCTAAAAACACCTCTAGAACTTGAGCTGAAACCACTTCCAGATCATTTGAGGTATGCGTTTTTAAATGAAAATTCAAAATTACATGAGATTATTTCTTCTGCACAAACATCATTTCAGGAAGAAAAACTGCTAAGAGTTCTCATAGAGTTCAAGTCAGCTATTGGATGGACTATAACAGATATAAAAAGGATCAACTTATCTTTTTGTATGCATAAGATCCTCCTAGAAGATGATAGCAAACCTTCAGTGGAACATCAAAGAAGACTTAATCCAATCATAAAGGAAGTGGTAAAGAAAGAAGTATTGAAATGGCTGGATACAAGTATCATATATCCAATTTCAGATAGCTCATGGGTGCGTCCGGTACAGTGTGTACAGAAGAAAGGTGGTATGACCGTAGTATCTAATGAGAACAATGAGTTGATTCCGATAAGAACAGTAACGGGGTGGAGATTCTGCGTGGATTACCGCATGCTTAACAATGCTATAAGGAAAGATCACTTCCCACTGCCGTTTATCGATCAGATGTTGGATAGACTAGCAGGTCATGAGTTTTATTGCCTTCTGGACGGGTATTCAAGATATAATAAGATTGTTATAGCTCCAGAGGACCAAGAAAAGACAACCTTTACATGTCTATATGGTACTTTCGCTTTCAGATGGATGTCTTTTGGTCTTTGCAACACCCCAACCACTTTTTAGAGATGTATGATGGCTATTTTTTCGGATATGGTGGACCAAAATGTGGAGGTATTTATGGATGATTTTTTAGTATTTGGGGATTCTTTTGATTTATGTCTTGATAATTTGGTGATGGTGTCGAGAAGATGTGTTGAAATGAACTTGGTATTAAATTGTGACAAGTGCCATTTTATGGTACAAGAAGGCATAATTCTGGGACATAAGGTGTCAAAAAAGGGACTTGAGGTGGACAGAGCTAAATTAGAGACTATAGAAAATTTGCCACCACCAACTTCAGTAAAAGGTGTTCGAAGTTTTCTAGGACATGCAGGTTTCTATCCCAGGTTCATAAAAGACTTCTCTACAATAAAAGGTGGAGAAGGAGGCACAGTTTAAGTTTGATGAAGATTGCGTGTCTCCATTTGTGCATTTGAAGAAAAAATTAACTTTAGCACTAGTCATTATAGCACCGGATCGGGATCTACCATTCGAGTTGATGTGTGATGCCAATGATTATGTTGTAGGGGTTGTTTTTGGTCAGGGAAAGGAAAAGATTTTTTATATGATATACTATGCAAGCAAGACCCTTACTGATGCGCAGTTGAACTACA
Organism: Panax quinquefolius; assembly: GCA_020205615.1. NCBI lineage: Eukaryota > Viridiplantae > Streptophyta > Magnoliopsida > Apiales > Araliaceae > Panax > Panax quinquefolius. Next base: position 76,176,125 of record CM035172.1, read on the forward strand.
CCACCACAGAGAATGAATTATTGGCAGTTGTGTATGCTTTTGACAAGTTTAGAGCATATCTGATTGGTACACGGGTGATAGTGTACATGGATCATATTGCATTTCGACACTTAGTGGCAAAGAAGGATGCAAAGCCTCGTTTGATCAGATGGATACTACTATTGCAAGAATTTGATTTAGAGATTAAGGACAGGAAGGGAACTGAGAACCAAGTGGTGGACCCCTTATCTCTACTAGATAATCCGGGAAGGGAGGCAGATGACAAGATTGTAATTAATGAATCGTTTCCAGATGAACATTTGTTTGTGGTAAAAGGGGGAAGTGCCATGGTTTGTAGATTATGCAAATTACTTGGTGAGCAAGATGATTCCTTCTGACTTAGTTGGGTATCAAAAGAAGAAATTCTTGCATGATGTGAAGTGGTTTATATAGGATGAACCATATTTGTTCAAACAATGTGCTGATCAGATGATAAGGAGATGTATCCCATATAGTGAGACTGAGGGGATTTTACAGGATTGCCATACGTCATTATATGGTGGTCACTACAGTGGAGAGCAAACATCAGCTAGTGTCTTACTAGCAGGATTCTACTGGTCGACAATTTTCAAGGATGCTTATAGTTTCATAAAGAGATTTGACAGATGTCAAAGAGTTGGGAATATTTTGAAAAGGAATGAAATGCCATTGAACACGATCCTCGAGGTGGAAATTTTTTATGTTTGGGGAATAGATTTCATGGGCCCTTTCGTTTCTTCATGTGGAAATCTATACATCTTGTTAGCAGTTGATTATGTGTCAAAGTGGGTGGAAGTGGAAGCTCTTCCAACGAATGATGACAAAGTGGTCCTAAGATTTTTATAGAAGAGTACTTTTACGAGGTTTGGGACTCCAAGGGCTATCATTAGTGATGAAGGCAGACATTTTTGTAATAGGCAGTTCACAGGTCTGTTGGCTAAGTATAGGGTAAATCATCGCATTGCTACAACTTATCATCGTCAAACTGATGGCCAAGCAGAGGTTTCAAATCGTGAAGTCAAGAGAATTCTGAAGAAAGTTGTGAACCCCAAAAGAAAGGATTGGTCATTAAAGCTTGATGATGTTGTATGGGCAAATAGGACTGCTTATAAAACTCCGTTGGGCATGTCACCTTTTCAGCTGGTTTAATGGCAAAGCCTGTCACCTTCCTATGGAGCTGGAGCATAAGGCATATTGGGTGATTAAGAAGCTAAATTTTGATTTGAAGGCTGCAAGAGAAAAACGCCTACTCCAACTCAATGAGTTGAGCGAATTCAGATTACAGACGTATGAAAACTCAAAGCTATACAAGGAAAAGGTAAAGAAATTGCATGATTGCAAGATTATAGAGAGAGTATTTGAGTCGAGACAAAAAGTTTTACTGTTTAATTCACGACTTAAACTTTTTCCTGAGAAGCTCAAATCAAGGTGGTCAGGGCCATTCACAGTGAAGACAATTTTTCCACATGGTGCTATGGAAGTGTTTGATAAATTCCCGGACAAGCCGTTCAAATTAAATGGACAGCGGCTAAAGCATTATTTTGGTGGCGAGGTTGACAGACAAAAAGTAACCTCAATTCTTTGTTCAACATCAAGTGTCAGAGATAGTTAAGCTAATTAACTATAACTTAGCGCTTGATGGGAGGCAACCCATTATTCCTATCTTTAACTTTTGTTTATTCTGTTTAAATTGTATTTGTTAGTTCATTTTCGTGTTTAGTGTTATAGCTTGCTGAGAGTTATATAAGTATTATGGGAGCTAATTTTGCATATGATTATGTTTGAGCATAGCATAGAGAGTATAGAGTTAAGATAGTCATTCTTTCTTATTCAGTAGCTTTGATATTTTTAATTGGTGGTTGTGCAGGTGTATTGGAATGGATTCATCACTGTTTTGATGTATTTAGGATGCAAGATGGAAATATAGAATGCAAGGATGCGTGGCTGCGCCATGAGAGCTTTGAAAAACCAGCACGCTGCGTTACAAGTCTGTGTGGCAGAAGAGAAGTCATACCTGCGTAATGTCTCTCAATTCGTAATACGCGTGGTCGCTACCAAACCGGGTTTTGAAAAAAAATAGGATTTAAAAGACATGTCTTGCTCCGTCTCTCATAACATTTGAAATAGCAGAGCGTATCTCATTCCTCTCCACAGTGTGCACGACTCTTCCTTCCCAAACCTTTCCAATCCAAAAGTGTAACGTCTCATCCCACTACGCATATTGTGGATCAGTTCTCCTACCCACGTTCAAAATCTGCACTGATAAAACTAGGGTTTTTCGGTTGGTGTGTGGAATACAAGTTTGGGGTTTCTTTATTCATCAAACATTACACCCACGATTCCATCAATCAGGTTTTTCTTTTTATTCATTTAGAGTAATGGGTCATAAGCGTGCTCATTCTATCACTTCATCATCATCATCATCTTCCTCCAGTAGTCAAGGCGAGGATGTCGTGGATCACACAAAATTTCTCAGTCTGGAGGCACAAATGGAGTACTATAGAATAGTGGCAAAGACATTTGTGAAGGAACAAGGCTTCAAGCCTGAGAAGCAGGATGGTCAACTGTGGGATATGATTCGAGAAAGTGGATAGGGAGGACTGACTGCAACCCCTATGCTTGCTCCCATTGGTATGTTCGAGAAATTTATGCTAATGCCAAAGACACTATGAGTGGATTATCTATGGTCCGAGGAATTCAAGTAGATTACCGACCACAATCAATCAGAGCAATTTTCAGAATACTCGACACTCCACCGACTGGGTATAATAATTGGGTAGAGGCTGCACATTTTGAGACTGATTTGGACGAAGTCATCACTGACTTGTGCATTCCAGGAACACAGTGGACTTGTAGGGCAGGAATGAATCAGCCTCAAACCTTCCCAGCCTTATCCCTGAATCGCTATGCTAAAGCTTGGAATTTGTTCATATGTGCAAAGCTTATATCTTCGACACATCAGCACAAAATCATAACTGAGAGGGCTATCCTTTTTTGGGGAATAGTCACAGGCAAGTACATCAATGTGGGCCACCTCATTCATTAGAATATGTTATGTTACATGAGCGGGAGCACTATAGGAAGTATCCTATATGCGTCTGTTGTTGCTAGTTTATGTGCACATCAAGGAGTCAGTTGGGGTAATGAACAAATGCAATGCCCTAGCCAAGATATCACTCATACGACTATTACCAAATTCGAAGATTAGACGGGAGGTGTGCCACACCCGAGGGGAAAAGGCTTTATCATTGAACCGCATCCTCGGTGCCTCCACCACAACCCACACAGGAAACTGAAGCAGGAACATCAAACTAAGCCACTGTTGTCCATGATGACCGCCATCTCTAAAGGTTGGAACGGAAGGTCGATGCTATGGACGATAATTTTGCAGCATTTTCTATGGGGTTGACAAGATCACTAGTAGAGGCATTTGTGCAGCAGGGTACTATGCTCGAGTGGCCACAATTTAGGACAACCGTGCCATTTCCACCGCTGGATTCACCACCCGAAGAGGGTGGTGCAGCTAATCAGTAAGGGAGTTCTTCTAACCCTATACCTTCATTCATTGGGATAATGAATATTTTAAGTTTGGGGGTATTGGGTAGTAGGGTAGTTGAATGTAGTGTTTGCATGTTAGTTTAAATTTTGCATATTATGTGTTAGTTAATAATTGCGAAATGTTTTCTATTTTTAGTTATTATTATATGTGTTAGTATATGTTTAGTTACATGTCTCGCATTTCTTGCTTTGTGGAGTTTTATGTCTAGCCAATGATGAAACTTAATTTTGAAGGATTGTTGAGTTTAATGGATAACATGAGCTTAGATATAATGTTTTACATGATGTAATTAATTGATGTTGTTTAGATGCTTTCGATTTGCGTTGACGTGTTCACACATTATTGTAGGTATAAGAGTTATATGTTATATTGCTTGATAGGAAATGTGGTTTTTAAAAATTGAATTATGTAGAAACTGAACATAGGCTATGAAAACATTGATAATCAAGCTTTGGGAACACATGGGTATGTTTATTGTATAAAAAAAGAATAGGAAAATCTATCTTGAAACCTTCTTGAGCTGAATTATTGACTCCTTGGAAGGCGCGAGATAGAATGTAAAATGCTCTTGCTGGAAAAAAAAATACCGCGGAGAAGAGCGAAAATCGCCCTCGTGAGTAAAAATAAAGCAGTTTAAACCAATGGTTGAACCGTAGTTTGTATTGATGTGTTAGAATAGTCTTTGTTGCGTTAGTATACATGGATCTTGATTTAAACTTCAATTTTCTATTTTGTGCAGTTTAGCATGTGTATTCTTTGTTTTAGTCAAGTTTTTGTGAACACAACACACACACACACACATCATCTTTATAGAAAGTATGGGTTATTTGATTGTATGATATTATGTCTATAGCTTAGTTTGAATTTTTATTCTTGAATCTGGATAATTTGCTGAGGCATATTAGATTGGAATTCTATTTAGGCTGGAAAAATGTGGAACTCATTTGCATCGTAATCTAGTTGCATAACATATAGTTACATTTCATGGTTTAATGTTGTATACATTGCTTGAGGGCAAGCAATAGTTCAAGTTTGGGGGTATTTGATAAGTATGTTTGATACCTACTTATTAGATATCAATTCACGAGAATTATACTCATCTCAAATAGATTTTAGTATATTTTTAGTTGCATTTTATGTTTATTTTGTAATACTCATAATTAGAACTCCTATGGTATGGAAATGCGGGAAATGGCATAGTTTGGCATTAGCAAGGTGGTATGAGATTAGCAAAGGACATGGCAAGTGGAACGTGTGTAGACATAGAAATGAACATTGATGAAGGACAAACAACAAGTAGAAGAATAACAAACAACAAGCAGCAGAACAACAAGCAATAGCAGCAGAACATCAGTATGCATATCACAGAAGTAGCGTGGCCGTGCAGCTAAACAAGCTAACTTTCGCGCGCTCGCGCCATCAGCCTGCAGAAGCTAAAATCGCATACACGCGCGCATGCACCCGTTTTGTAGTGGGATCTCGCGCGGCCATGCGAGTTATCTGATGTTCGTTGTTGATTTAAATTTTAATTTTTAAATTTGAAATTTGAATGTGGGGTCTTATCAAAACTATTCTAGTTGGCACCAGACGTGGATATGATTTTTTTATCAGTTTTTATTTAAGTATTAGAGTTCTAAGCTTTTAAACTAGTTCTAGAGAGGGTTTGAGTGTAGTTTTGAAGATTTTCTACATCTTCTCTAAAATTTAGTCATTGAATAATTAATCATTTCATTTTCCTGGAAATTATTGGTGATTTGGACAACATTTTGGAATGAATTCTGCAATTGGGTTTGATCAATTATATCTTCTCTCTTAATTGTGATATTTACTTTCCATGTGTTGCCATAATCCCATAACGGTTTTCGGTTCAAAAATTAGCTAAACTCCATTATGGGATTGTAACAAATTTTGATATGTAGTCTATAATTATTTGCCTAATTATTTGACTGTATGTTTATCTTTGGATTATCTATTATGATTAAGCATATTGTATGAATGTTTGATCACCATTCATTTTGTATACTCATTTGGAATTGAAAAATGACATATGAATATGGTTATAATCATGAGAGCATGCGTTTATGAGGCTGAAATGTTTAGCTTTATATTTTGTGAACCAGGTAGAAATATACTGTTTCACCGTGTGTAGTATTATAAGAGCATGTGCTTCAATTCATTATTGTTGCAATTTCATATAAAAATATAGTATTTTGGTAATATTGTCGAGTACATGATTTCTATCACATGTGGAGGTTATGTAAACATGTCACAATTTATTGAAAAATGGTTATGTCTACTTTTGCGCTCTTGGCTAATTTTCCATGTAAATGTATAATCTTGCATGATGGTTATATTTAGATGAAGTATGAAATGAACTTAGAATCCCATTCTTCCCAAAATTGATTCATTATTCTAGTATTATTCTTTTATTCATTATTTGAGTTTAGATTAATTAAAAACTGTGAGTATTCGTTTAAGCATATAAAGATAATGATACAATTGATGTATAACAATTTAATTTTAAAACCTTTCTCCGTGGATCGATACTTTTCTTACTCTATACTACTTGTTGACCCATGTATGCTTGCATGAGTTAGAGTCCTTTTATTAAGACTGAAAAGGAGGCAAGGCAACACTTTTATTAAGATACCATAAAGTTTATTCTGCTACCTTTCCCTTTCCTTTGTCCTTGTCCGAACCTTCAGGTTGATCACGATTAGCTGAAAATATTTATATTTAAAGCAAGAATGAGCATTTAGGTGCCCAGCAAGTAATAGTAGACAATAAACATTAGCTAAAAGAAGTAAATGTTTTCTGTGAATAACACTTCTACAACGAATCAATAGTTGTGAAGTAAGCTGAACCAATAAAAACAACATATCAAATCTATCTCAAATTTTTGAAACTACGTACTGACTATACATGGAGAGTAGTCAACCGACTATGAACTTTGCTTTTGATTTTTTGATATTCAATTGAATAACAAGAATTTATTCTACACAATAACAAAGTGGAATAGTTTCCAAAGTTTATGCTGAATGATCCCTAAGGATCTTGAACTTAATTCTTGAGTAACTATCAAAGATTTGCATTGATATACCCAAGTGTATCAGATAACCATAAAAATAAAGTCATACCCCTCTGCAAGTATAATAAGTGATCAACTTTATTATACCCTATATTATGCATAATACTTAACTGTGCGCAATAGCCGAATATACGACCAATAGTTTTTCCCTTTTATATTAAAGGTTGTTCTTCTCAGTCGTACAATCAAAATTTGAATTATAATAAGGAAATACTATGATTTCAATATCTAATTGCTTTTTCGATCTAGTCGAAATAATTGGCATCGATCTGTCAATAATAATTGAGTTCTATACCCTAACCTAACAAGTTCTAATAAATATTCGTCTAGCCAAAATAATTAGCTAAGACATATCTCAACACTATCTTTAAATCTATGTCTAGCCGAGTTAAATAGCATAGATAACTTTTTAATCAATGTATACATACCAGAATTTAATAAGTATGTATCAACAGGTACAACAATTATCCAAGTGAGGAAACTTTTATAACAATATTTAGAAATTAACGAACAAAATAAATATCCGAATTATATGATAAAACTGAATTGATAACCAATGATTGGATAAAATTCAATAACTAGCATATCGACAAAAGTATAGATACATTAGCAATAAAAATAACAATAGAGTTCTGAAACATGCTTAAACATGTCCATTGCATAAAGTAAATGCAAAGGTTAGATACTTGTTCGGTCTGCTGCTTACAGTTACGCAACTTAATTTTATCTTTTATGTCGAGAACTATCATTAATAAGATCATTTTATCGATTAGAAATACTTATCATAACACTGCTATTTGCAATCAACACATAACCTAATCACATTGTTATAAAGTTATATCAGTCATTAGATCATAAACAATCACCTATCAAGTCACACTATCTAGGTGTGGATCAGTTTCGAAGTCAATTTGGTGTACCGATGACTTTATCGGGTAATTATCGAGTCTAAAACTCTATTCTGCGGTTCAATATTCCTTTAGATATATAAAATATCAATCATATTATTTTTCATAGCCTAATAATAATTTTTAAATATTTATTATAATTAATCATGAATTTTCAAACACTAGAATTATTTAAATATTAAACAGTTCTATTATCATTAATATTTAACTATTAATGAAACCATTGCCAAAATATTAAAGTTATTTATCATAACTCAAAATATTTTTAAAACATTTAAAATCATTTTTAAATAATTATCAATAATATTTAAATATTAATGTACTATTTATCAAAATATTAGAAGTCATTTATTATTACTTAAAATATTTTCAAACCATTTATATCCTTTTAAATTAATAAAACCATTTTAAAATTATTTATTTAATATAATTATTAAATAAATCCAATATCATTAACATTGTCATAAAGTTATATCAGTTATTGAATCATAAACAATTACCTATAAAGTCACATTATCTACGTCTGGATCAGTTTCGAAGTCAATTTGGTGTACCGACGACTTTATCGGATAATTATCGAGTCTAAAACTCTATTCTGCGGTTCAATATTCCTTTAGATATATAAAATATCAATTATATTATTTTTCATAGCCTGATAATAATTTTTAAATAATTATTATTATTAATAATGATTTTTCAAACACTAGAATGATTTAAATATTAAACAGTTCTATTATCATTAATATTTAATTAATATTAAACTATTAATGAAACCATTGCCAAAATATTAAAGTTATTTATTATAACTCAAAATATTTTTAAAACATTTTATTACCCTTAAATGATTTTTAAAATATTTTAAATCATTTATAAATAATTATCATTAATATTTAAATATTAATGTACTATTTATCAAAATATTAGAAGTCATTTATTATTACTTAAAAATTTTTAAACTATTTATATCATTTTAAATTAATAAAACAATTTTTAAACTATTTATTTAAAATAATTATTAAATAAATCCAATATCATTAACATTAAAAATTAATGAAATTTATCTTAAAATATTGAAAGTTGTGTTTTATAACTTCAAATATCTTTAAACACTTTATTTTCATTTAAAATAATTTTATAATACTAAAATTATTTTTAAACTAATTTATTTAATATAAGTATTAAATAAATCTAATATTTTAATATTAAATAATTAATGAAATTTGCCTTCAAATATGAAAAGTTATGTTTTATAACTTGAAATATTATTAAATACCTTATTATCATTTAAAATGATTTTTAATATAATAAAATTATTTTAATTAATTAATTTAATTAATTTATTAAATAAACTAAATACCAATAATATTCAATTAAATATTAATATTTATGAAAAATATGTCAAATTATTAAAAGTAAATTTTTATAACTTAAAATAATTTTTGTAATTTTCAGAAATTAATTTTTATTTTTAAATGATTTTTAGAATTTATTTTTATTTTTAATCATTTTCCAGAAATTAGAAACTAAAATAATTAAATCCGTTGCTAAAGGCTTTAGCGACGGTTTCTGTCGCGGTTGGTGTTCTTTAGGTTCTAGAACACTAACAACCAGTATTCGAGGGTCTCACTTTGACCTTAATTAAATCCTAAGATATAATGTTTCTGGGCTAGCTATCGATTAACTATTGTAGTATATATGTAATAAAACAAGTTCATCACAAAATTCTAGACCAAAACATAACACAATTTCTTACCAATCATAAACTCCGATTTGAGTTTCAAATTAGGGTTAAACCAATTAATGCTAGGGTTTTGACATTATACACATACTTGACCAACCATTATCAATACGTACATACAACACATATTTATAGCACTGAAATATATTTTATATAATATTATTATTCACATTCCTTAGTCAGAATCCAGAATTAGGGTTTGGATTTTATTTCTGACATAACATTCCTATACACCATTTGTGACGCCCCCAAAATTAGGTATACATCACCCATCTTGGGTCGCCACTTACATGGTATGTAATTTAAATACAACTTACTAACATAAGCGTGGTGTACAATCGACATAAAGCGTGAGTTTAAATACAAATATAAATCTACTAGATATTATACAAACTCAAAAGGAGTCCTCATTACAATTATTATCACACTATTTCACGAATAGTGAGGACTACAAATGCTATCTTCAGGACCATCACTCGTTTCCCAGACTCGTCCCCAAACTATATTCTCATTTCACGAAGAGAACGGTGTGAAAGAAAGGGTGAGCTCAACTAGCCCAAGATGAAATATTATGACTAAGATAATGCGAATAAATTATCAATAGTCTTCAACAATGTTAAAGCGATAAAATACAATAAACAACCGGTTTAAGCTGCGGTAGCGGAATAATGATCCATTAAAAAGTCAAGTAGAAAATAAAGTCTACTATCTTTTAGGTTTTAAAAGGTTTTTCATCATCGTTATAATTGAGACTAAACTTTAATAAATATTCCACATCATCGAATCACACTCCCCGCACTACGGCCGAGGATATTCTTTAGTATCACGACCACAATTATTCATGCACTACTGGCCAAGAATATTTGTGTATTCATTAATGGTCATGATCATGCCAACAAGCATCCACCAATGCACTACTCTGACCCATCGAGGATTTTTATCACATCATTTGTAACATTACGGTTATGATTACACAAGAATAGTCTCTGGTTATAATCATACCAAGTCCATCTATGCACTACTGAGCCCACGAGATGACTTTCAACATAATATAAACATGAGGATGATGACAATGATATAAGAATTGATAAAACAAGTTCAAGAATTATTTTATCCAGAATTATTAACGCCCAAATTATCAACATGATCTTTGTTTTGTAGAGTAAAATTCAAGAATGATCGGAAGAATATTTCCATGAAAAGATCTTAGATGAAACGCAAATATCAAGGATATTCCACTAATTTCATGGAGTATAGAAGTCAAAGTTTTAACCAATTGGGTATAATAAAGAATAGAATAACAAAAGAAATCACCATGCATGCGATAGAATCGCAGCGCGAGTTATTCCAACAGAATAATAAATAACGGAACCGGTCCCGGCGTGAAAAGCATGCATGAGCAGGATGTTCCAACAGAATAATAAAGAATGGAACCGGTCAGGCGTAAAACACATGCACAGGATGTTCCAATGAGAATAATAATAAAAGCGGAACCACGCCCGGTGTAAAAACACATGACGCAGGATGTTCAGCAGAATAATAATAAAAAAGGCGGAACCCGGTCAGGGTGTGAAACACACACGACGAGGATGTTCCAAAGAATAATAATAAAAAGGCGGAACCGGTTAGGTGTAAAAACACACAGACATGGATGTTCCAACGAGAATAATAGAAGAATGTCACCAAGTATAGGTAAAAAACAGCGTACACTGAGTTATTCCAATGAGAATAATAAGCAATGGAATAACAACGAGTTCTCTTCATGAATAAGAAAGAATAACACCCCTTACATTTGGTAGGAGATTGAATACTGGCGGTGTAGTAACAAAATACTCTTCTTCTTCTCTCTTATTCTCTCTATACTTTCTCTCTCTATAGCTTGAATGAATTCGTGAAAAAATAATGAAGCCCTAGGCCTCTATTTATAGAAGATTTCTAGCTTAGCACCTTTTCTTAGTGTGAAAAGGCAAGTGGCTTGATGATTTGGTTTGGCCTTTGTAATGTGAAACGACAAGTGGTTCGGCCTTTTGTAATGTGAAAGCGACAAGTGGTTCGACGTCTGGTAAAGGTAATTACTATTAACGAAGGTAAATACTATTGACGAAGGTAAATACTATTCACAAGGGTAATTACTTATCGACGAAGGTAATTACTATTGACGAAGGTAAATACTATTCACAAGGGTAATTACTATTGACGAAGGTAATTACTATTGTGAAGAGACTCTTAGATGATGACATATGAGCCCCCATAAAATAATCAAACTTATCACAAATCATTTTTTTTCATCACACATATTTAATCTTTCAACAATTATTAATCATTTATAATTTGTCGTCTCAATTATTGATTTAATACTATAAAATATTATCTGAGATGATCTTGTGACAATAATTGAATCAATAATATAATAGATATGATGCGTGAATTCTTGTAGCAATAATTGAGCATAATTGAGTGACTTCTCACGTAAGCATCGATAATCAATCCGTGTGCTACTATGCAACCTGGCGTATTCATCGTACTTTTACCACCGGGTAGTTCAGCGTTTTTAACGGTAACACCTCTCGTAGTTATTTTTATAAAATATTTTTGTCGTTTTCTCAATCCGACAATAATTACATTATGGGGTCACCAATGATTGAGCCATTATACGAATATTCCCTAACAAAAAGAATATTCCCACCAAACGAATATTTTATAACAACTTGCATACTTTGCAAAATTTATAAATATTACCCACAACTATAACATTATATCAAATTTATTCCATAATATTCAAAAATAATATTTATAGAAAAATTCATCTTTATTTATAAAAGTGGGGTCTTACAACCTCCCTTCTTATGAAATTTAGCCCTCGAAATTAGGGTACGATACTGGTATGTTGAAGAGGTAAGGATACCTTGATTTCATTTGATTCTAACTCCCAAGTCATTTCCTCAACATCGTGGTTCCTCCACAAAACTTTGACTTGAGGTATAACCTTGGAGCGTAGAATATGTTCCTTCTTATCAAAATTTGAGCAGGAACCTCTTCATACGTCAAATCTTCCGCTATTTCGTCCGGTTCTAACTTCAATAATATGGTTTGGGTCTTTCACATATTTACGTAACATAGATATGTGAAAAGCGTTATGAACACGAGACATATTTGGCGGTAAAAGCGAAGTCTATAGGCCACGATTCCTACTCGATCGAGGATTAAAATGGAATAGATGAATCGAGGGTTAAGTTTTCCTCTCTTTCCAAATCTTGTAACTCCTTTCCATGGAGCAACTCTTAACAACACATGATCTCCTATATCGAATTCCACGTCCTTTCGATGAAGATCAAGATAACTCTTTTGTCGATTTTGTGAGGTTTTTATCGTTGTCGGATCGTTTGAATCTTTAAAAGTAGTCATACGTACCAACTCCGGTCCCAATAACGTTGCTTCACCCACCTCATCCCGATATCTTTGAAGCGACACTTTCTTCCATCTACAACGCTTGAATGGAGCCATGCCAATACTTGCTTGATAAGCTGTTGTTGTAGGAAAACTCCACCAATGGTAAGAACTTGTCCCAACTCCTTGAAATCAAGGACACGAGTCTTAATAGATCTTCAAGAGTTTGAATAGTCCTCTCCATTGTCCGTCCGTCGAGGATGATATGCCGAGCTAAATCGTGAAGTCTGTGCCCATAGCTTTTTGCAAACTAACCCAAAATCGTGAAGTGAATCTTGGGTCTCGATCGGAAACTATGGATCTTAGGCATACCATGCGAGTCTTACAATCTCGTTTATGTACATACTGAGCAAGGCGTTCAAGTGTATAAGTTTCAGATATCGGTAAGAAATGAGTAGACTTGGTCAATCTATCAACAATGACCCAAATCGCATCAATGCCTTGAGAAACCTTAGGAAGACCGCAGAATGAAATCCATGATAATGTGCTCCCACTTCCATTCGGAATTTCAAGTGGTTGCAATGGACCTTTTGGTACTTGATGCTCCACTTTAACTCGTTGACAAGTTAGACACCTTGAGATAAACAACGCTATATCTCTCTTCATATTGTTCCACCAAAATGTATGCGAATATCATGATACATTTGGTACTCCCGAGATGGATTGCAAATGGTGTGTTGTGCGCCTCCATCATGATATTATACTTTAAATCGTGGTCGTTAGGAACACAAAGTGCGGAGTTGACTCGAAGTATTCCTTCTTCATCGATTCTTGCTTCCGGCGATAGCACCTTCTTGCTTTTTTTTCCTCATACGCATCGCCTCGTGTGCGTAGCTTGGCGACTTTAACTTTATCGATTAAAGTCGGTTCTACTCGTATACCGCTATCATCACATGCGTCCCTGAGTCTTTAACTCTATCTCCATCCTTTGCAAGTCACACAAAATGGGCCTTTGCGTTGACAATATCGCTTTTCGTGCTTGCATATGATTTTCTACTCGATGCGTCAACTACCACGTTCCTTTTCGAGGATGGTATTGGATGGTATGATCATAATCTTTCAATAGTTCAAGCCAGCGTCGTTGTCGTATGTTGAGTTCCTTTTGAGTGAAGAAATATTTGAGGCTTTTATGATCCGTAAAGATCTCCACTTTCTCCCCATACAAGTAATGCCTCCAAATTTTAAGTGTGAAGACAACAGCTGCCAACTCTAGATCATGAGTAGGATAATTCCTCTCATATTCTTTGAGTTGTCATGAGGCATAAAGCTATAACTTTTCCATGTTGCATAAGAACACATCCCAACCCTTTGCGAAGCATCCTCATAGATGACAAATCCCTCGAGGCAGATGGTATTGTCGAGCAGTCTTTGAAATAAGTCTCCTCTTGAGTTCTTGAAAACTCTTCTCACATTCTTCGCTCCAATAGAACTTTGTATCTTTCCGAGTCAATTTGAGTCGATGGAATAGCGATTCGAGAAAATCCTTCCACGAATCTCGATAATAACCCACTCCGAGAAAGCTACGTACTTTGGTCATCGATTTAGGTTGTTCCCGACTTTGAATAGCTTCAATCTTTCTTTGGGTCAGCAGATATTCCATGACTTGATACCACGTGCCCAAGGAATGCTACTTCTTTAAGCGAAACTCGCATTTCTTCAACTTGGCATAAAGCTTATATTCACGAAGCTTTTGGAGTGTCGACCTCAAGTGTTGCTCATGATCTTCACGGCTTTTGGAATAAATAAGGATGTCATCAATAAAGCGACCACAAAGTGATCTAAATATTCCTTGAATACTCGGTTCATCATATCCATGAAGGCGGCGAGGAGCATTAGTCAATCCAAAGGACATGACTAGGAATTCATAATGCCCGCATCGAGTTCGAAATTTGTCTTTGGAATGTCGGTGGTTCTAATCTTCAATTGGTGATATCCGGAACGAAGATCAATCTTTGAAAAGAATTTGGCTCCTTACTGGTTGGTCAAATAGGTCATCAATACGTGGCAATGGATACCTATTTTTGATGGTGACATGATTCAACTCCCGATAATCAATACAAAGTCGCATACTCCCATCTTTCTTCTTCACAAATAGAAGCAGGAGCACCCCAAGGAGAAGTACTAGGACGAATAAAGCCAATGTCTAACAATTCCTGCGGTTGGGTCTTTAACTCACGAAGTTCAATAGAGCCATTCGATATGGGGCTTTGGAAATAGGTTTTGTCTAGGGTTCAAGGTCGATACAAAATTCAATTTCACGCCTGGGGTAGGCGGGGAAGTTCTTGGGGAATACGTCGGAAATTTATTAACAATAGGAATATCGTTTAAAAGCGGCGTATTTTTATTTAAATCATGACATGAGCTAAGAAAGCTTGACATCCGCTTTTCAATAAGCGAATAGCTTTATGGCTTGAGATGACCGTGATTGATTTTAATGGTTTGGTCGTTTGAATTAGCATAATAGGTTGATTAGGAATATGAAAGCTAACAACCTTACGAAAACAATCAATTTTGCATGATAAGTAGTTAACCAATCAATCCCAGAATCACGTCAAATGCAAGTATTTTTAATGAAATAAGATCGACGGGTAATGTGAGGGTACCGATTTGAACCAAACAAGACTTATAAGCGATTGGATGTAACGAAGGTTTCTCCCAACGGAGTTTCCACAGATAAGTCAAAGTCTAATTTCTCCGAGTCAAATTTAATCGATGGCGCAAGTAGGAGAAATAAAAGAATGGGTAGAACCGGTATCAAATAAAGTATAGACTTCATTAGAGTTTATGATAAGCTTACCCGTGATGACCTCATTCGGATTCCTTGCTCTTTAGGAGGTCACAACAAACGCTCTCCTTGACTCTAGGTTTTAAATTTTACGGGATGGCCTTTGGTGCCTCCATCCTAGCTGAATTTTCTTCTTGATGGCACAAAATCGAGCTAAGTGACCTTCTCTTCCACAATTATAACATGCTTTGGACGGCATGTGTGATTTGGGTGATGTGTCCCTCTCCTCGCATTTGAAGCATATGATAGGTGGTCTTTCTCCTTCCTTAACAATGGGTCTTTGGTCTCGACGTCTTTCCACCATTGTTGAATCTCCGTTTCTTGAAATGTCCATTCTTATTGTTTTGGTACGATTACCACCAAAGTGGTTACCATATCTATCCTGTTGATTCCCTCCACACTTGTTGTCACCGCTCGATGACTACTCTCATTTGGTATTTTAATTTTTTAAAATTTGCTCTCTTTTAGTTGTGTTGACTCATTATCGCGTTCCACTAAGCGAGCCCTATTTACAACATCTGAATACAAACACGGTTTATGAGAAATAAGATGTTGGCGTATCTCGACTTCAAACCTCTTAAAAACATTCGCCATTTCTCTTCATTATCCACCAAGTGGGGACATAAACCGTGATAACTCCACAAATTTTGCCTCGTATTGCGACACGGTCATATTGTTTTGTTCAACTTGATAAATTCCACCTCCTTCATGTGGCGAATACTTTCAAGAAAGTATTTGTCGTTGAACGACTCTGGAACTTCTCCCAAGATATCTTGATAAAATGAGTTGAGTCGTTTTTACCGATTCCCACCAAGTAATCCGCTCTCCGCATAACATAAAGCGCAAAGGGAACCTTTTCTCCTCGGAGCATCCCAAGACATCAAATATCTTGGTAATCTGTTTTATCCATGCTTCCGCGAAGTGGTTTTGGCTCTCCCTTAAACTCCGGTGGTCCCGGCTCCTTGAATTGTTTAGCGGTGACCGCCCGAGAGTTTTTCGTGTTTCCACCTACGTTTTTGACAGAGTCGCTCTGCTTTCTTTGTTGCATAAATTGCATAAAGCCTCCGAACATTTGATCATTCATCATTTGGTCGGTGTTGTTGTTTTACGCATGAGGATTGTCGTCTTCACGATGCACATTATCACGATTATTGATATGTGGTGAATCAACGATCGCCTGCGCTCCATTGCTATTCTCAACATTCTCAGATGTCATTTTCGGATACAAAACAAAAGGTTAATTGACATGTAACAAATTATCCCTATCTTCTGACCAACCAATAAAATAGCACATAAACTTAGGTAGGTCATACTAGCGAAGGTATTCCCTCTCTCCCTCCTAGTACTATTCTCACATCTTAGCCAGGATCATATCCTAAGCTCGATACCATAAATTGTGGACGCCCCCAAAATTAGGTATACATCACCCATCTTGGGTCGCCACTTACATATGGTATAGAATTTAAATACAACTTACTAACATATCTGCTGTGTACAATACGACATAAACTGTGAGTTTAAATACAAATATCGTCTACTAGATATTATACAAACTCAAAAAGGAGTCCTCATTACAATTATTATCACACTATTTCACAGAATAGTGAGGACTACTAATGCTATCTTCAGGACCATCACTCGTTTCCCCGACTCGTCCCAGCTATATTCTCATTTCCTGAAGAGAACAGTGAAAGAAAGGGTGAGCTCAACTAGCCCGAAGAAGAAATATTATGACTAAGATAATGCGAATAAATTATCAATAGTTTTCAACAATGTTAAAGCGATAAAATACAATAGACAACCGGTTTAAGCTGCAATGAATAAGCAATCCATTAAAAGAGTCAAGTAGAAAATAAAGTCTACTATCTTTTAGGTTTTAAAAGGTTTTCATCATTATATTTGAGACTCGACTTTAATAAATATTCCACATCATCGAATCACCCTTAGCACTACTACCAAGGATATTCTTTAGTATCACGACCATAATTATTCATGCACTCACGGCCAAGAATATTTGTGTATTCATTAATGGTCATGATCATGCCAACAAACATCCACCAATGCACTACTGACCATTTGAGGATTTTTATCACATCATTTGTAACATTACGGTTATGATTACCGAATAGTCTCGGTCATAATCATACCAAGTCCATCTATGCACTCTGAATACGAGATGACTTTCAACATAATATAAACATGAGGATGATGACAATGATATAAGAATTCAATAAAACAAGTTCAAGAATTATTTTATCCAGGAATTATTAACGTCCAAATTATCAACATGATACTGTTTTGTAGAGTAAAATTCAAGAATGATCAGAAGAATATTTCCATGAAAAGATACTAGATGAAACGCAAATATCAAGGATATTCCACTAATTTCATGGAGTATAGAAGTCAAAGTTTTAACTTATTTGGGTATAATAAAGAATAGAATAACAAAAGAAATCACCATGCATGCGATAGACCGCCTGGCGAGTTATTCAATGAGAATAATAAATAACGGAACCGGTCCGGCGTAAAACATATGAGCAGGATGTTCAACAGAATAATAAAGAATGGAACCGGTCCGGCGTAAAACACATGCATGCAGGATGTTCCAGCAGAATAATAATAAAGAGCGGAACCGGTCCGGTGTAAAACACATGACAAGATGTTCCAATGAGAATAATAAAAAAAGCGGAACCAGTCGGGTGTAAAAACATGCATGAGGATGTTCCAACAGAATAATAATAAAAAGCGGAACCGAGTCCTGTGTTAAACACACAGACACGAGGATGTTCCAGCAGAATAATAGAAGAATGTCACCAAGTATAGGGTAAATCAGCGTATCACTACGGAGTTATTCCAGCAGAATAATAAGCAATGGAATAACAACAGTTCTCTTCATGAATAAGAAAGAATAACACCCCTTACATTTGGTAGGAGATTGAATATCGCTGGCGGTGTAGTAACAAAATACTCTTCTTCTTCTCTCTTATTCTCTCTATACTTTCTCTCTCGATAGCTTGAATGAATTAAGTGAAAATAATGAAGCCCTAGGCCTCTATTTATAGAAGATTTCTAGCTTAGCACCGCCGTGTGAAAAGGCAAGTGGCTTGGCGTAATTGGTTTGGCCACTGTAATGTGAAATGACAAGTGGTTCGGCCTTTGTAATGTGAAACGACAAGTGGTTCGACGTCCGGTAAAGGTAATTACTATTAACGAAGGTAAATACTATTGACGAAGGTAAATACTATTCACAAGGGTAATTACTATTGACGAAGGTAATTACTATATTGAAGGTAAATACTATTCACAAGGTAATTACTATTGACGAAGGTAATTACTATATCGATTGAAGAGACTCTTAGATGATGACATATGAGCCCCCATAAAATAATCAAACTTATCACAAATCATTTTTTTTTTCATCAACACATATTTAATCTTTCAACAATTATTAATCATTTATAACTTGTCGTCTCAATTATTGATTTAATACTATATACATATTATACTGATGATAATCGTGACAATAATTGAATCAATAATATAAGAGATATGATCGTGATTCTCGTAGCAATAATTGAGCATAGGTTGAGTGACTTCTCACGTAAGCATCAATAATCAATACTGGTGTGCTACTATGCTGACGCACAGACGTATTCTTGTACTTTTACCACTTAGGGTAGTTCAAGCAGCTTTTAACGGTAACACCTCCGTAGTTATTTTTATAAAATATTTTGTCGTTTTCTCAATCAAGACAATAATTACATTGTATGGGGTCCACCAATGATTGAGCCATTATCACGAATATTCCCTAACAAAAAGAATATTCCCAGAACCAAACGAATATTTTATAACAACTTGCATACTTTCCAAAATTTATAAATATTACCCACAACTATAACATTATATCAAATTTATTCCATAATATTCAAAAATAATATTTATAGAAAAATTCATCTTTATTTATAAAAGATGGGGTCTTACACCATTATTAAGTTAAAATAATTAACTTAATTAATCTGAAATAAATTCATATAATAAAATAGTTATTATAATAATTCTAATAATCATTTCAAATATTATTGAAATAATATATTAATCATTATTCATGGAAAATACTTCTACAATAAAAGTATTTGTAATTATTAATGTAATAAATAGATTTTTATTTATCACAAACATACACACACATTACTTTGCACATATACCCACCTTTAATTAAAAAAAAATTATATGCAAAATTTCTTATTTAATTATATAAAAAATATCGGGTTATTACAATCATGGGTTAAGATCTTACCATTGAAGATCACTTGAATAAGCTTTAATCTTCTTATTGCTTCTTGAATTGCAAAGTCTAACTTTTCTATCTTTTTCTCTCTAACCAATAAACACTTAAAATGTTTGATGAAATGAAACAACCAACAAATGAGCTCGCTTCCTTCTTATTTATAGAAATATGAAAGTTAGGATATAATGGTCAATAAGTCATCCACCTCCATACTATTCCAAGCTTAACCATCAAGTTTACTTGGCCTCCACATTTACTTAGCCATTAAGTTACTTGCTTATCACATAGCTTATCTCTTGCTTGCTCATCACATTTACTTAGCCACCAAGCATAAGCACTTTACTTAGCCTCCAAGCATAAGCACTTTACTTGGTCATTACTTAACTTATCCCTTCCTTAACCATTAAGTTTACTTGCTCATCACTTTGGATCACCCGTGGGTTTCCTCATGGATTTTAACCATCCAATAACCCATCGGTTCTTACTTTGGGCCTTTAGCTTAACTAATCTAACTTATGCTTTGGGCTTGCATTTAACAAACACTTGGGCTTGTTCATTAATTGGACTTAACCATTTCTATACTTGGGATTTATCATAATTCCAATTGGACATTATAATTTCCTACACAATCCTACAAATCAAATACATTTAGCTTAAAAGCCTTGTAACGTATAATTTACATATTAATCTCGTATTCATCTCGTATAATTATTCAATATATATGACATACCATCATTTATACATACTCGTGTAATACCTTGTATCATACTCGTATTCATTATATACGTATTATACAATTATCGCTTTAATTCATTATACAAATTTCATTTCCTTCTCGAAATCACTTTCCTTAACCGTTAGATTTTAAGTCCGCAGGCGAAAAACTGTGTTTGCCATAACTGAAATATTATTGGATAATCCATCTCGTCTTAGAATTCTATCATTATGTATTTCTCGGAAGTTCAAAAATAATTCCCGAGCAGAAATTAATGAATAGTGTTTTTACGGAAAATTTCTCGAAAAACTTTTATTTTCGTCTTGGAAATTCAAACACTTTAATTCTATCACATAGCCAAAATCCTAACCACATCCGCACATTCTAGGTCATCTAACGACCTTCACATAGCTTACTCACATAAATAATTAATTAAATTCATTTAATCCACATAATCAAATAAAAATTTAATTATCATAAAAATCTAATTTTCCCGGGCGTTATAATCCGAATGAATCATATGAACAATTTGGTGAAAGAAGTAAGGAATGATGTTTTATAACACCAAATTCCATGAAAAAAGTGAAATCATAATCAAAGTATGGATTAAAAATGAAGAACGAATGAAGAACGCGAAGAATACGAAGAACGTTGTTGATAGACAAATTTAAAACCATCATAGTTATAACTTGTTGTTGATGGAAAAGTTTAAAACCATCGCGTATAAGTTAGTTTCTTATTTCTTGGTTAGGAACGCTAGAAATGTTCATGAAGAACGGATTGGATTTTAGCTATAACGAAGTTATGGTGAAAATTTTGTAAAAGACAAACGAGAAGTAGAAAGTATGTAAATGAAATTGAAGGTGTAGGGTTTCATAAGAATGTAAGAGAACGTAGAAAACGTGAGTCGTGGACTCAAGAACGAATGAGTTCCGAGTTCGGATGACCGAATTATGGACGAAGAACGTTAATAATGTAAAATGAACGAAGGATGGAATTTAAGCCAATTGAATGGCATATTAACAGATTCATAATGAATTTATGTCCAAAGGAAGTTAAAGTTCGTAAAATAAGGAAGAAAATGGCTTTTGAACGACCTCGTTCCGACTAATAACGAAGAAGTTATGAGATTGCGAAGTAAGCATCTCAAGCATTTAAAAGACTTGGAAAACTTTTTCAAGGTTTGAAGCTTGGCGCCGCAGTGCAAGTTAAGTCTTGGGAGGCGGCGCTGCATCGCAAACTCGGACAATTTGGTTCTATTAAGTGGCGCTGCAGCATGAGAGGAAGAGAGGGAATCGGCACCGCAGTGCCGGTGCATGACAAGGCCCAGTGATGAGCTTTTAATTGCTCAACTCTTGGGGGAAGTGTACGGAAAGATAATAAACATAAAGTTCACGTAATGTAACATTTAAACAAGTGATTTAATCTTTTAGTAAAGGTTAAACGGAAAGATTGAACGGGATTAAAAGACAAAGAAGGTTAACGCAACGTAGTTATGATGAACGATCGATCTTAGCATACAACGAATCGTATGGCTTCGACATTAAGAAAGAATAATGAACGTGGGGTTCATGTAATGAATACCGAATGAGAGTTTAAGAGATGAGCAATGTGCATTGAATATGTAAACGATTCTCGTGAATCGTATTCGCGTCGATCGAACGTTCTAGGTTTACATTGGTTGTATGACTTAGACGTTGATGAAAGTAGTAAGTAAGATAAGATTTATCAAGAAAGTTGTAATGAACGGTAACAAGATTAATGAAAGTCTGAGTGTGAGTCGGATAGAGAAGGTTAGGATGAAGTAAGCGTTAGACACTTTAGTCGACGTAAAGGTTAAGTGTACTCCATGTATGGTTTGACCGTAAGGTAATGAAGAATGACGACTAAACCGGTGAGCGGTGAAAGAAACTGAAATAAAGATAATGACGTATAACATAAAAAAGTCGAGTTAATAATTATAACTTGGATGACGTTCCGAGTCGAATGAACCAGACGTTGTAAGATATGAATAAGGTAATGTAAAATGTTTAATGCTATAAATGTGTAGTATTAGCATTGAATAATCGTTTTGAGTATACAAAAGACTGTATGGCTTAGACGATAATAATGAATCCTGAGGTATGTCATTTAGTTGCTCGAAAGCCATAAGGATGAGGAAGCAACTTAATGAACATTATAGTTTTAATGGTTCGGATAAGTTAAGATAAAGTTTAGGTTGTGGTACAATCGTAATCTTTGATGGTTAACATATGGGAGCTGGGCTAAACAATTCCTTCTGAGAGCGGAGGTATATACAAAATTGGCAACCGATCTAATTCACTCTGAAAGACAGTGTAGATGAGACGGGAATTTGTTGGTTGTTTGTGGGAAACCACTCAGAGTACCATATGGACTACTAGCCGAGACACGATGTGTGTTGAGTCCTAGAAAGGTTATAAGAAGAAGATAAGAATGTAAATCATCAAAGATGATGATCATATGAGTAAGACATCTCCGTATGTCATAACGTCGTAAAACGATAAAGAAAGTTGGTCGCGTAAACTTAGATTACAAGAATGTGAACCATAAGAAGTAAAGTTAAGTAAACCAATGTGTAAGTCAAGTATATGACTAATTGGTGTATGTGTTATTTCTTTATGTGTTATATAGGGATTGGAATTGTAGCGCCCGAGAATTTCGGATTATGAAGGAATTAAATTTTTATTTGATTATGTGGATTAAATGGATTTAATTGATTAATTGTGTGAGTAAAATATTTGAAGGTCGTTCTATGACTTAGAATGTGTGGATGTGGTTAGTATTCTGGCTATGTGCTAGGATTAATTGTTTTGAATTATCAAGATGAAAATGAATGTTTTCCAAGAATTTTCCCGTAAAAATACTATTCATCTGATTTCGCTCGGAGATTTGGTTTGAAATTCCGAAGAATACGTAATGATAGAATATGAAGATATAATGGAATATTCAATAATATTTCAGTTATGGCAAACAAAGTTTTCATTTGCGGACTTAAAACCTAAGGGTTGGTGAAAATGATTTTTGAAAGGGAAATGTAATGCGTATAACCATTTTGGTTATTAATCGTATGATATACAAGTATAGTATGAATAGCGATATGATGTATAATATGGATATAGTATGAATTCTAAACGGAAAGAATACGTGAGTTATATGCGTAGAATACGCTGAGTTCTTATAGGATTTTGAATTAATGACTTTGTACAATCCAATGGGAATTGGATTAATATCAAGCCCAATGAATCATGGAATGCATGTGGCCCAAGTCAAGGCCCAATGTTAAGTTAAGACAAGCCCAATCCAATAAACCGAACCGCGGATCGAACCGGCGGGTCACGGGATGGGTAAAACCCATTGGGGAACCATGAGAAGACCCATGGGCATGTGGGCTGGCCACTTGACAACCAAGTAAAGTGGTTACTTGGTGGCTAAGTTGTTGAGGAGGTGGGAATAGTAAGGAGGTGGCCCATTGGACCATTTTTTCCTCATTTTGAAATCCTATAAATAAAGAGCTTCGCTAGTTCATTTCTGAGTTTGCCAATATTAGCTAACACATATTGTGAGAGAGAAGAAGCTATAATCAAGTAATCAAGCTACTTCCAAGCAAAACATAAGAAGTTTACCAAGATCTCGAAGAACGACAAAGGTAATAGTTCGTAAACATTAATCTTCATCATTTTAGATTTCTTTCTCGAAGAGAATCGTAGATTGGTGGAGCATGTTTAATGAGGAGGAATAAAGATGACTATTAATAATGAAAACATTGATAAGTCATGATTGAATAGAAATTGTAAGTGTTTACGTAAGTTAAGACCGTAGAAAGTGATGAACGTTAACTTAGTTGTGATTGGACGATTTGAAAACCATCATAGCTAGGGTATATGCATATTTTTTGGTTAGGGCGTAGATGATGAATCAATGGAGTGTTCCATTTGATTTGGCTTATAAAACATGAGTAACGAAGTTATGGTGAATTTTGCGAAAATAGACGTTAAACGTCGAAATCGTAGAAATCTCGGATTAAGGGTCAAAAGTTGCAGTGTGACTAGGAAACTTCAGTTTTCAATGTCAACACATGAGATAAGGTATTTAAGAGTCGTAGACGCAAGAATCGTCGAATTTCGACTTATAACGAAGAAAACGAGTATTGAACACTCGAAAATAATAAACGAACGCTCAAAATGAACCAACAGGTGAATTTTGAGTTAACGAATTCGATAATATAAAATTATTATATGAACTGTAACAACCCGGAATTTTGGATTATCCAGAATTTATGTTTAAAGAATTAGTTATTAATAAAAGGAATTTTTATTAACACTATTTTGTGCTATGTGTTTATTAATCGTTCTATAACCTAGGATGATTATAAGTCGGGAGGATTCTGGCTACGAGCTAGATTTAACGAGTAAGAATTTTCAAGACGAAAATGAAAGTTTTCCGGGAACAAAATATTTTTTAGGGAAAAAGACGAAATAGGCACTATTCATCCGTTTCTGCTCAGAGATTTATTTTAAAATTCCGAGAAGCTATTGATTACGTAAAATGTGGAGACGTGATGGAATATTCAATAATATTTCAGTTATGGCAAAAACGAAGTTTTCGCCTGCGAACTGAAAACCTAAGGGTTAGGAAAAGTGAGTTCCGAGAATGTAATGAGTACATATAATAACTAGGGTTATTATGCGTGAGAAATGCGAGTATGATACGAGTTATTATACGACTATAGAAAGAAGAATAGTACGACGTATAATACGAATATCGTACGAGCTAAATACGAATAGATTACGAGAATACGAGAATAGAATGCGTAGAATACGACTAGTCTTAATGGACTTTGAGTTCATGGACTTTGTAGAATCTAATGGAACTTGGATTATGTCAAGCCCAATGATTTGTGAAATCAAGCCCAAGATAGGCCCAATAAGAATTAGGGTTAAGGCCCAAACCAAGAAAAGAAACCGCGGATCGAACCGATGGGTAAATGGATGGGTAAGAACCAATGGGGTGACCCATTGGCATGCGGGCCGGCCACTTGGCCACCAGGTAAGGTGGAGACCAAGTTTACTTGGTGGCTAAGAGTTAGAGGAGGTGGGAATAGTAAGGAGGTGGGGGCAAAATGACCAATTTGCCCTAAGCTTTGGTTTTCTATAAATAGGAAGCTAGATTTTATTTTTTTATGATTTTGAAAATCCTATAACTTGAGAGAGAGAGAGAGAGAGAGATCGGATGAAGAGGGAGAAGGAAGAGTTTGAGCATGAATGCTCGGATCAAAAGTGATCGTGAAATAGAAAAGCTTGCAATCGCCGGCTTTGTATAACGGAGGAGGATTAAAGAAGAACGGTAATCCGAACCCTAGTTTCTTCTAATATTTTCTTTAAGTTTTCTATGTCAAAAACATAGCTTAATGAGAATAAGAAGTAAAAGATATTAGTAATGATTTCATATGGTTGAAATCATGAGAAAACGAAGAAATTAGAATTTGAAGTTTAGTTTATAAATTTCTTAAGGAAGTATAAGATTTATAAGGATTTTGAGTGATCCGAATTAATCTTATGAATGAGTAGGTGAAATAAGTAAGGAATGATGTTCTATAACATCAAATTCCAAGAAAAATTAGAATCGTAATCCAAAATATCGATTGAAATGAAGAACGAACGAAGAACGTTGTTGATGGACAAATTTAAAACCATCGTATGATAATTGTTGTTGATGGACAAATTTAAAACCATGTAGGATAATTTTTGTTGATGGACAAGCTTAAAACCATCACGTATAAGTTAGTTGCTTATTGCTTGGTTAGGAACGGTAGAAACGTTCATGAAGAACGGATTAAAACTTAGCTATAACGAAGTTATGGTGAAATTTTTATAACAGACGAACGAGAATTAGAAAGTTTGAAAATGAACCTGAACGTGTAGGATTTCATAAGGAAGTAAGAGAACGTAGAAAATGTGAGTCGTAGACTCAAGAACGAACGAGTTCCGAGTTCGGATGACCAAATTACGGACGAACGAACGAACGAAGAGTGTTAAAAACGTAAAATGAACAAAGGGTGAAGATCAAGCCAATCGAATGGCACGTAACGGATTTAGAATGAATTTTTGCTCAATGGGTATTAAAGAATGTAAGATAAGGAAGAGAATGGCTTTGGAACGACCTCGTTCCGAGTTATAACGAAGAAGTTATGAGATCATAAAGTACGCGTCTCAAACTTAATGCAAGACTTAGAAATTTTTCTAGGGTTTAAGCTGGTACCGAAGACCGGGCTAAACTTTGAGAAGTGGGCGCCCAACTTGAACTCGACCATAAACTTACGGAGAGTGGTACCTGCATGTGATGAGAGATAACAAAGGGTTTAGCGCATGGCACTGGACCAAGGAAGAAGGTGAAGTAGTAAGGCAGCCTGTGACGAGAGAGAGAGAAGGAACAGCACAGCAATGACGGCAGCAGTCAATGCCTGTAAATGAGATTTTTATTTCTCAATTACTGGAGGATGTGCAAGAAAGGAGTATGAACATATAGTTCACCTAAAATAACGCTTAAGCAAGCAACTTAAACCTTTAGTAAAGGTTGAACGGAAAGATTAAACGAGACTAAAAGAATGCAAACGCAAGTTACGAAACCGATATCCAGGGACCGTATTCACGATGAACGAACGTGAGGGATTACTATGATTGTGATTCCTTAGACATTGAGTGACGAAGGTAACAAGTAACATTTCGATGTTATGTTGTGATAATGAGAGATAAGTTTAAAGCGTATAGACGCTGTGAACGCAACGTTGTTGCGATGAACGATCGGTCTTACCATACTACGAATGGTATGGCTTCGACATTAAGAATGAATAATGAACATGGGGTTCATGGGATGGATAATGATGAATGCAATTAAAACCTTGAGTAAAGGTTGGGTAAGAGATTAAGAGACGAGCAACGTGAACATCGAATACGTAAACGATCCTCGTGAATCGTAGTTGCGTCGGATGAACATTCTAAGTGTACAATGGTAGCATGAGTTGGACGTTGACGAAAGTAGTAAGGAAGATAGGAATTATCATAAAAAGCCGTAGCTAACAGTAATAAGAGTAATGAAAGTCCGATGTGAGTGGTATAGAGAATGTTAAATTGAAAGGTAAGTGTTAAACGCTTTAACCAATGTAAGGGTTGAGTGTATATGAATATTAAACGGGCAGAACCTACACTCCGTGAACGGGGTGTAGAATGAAGAATGTTGTTTAACCGTGAATGGTGAAGAAACTGAGTTAAAGATAATAACTTATAATGTTAAGAAGCCGAGTTAATAAGTATAACTTGGATAAACGTTCTGAGTTGAAGGAATTGAACGTTGTAAGGTATGAATAAGTCCATATGAAATGTTTAACGCTATAACCTTATAGTATTGACATTGAATGATTGTTTCGAGTATACAAAAGACTGTATGACTTAGATGATAAGAAATGAATCCTGAGGTATGGCATTTAGTTGCCAGAAAGCCATAAGAAATAAGAATTTAACTTACGAACATTATAGTTTAATGGTTCGTATAAGTTAAGAGAAGTTAGGTTGTGGTACAAACGTAACTTTGATAGTTGACATATGGGAGCTGGGCTAAACAATTCCTTCAGAGAGCGAAGGTATATAAAAAAGCGGAAATCTAACTAACTCAATGTGTGGCGGGCGGTGTAGATGAGACGGGAACTTGTTTGTTGGTTGTTTGTGGGAAACCACTCAGAGTACCATATGAACTACTAGCAGAGAAGTGATGTACGTTGTGTCCTAGAAAAGTTATAAGAAGAAGGTAAGAATGTAAATCATCAAAGATGATGAACGTGTTAAGTTAAGACATCCCCGTATATCATGAAGCCGTAAACCGGTAGAAGAAAGTTAGTCGCGTAAGCTTAGATTACAAGAGCGCGAACCCTAAGAAGTAAAGTTAAGTAAACCAATGTCTAAGTCAAGTATATGACTAATTGGTGTACGTGTGATTTCCTTATGTGTTATATAGGGATTTGGAATGAGCAGTTCAGCGTAAACTGTAAACTGTAAGCTGTAGCTGTGCGTAAGGCAAGTTTCCTAACTTCATTCATACTATATGAATGCTAGTTTCTTGAACTTCTCAGATGTTGAACTTGAGAAGTTGTGTCTATGTGCAAATGTGTGATATTTGTACAAGGTGGTAGTATGTATGAGGCCTTGTGCCACAATTTGAACACTTCGGTGTTTCTTGAGATGAACTGTTCTATGATTGAACTGTTCAATACAAGTATGTTCTGTTTCTATATGAACCGTTATTGTTAAGTATGGGCTAATGTTTCTAGCCAGACAAGATGTGTATGAAAAATGTAGAAGAATGAAAGTATTTCAAAGTGAAAGTGACTGAATGTTTTAAGATGATAGGAATCGAGACTATTCCGATTATTCAAGCTGCTTCATAACCTTTATTCGATTATCAAAGTTCTGAAAAATGTTTAAACTTCTGAAGTTGTTTGTTCAACTGTTATGACTTGTTGGGCAATTGAATGCTCACACTTGCTTTAAATGAAAAACATTTTCAGCGAACGATGTTAGAAAGAACTTAAGGATCCCGTAAAGATCAAGCTGAGCGGTATCTAGACGAAGTGTCATTCAGTATATGAATGTGCGTGAAGAGCAAGTGAAGACTTGTAATATAGAATGATAGAATTAAACTATAGACTAGTTTAATGAACAGTTATGAATCCTTGGTGGCGGATGAAAGTCACTCGTGTAAGATGTAAAGAATAATGTAATTATCATAATTTGTAATGAAAGAGGCTATAAGGTTTCGAGAACCTAGGATTTGAGAATGTATGTCATTATATTTAGATATATAATGAGGTATGTTTGGAAGGAAATGGAATCGTGACCCACGGAGTCCAGGTCTGAAAGTAGATCGGATTTCGGGGCGTTACATGAACACCTAGAGTATGTAATTTGTGAGATGTGGGCTTTCGAATGAGATAATTCGGATGTAAAACGAATAAGTTATGAAGCCGGGAAGTTCGTTGGAAAAACCAATTGTCAAAACTAATTGATGCACAGGTGCGGCGCCGTAGCGCCAACTCAGTGTTATTTGTCACGCCGCGGCGCCAAGCATGGCTGAGAGAAACCAAAATCGTCTGGAGACTCACGCCACAGCGCGAGAGTTAGTGCAAGGACTCACGCCGCAACGCCGAGTCCGGGAAAAACCCTTGGAGAGTGACGCCGCATCGCCACTATACAAAGGAGATGTCGCGTCGCAGCGCCGACAGTAAGAAATAGTTGACCAAGTTAGGTTTTAATTCTAAATTAAAGGTAAACAAATAATAAGACGTGAATGTACTTAATGTACATAATAAGGCTGACTTTAAATCACTTATAAGTGATACCATTAGAAGATTTAGTATGGTTTAATAAGAATTAAATGAAGAATGCAAGAGTATAAGCAAGTTAATTGTGAATGATGTTCAACGTTGGTACGTCACCAATAATGATCAAATGTCGGTTAATAACGTAAGAACGTTAATTAGCCGTAACGAAGCATAGTAAGTTGAATTGACCTTATTAAATGGAATAAATTCAAATGAGGTATAGAAGAGAAAGAAGTTGGTTAAAACCATAAAGTGAGTTTGTTTGGTAGCTAATTACAGTATGCTATGTGAATATATCATGTAGATCCTGTAAAGACTGAGAACTGTTGAATATTATATTCAAAGACATTTAAAGGCAAGTTTCCCTAACGCTTGTCTAACCTTCGTGTTAGTCAAGTTTTCTATGATTCATGTTCTGAAATGCATGAATGGTTTTAAAGAAAGAGTCGATGCCTGTTTTAAGTCGGCTAGACTAATCGTAAGAGTTAGATTGATTTGTTTACAAGTCTTTCGATATAGAACTGTTAATGCTATCCTATGCTAAGTATTTGGTACAGATGTAAAGGTAAGTTTATCAATGAACAAACAAAAGTATTTTCATCGATTATTTGATGGGCACGCGAGGTTGCCAAAACTTAAACGTAAATATGTTTAACGGAAGAGTGTTGATCAACATAGAATATTATAGGCTGATCACCTAGAAGTGCTCATATGTAATGCCGGATGGATGGCCTTAGTGCCGGATGTCCTTTTCAATAATGAAAACGAAAATGGTTTGTTCATGGTCTTTTGACCGGTTCAGAATTCCTAAACTATTATATATACTTTGGAATCGTTGATATGAAATGAGAAGTACTACTCAATGTTTCATGGTGATTCATAGCTACTTGTACAGTTATGGAAGATAATCATATAATTCTCGATGTGGTGTTTATATCATCCTTTGTTAGACTTGTTGAACTAGTTATGCTCACTTCTTGCTTGAATTATATGATTACAGCTAAAGCCGAACAAACTGAGAGTTCTAAGAGAGATAAAGGCAAGGCTAAGGTGGATAATAATTATCATGTAATAGACTATAGTATTTGTATATACTTATGAATAACAAAGAATGTATTCGGTTTATAAACTTGGGAAAAGATATATTACTATTGTAATAAGAATATAGTAAGTACACTCATTTTGTTGTTATCTCAATGGAATGACTGTTTGAATTGTAGTATCGTGTAGCACCATCTGTCGGTTTGGGAGATGCCCAGATTTGGGGGCGTCACAGGTTGGTATCAAAGCATTAGGTTATAAAACTTAAGGGGGGAAAGAACCTTAGGCTAATAACCTCGTTAGGAAAGGAAAGGTCCGAAGAAAGTTAACTCGAGTCAAATGAGTTAATAAGGTATTGAGGAAACTCAGTACCAAAAGATTTAAAAGTGAAAATTAACCCTAAATGAATTAAATATGATTTGTGCATATAATATTGTGTATTATGTACTAATCAACTTGTTATGTGTTATTGTAGATGTCGATCGATAGCTTGATGTATAGAGATATACACGTAGTGAGCGAGGAGTCCGTGAACAGAGTAGAGCCAGTACCTATGCCTGTAACGGAAATACCTTTAGTGATTCTAGAAGAATCAGAGCCCGAGGAGTATTTTTCAGAGGAGGACTATTCTGAGGAGACCATGGGATTACCATCATATCTTAATATAATGATAGATGTGGAGGATGATATGGAGGTAACATCGATTAATACGGTGATGCATGCATTATAATCGACACCTACAGATACGATAAGGGAACCAATAAGAAGAGATCAATGATCTCTATGGGGCCAAGGAGTCTGCAGAATCAGACAATGAGATAGAGCATGATAAGAAGGTGCTCATGACAGATAAGGCCAGAGACTATAAGAACGAGGTCGTAGAACTTCGTAAGAAACTGGTTGAGAAGGACCAGAAGATAGCATGAATGTCATATATAAATGACAGTGCGCATGAGGATTTCAAGCTGAAAATAGTTTGTTATTCTATTAAGTCAGGACAGACTCGACATACTATAAGTCGAGACATTGTGTCGATTATAATGAATGAGAAGCATGCGAATGCTGTTAGGCAGTATTAGAAGTTAGAATAGTAAATATTTTGGGTAGTGACGTAAAACCCTCTTTTGTATAATTAAAGGGTAGTCTTTTGTAAATCCCAATTTTTGTGAAAGTCAATCGCTAGATATAAATAATAGCTTTTGGCTAGGGAAAGCAAATTGTAAATAGTTTTGACTATGAAGAAGTATATTAATATAATGAAGTTTTATTTAATGTGCTTTATTGTGTAAGAGTTATTGTTCATTTAATTCAGCGACTAATAACTAAGTAAGCAAATAAGTTAAAATGGAACTTTATTTATTTAATCAGAAATGCCATCAAGAAGAAGATAACGTAATCAAGAGGCGGAATCTCATAACGATAACCAGGGGGGTCCAAATAGCCCTATGCAAGAGTTCGTTAATTTATTAACGGCTGCATTTAGCCAAGCCGGGGGTAGAGCACCTGCAGGACCTAGGGTAGCCCGAACGACTACCTTTAAGGAATTTAAAAGTGTAGGTTTGCCTGAGTTCAAGGGAACGACGGACCCAATGGAGGCCCAGACATGGGTCAAGGAAATAGAAAAGGCGTTTGTTATTACAAACGTAGCTGAGGCGTAAAAGACTTCTTTTGCGACTTATATGATGAATGGAGAAGCCAACAACTGGTGGGAGGCTCACCAAGGTGGGGCTAGAACGGATGTTGTTACATGGGAACAGTTCAAGAAGGTATTCTTTGAGAACTAATTCCCTATGATAAGTGGGTTTTATACCTACTTATTGGATATCAATTCACGAGAACTATGCCCATCTCAAGTACATTTTAGTGTGTTTTTAGTTGCATTTTGTGTTATTTTGCATTGCATATACTGAGAACTCCTATGGTGTGAAAGTGCAGGAAAATGGCATAGCTCGGCTTTAGTAGGTGGCATGAGATCAGTGAAGGCATAACAAGAGGGTCGAGTGGACAAAAGAAACTGAGCATTGATGCACAAAGAATCAAGAATAGTATGTCACAGAATCAGTAGCAGCATGACAAAGAAGCAGTTGCAACAACAAAACTCAATGATGTAGAACACAGAAGTCGCTATGACCGATGCTGGCTACATGAAAGTTGAAACTTCAGCGCTACCGCCATCATCAATCAATGAGCGGAAAAAGTTACGGTAGCGCCGCAGCACTGTCTTGAACTAGAACCTCTCGTGATCGGCCACATGCGTCATCGATTGTGATAGTTGACTTTATTTTATTTTTGAAATTTTAAGTGTTTGAGTTGGTATAAACTACGCTGGTTGGTACCAGACGCGATTATCTATTATTTTTACGAGTTTTTCATAATAGAGATTTAGGGTTCTACGCTTTGAATGAATTCCAATGAGGATCTAAGCATAGACTTAATATTTTATATTTCTTCTTTAGAATTCAATCATTGATTGCGAATTACTTTTATGTTGCTGGAGATTATTGAGGATTTGAACAAAACTCTTGGAATATAATCAGTAATTGGGTTTGATCGATTATATCTTCTCTCAATTTTTTTTTATTTTCCATGTGTTGCTCTAATCCCATAATGTCTTTCGGTTCAACGATGAACTAAACTCCATTATAGGATCCTAACGGATTTTAATATGTAGTCTAATTAATGGCTTGATTTCTGGATTATTAGTTTATCATCAGGAATTTCTATTATAGTTGATTTGATTGCATGAATGCTTGATCACCATTCATTTTATGTACTTGTATGGAATTGAAGGATAACATGCGATTATGGCTGTAATCATGATAGCATGCATGTATGGGGTTGAATTGCTTAGCTTTATACTTCGTGAATCAGATAGACATATACTATTTCACCGTGTGAGTTATATAAGGGTATGTGCTTAAATTCAATATGGCGGCAATTTCACATAGAAATATATTGATTTTGGTTTTATTGATGATTACATGATTTCTATTGCATGTGGATATTATGTAAGTAGGTCATAATTTATTAGAAAATGGTTATGTTTACATTCGTGCTCTTGGCTAATTTTCTGTGGTACGTGAATAATCTTGGATGATGGTGATAATTAGATGAACTATTAAATGAAGTTAGGATCCCATTATTTCCAGATTTGATTTATCATTTTATTATTCTTCTTTTATTTATTATTTAGTTTATATTCATTCAAAATCATAGTGTTCGTTTAAGCATATAAAATTAGTAATATAGTTGATGCATAATAGTTTAAATTAGAAACCTTCTCCGTGGATCGATACTTTACTTACTCTGTATTACTTTTTGACCCATTTATGCTTGAATGAGTTAGAGTCCTTTTATAAGAACTAAAATGGAGGCAACAAGTATTTGGCGCCGTTG
This sequence comes from Panax quinquefolius, assembly GCA_020205615.1. Taxonomy (NCBI): domain Eukaryota; kingdom Viridiplantae; phylum Streptophyta; class Magnoliopsida; order Apiales; family Araliaceae; genus Panax; species Panax quinquefolius. The sequence goes on from CM035172.1 coordinate 76,210,499, forward strand.
CCGGGGAAATGCGTTTAAATTTTTATTATTATCATCAGTTTTACGCTTTATTGTATGACTTAAACAAATCTAATCTTGTCTCATTTCTATCCTTGTTTTCGTTTTTGTTTTAGGTACTTGTATAATTTTTATGCACACACGATCATCCAATTCAGAGTTGATACCAGCACAAGACAATATTAACGGGAGAGGTTGGAAAGCGAGAGTGCGTAGAAATTTACAAGCAGAGTTAGAGGGTACTACATCTAATATGGTAGCCGAGGGACAAAGAGAAGAGCAAAGAGAGGAGTATAGAGCTTTAATGGACTATTCGATGTTGAACATTAATGGAATACAATCAAGCATAGTCAGGCCAGTGATAGCAGCCAACACCTTTGAGATAAAATCGGGCACTATTCAGATGGTGAAGAATTCGGTACAGTTTGGGGGTGCTGCTACAGATGATCCTAATGAACACCTGTTAAGTTTCATCAAAATATGTGATACCTTCAGATACAACAGGGTGACAGAGGATGCTATCAGACTAAGGTTGTTTCCATTTTCACTGCGAGATAAAGCAAGAAGTTGGCTTCACTCTTTACCTCCATGATCTATATCACCACATGGGAGGACTTGGCACATAAATTCTTAGCCAAGTTTTTTCCAATGGCTAAGACTGCGAAGATGAGGACAACAATTTCCCAGTTTGAGCAACAACAGGGTGAATCTTTATATGAAGTATGGGAGAGATATAAGGAATTGCTAAGGAAGTGTCCACACCATGGCATGGAAGATTTGATGGTTATCAACACATTCTATAATGGATTGGGATGGCAGTCAAGGCCAATTATAGATGCAGCTGCAGGAGGAGCGTTATGGGCAAAGAGTTATGAGGAAGCTTATAACCTTATCGAGACAATGGCAGCAAATGATTTTCTAAACCCTACATCCAGGATGCCACAGCCTAAAATTGCAGCTTTGTTGGAAGTTGATGTTATCACTCAGTTGTCAGTACAGATGGCATCCATGGTGAAGAAAATTGATTCATTAACAGAGAATAAGGCGAAGACAGTTGCCTTTGTGTGGGAAATTTGTGCAGGGTCACATGCAACGGATCAATGTGCTATCAGTTCGGAGTCAGTTCAGTATGTAAGCAATTATAAGAAGGATCAAGGACAATTTTAGAACACATACAACCCCAACAACCGCAACCATTCAAACTTCAATTGGTCAAATAATTGGGGAAATCAACAAAATCAGTTTCAGCCGAATCACCAATTTCAGTCACAACCAGCTCAGCCTCAGTTTACACCAAGACCACCTTTTCCACCGGGATTTTCTCAACAACAACATCACACTCCAGCTGCACCTCAACAAGAAAAGAAATCAGAAATAGAGGATATGATGATGAAGTATATGGTGAATACAAAGGTGATGATTAAAAGACAATCAGTGGCTATTAAAAATCGGGAAACGCAAATGGGGAAAATGGCGAGCATGCTTAACAACATGCCCCAAGGTTAATTGCCAAGTACTACGGAGGCAAATCCACGAAGAGAAGGGAATGAACAACAAGCGATCACATTAAGGTATGGGAAAAAGGTGGCAGAAAAGGAGTAGGGCGCGGCCGTGCCATGTTTACATAGGGAGAACGCGCGGCTGAGTGAGGCAGAAATTGTATCTGAGCAGAAAGATAATAAGGAAGGTTCTGAGTTACAGCAGGAAAGGATAACAATGCAGGTTCAGTTGAGAAGCCCATGAGTAAAACACCACCAGTTCACCCTCCGGTTCCATATCCACAGAGATTGAATAAGCAGAGGGAAGATAAGTTGTTCAGCAAGTTCTTAGAGGTTTTTTAAAAAACTGCAGATTAATATACCTTTTGCTGAGGCATTGGAACAGATGTCGAGTTATGCAAAGTTCATGAAGGGTATATTATCAAGGAAGAAGAGATTAAAAGACTTTGAGATAGTGTCCTTGACAGAGGAATAAAGTGCAGTGCTTCAGCACAAATTACCTCCAAAGCTGAAGGATCCGGGCAGTTTCACAATTCCGTGTACGATCGGAAAGATGAGCTTTAGTAAATGTCTGTGTGATCTTGGGGCAAGAATACATTTGACGCCCTTGTCAGTATATAACCAGTTGGGATTTTCGGCTCCAAGGCCGACAAATATTTCTCTACAGCTAGCTGACAGATCCATTACTTATCCACGAGGAATTGTTGAAGTTATACTGGTAAAAGTGGATAAATTCATCTTTCCGGCTGACTTCATCATTTTAGATTATGAAGAAGATAAGAGTATACCAATCATACTAGGAAGACCATTCTTAGCCACAGGAAGGACTTTGATAGACGTGTAGAAAGGGGAACTCTGTAACGATCGAGAAATTTGCAATTTAATTTAAATATTTATTGAATTAAATAAATATTTTAAAATAATTTATTTATTGAGAAAAATAAATATTTGATGAATTGTCATGGATTAATTTAGTAGCTAAATTAATTAATGTTAATTGAATTGAGTAATGATAATTTTATTTGTTGAATTTAATTTAAGGAAAATAATTAAATTAAATCAATTGATTAATATTTAAGAAATTAGTTAAATTAAATGAATTGTTTAATTTAAAGGAAATAAATAAATTAATTATAGTGACGTGTCTAATTAATTAATTAAATTAGATATATAATTATTTATTAATTATAAGGTATATGATAATAAGAATTTTATTATTATTATGAGTTATTTAAATTAGCTAAACTAAGTTATTTAAATTAATCTACTAAAAGTGTGACATAAAACTATATAATATAAATGTTATTAAAATAATTTAGCTTGGGGAAAGTTGGTTAGCCAAACAAGGCCTTATGGTTTTTGGCATTATTCAACTGACGCTGCCTTTTTGTGTCTTTACCTGACGTTAGTGGGAGTCAGCTTATATTTTCCTACGCGTTATTTTCTAAGGCTAAGTTGTGAGAAGGAGAAATAACAGAGTGTGGAGAGAGTTTGGTAAGAGAGTTTTCTCTGTAATTGTGCTAAGAAAGAAGTATTTAGAGGGAACGCAATTTCTTGTCATCCTTCTTCTCATCAGTCAAGGATTTAGGTAAAAATTCACTCTTAAATCTAAAATTTACTTTTCTAATTTCTAGTTCTCTGTAAACGATTTTGTTGAATTGTTGTTTCAAACGTTGTGTATATGATATGGGCTATATTGTAGAATCTGTTGTCGTTATGGATGAGTGATGTATCAGTTATCAAATTGTGAGAAATTGGTTTTAGAAAGGAATTGAAAATCACAGTGTTCATGTTCATATAGTATGGCTTTAGAAAGTACGAAATTTGATGCTTTATATGTGTGGTAAACTGTGGTTTGTTATTGGTTTATGCTAGTCTATTAAGAAACGCACATAGCGTAATTTGAATGAAGTAATTTGGACAAGAATCGAAGTTATAGTGGTGATTTCTGTGGAAGAAGTTCAAAAATAGAGTTTTATATGAAAATATGGAATTTTGAGAAATTAAACTAGTTTTAGTTAATGATAAATTGTGTTAATTGATTGTAAATGTTAGCAATCATGTTTGTAATAGTCTGTACCAATTGTAGATGTTAATTTCAATGTTTGGTGGATGAAATTCGTGTTAGTTGGGTTAAAAACGGCTATTGTTCACTGCCGAGTCTGCATCTGTCTGAGCACCAGCGCTGCTGCAGTGGTGCCAAGGCAAAAAATGGCTCAGCTGCGCCACACCCTGAACTAAGACAGTGAGGTCTGCTTGTTTGCAGGTCAGGCATGTTGGACTTGTGTTAGTTTAGTGTGTATGTTAATGATGTTAAAACATGTTATAAGCTATAATAACAGATGTTAATGTGTTGAAATGAAAAGTACAAAGATTTAAAATAATTAATTAAATAAGTTATAAAATGAAACCAAATGAGATGTTTTCGAAAGTTATAGATAAACGATAAGGTTTATGTTGGTCAATGTGTACTTTTAGAAGCGTTAAGTATGTTAACCTAAATGGTTAGGTGCTAGGTTAGGGTTATGACCTAAATGTTGGTTTAAACCCTAAAACTAATATTCATACAATTAATTGTTGTTGCGATTTCGATGATAAGTGTAGGGTAATTGGAGATTATTTCATTTGTGTAGCTTATAATCAAGGCAAGTTTTCTAACTCTACCTTGTTATTATTGAGCAAGTTCTTAAATCTTAACTCTTTACATTGAGCAAAGTTTTCTAACTTCATTCTTTTCGTATTGAATGCAAGTTCCCATTCCTAAATTATTATTGTGCAAGTTCCTAACATTCTTTATGAAGATGAGCAAGCTTAACCTATCTTGCATATGTTTATTCAAGCTTATGTAATTTAATTCGTTATATTAAGCGATATTTAGATTCCTAATTATTATTCAAAGCTTATATTGTTCTAATATATTGATTCAAGGAATATAGTTTTAACTATTCTATAGCACCTTGCATGTATACCATGTTTACTCAATTATGTATTATTGTTATTCAATCTTTGACTTTGATAGCCTTGTTCAATTAACATTCTTGTATTAAATCTTTATTTATGAAAATTGAATAAGTGTTCTAAAATTCTAGAAACACTGATAATCTAGTTCCAAACTAAACTTTTTTTGGTGCGGAAATTCTAAATCCAAACTGAGACGAACAACCCTAACATAGGGGATTTTGTACGTGTAACGTTTAGATGTTTGTGCACAATACATGGTACAAAGGATTGATCCCCCTGAGTACGTTAAGAAGAATCTGTACAGTCTAACGACTGTTGAGGTTAAGGTAATAATACCTAAACACCATGGACATAGTTCGTGTTCATAAGACCCTCAGATAATGAAACTTCGAACTTGTTTTCTATTTTGATTTGTAGAACAAGTTCTTTATCATTCAGTATTCGTTGTTCACTCTCATGTTGTTACTATACTATCTTTATGTCAGTGAGCAATTCTTTGTTCACTCTTGCAATTAAGCAATGCAGCTAAAGTTGAAAGAGGTGATGATCCATCTACTAGCAAGGGAAAGGGCAAAATGTGTAAGTGATGAAGAATTGTTTAAATTTTATTTAAATACTTAAAGTTTTAAGATTTGTTTTTTTTACAAAGTATTCCGCAAACTGATGTAATAATTTTAAGGTTAGATTACCTGGGATTTGTTTTGAGATTATTATGTAACCATTTAATGGGAGAGATTATTGTTTAAGTTATTCAAATTATGTCTTTATCCTTTGAATGTGGGTAGTTAGATATAATAGTTTTGATATGTGAGCACCAAATTTGGTAGAAATGAAGTACCCGGATTTGGGGGTGTCACAGGTTGGTATCATAGAGGTGATTAACTCTTATCGGGTTTTAAGGAATGGATTAAGGCATCCATTGAAACTGAATAATAAAAGACATTATGTGCTATGTGTTAATAACTTATGTGCTCATGAAAGTAAGTAGTGGCTATTAAGTAAAACTTAAAATATTTTGTTGTCGGGATGTACAACGAAGGAGGATCCATCCAAATTAGAGAGGTGATACCTCAGGTACCTAGAGATGATGAACACCGGGATATTCACGTAGTGCGGGAACAGTTGATCCAAGAGGATGAGCCTGTGACCGATCCCGAGGAAGATAGTCCGTAGGAGAATGATGATGAGGAGGATCCTGAGAAGTTTCCACCAAACTTCGTATCAGCTGAGATGTATGATGCTCTGTATGACCGTAACATAGAGTTACAGGATAATGTTGAGGAGCTGAAGGAGATGATAGAGATGCATCACGTTGCATTGGAACAGAAGGAGATAGAGATTCAGGAACTTGATTCAAAACTTGGAAGCACGGAGTGGGATCTAGTTCATACCAAGGGTCAGCATGAAGACTTGTTGGCAGTGAACGAGAAGATGAAGACTGACATGGAGAAGATGAAAGATGACTTCAAAGAGGAATCAGATAAGCGTTCAAGAGCAGAGGATGCTTGTATGAAGGTGACTCAACGTGCAGACCGGGCTGAGGCTTAGGTCCAAGTGAAGAAAGCCAAGATGAAAGAGATGGATTATGCTTTTAATTCGGTGATTGATAGGGCCCAGGATCGAGTCCATTATTACCCACCTCAATTTAAAGACTCACCGTGGTTTGTGATGGATTGTAGGACTGCGTATCGTATCATGGAGGAAGAGCATCGAGAGGCCATACGACGTCTTAATATGAATAGATAGAAAATAAGAGTGATAATAATATGTGGTTAATTATGCGAGTAAATAGATTGTGAATCCCTTATTTTGAGATGAATAAAGGGATGGTATGAGTATGTAATCCTGAAAATGGTTTAGTTCAGGAAAGTGGATGTTTATAGCAGATATGCTATCTTTAGTATGTTTAAAACTTTATGAATGAATAAAATATTAGAGTTTATTTGGAATGTTATGTGTTATAACTTTAATCTTGGAATGTTTAAGTTAAAATTTAAATACCCAAGAAGTTGAGTAGTGAACTAATAAGCGTATATTTTAACAAAAAAATGCCTCCTAAAAGAAGATAACCACGACAACAAGTACCTCTTGAGGGGTCTACTAACAATAACAATGAGACCAATGTTAATCCAGTTCAGCAGTTTGTAGCTTTGTTGACGGGAGCACTTACAAATCATTCGCAAGCTCAAGTTACGACTTTCAAGGAGTTCAAAGCAGTTGGATCGCCAGAGTTTGAAGGGTCTATGAATCCAGTGGAAACCCAAACCTGGATCATGGAAATGGAGAAGGTGTTTGACGTTGCTAGAGTTAACGAAGATCAGAAGACTGTATTCGCGAAGTTTATGCTTAAGTCTGAAACTAGCTACTGGTGGCAAGCAAATACAGTTCGTGGAAGACAAGGAGTGGTAGCGTTGGATAGATTTAAGGAGATGTTCTTTGAAACGTACTTTCCAGCGAGTTCAAAGAATCAGCTAGAAGTACAATTTCTTGAGTTGAAGCAAGGAACAATGACGGTGCCAGATAATGCTACGAAGTTTAACGAGTTGGCAATGTTTGCCACTTATCAAGTCAATACAGATGAGCGTAAGGCGAGAAGGTTCGAACAAGGATTGAAACCCTAGATGTATAGCAAGGTTTCAATGTTCTAGTTAAATACATATGCGACTGTACTGGAAAAAGGCAATCATCGTGGAAGGTGGAAGCGATGCCTTGACCAAGTATAACCAAGATTAGAAGAAGAGGAAGAATGATAATGAGAATAAGGCTGGTGGAAGTAATGTTGGAAGTAACCATCAGAAGAGGAAATGGAACGAGAATTCGACTTCGGGAGGACAGCAGAGAAGTCAGCTGAAGAAAAAGTTTGAAGCTTGTGCTACTTGTGGAAAGAATCATACTGGGGTGTGTTTGAAGGGAAAGAGGGTATGTTTCAACTGTGGTCAGGAGGGACACATTGCACCAAACTATTTTAGTCCGAAGAAAGGAGTATGTTTTACCTGCGGTTCAAAGGATCACATGGCTCGTGATTGTCCCAAAAAGCCAGCGGGGAGTGCAAGTAGAGGAAAAGGAAACAACAATGGTGGTGGTGGATTGACTATCATTGGACCAGCTTACCAAGCCGACCCATCAGAAGAACTTTCAATATGGTATGCGAGGATGATTCGCTCATCTAAGGATGTTAATGTCGTATCATTCCGATTAATGGTATTAATGCTTATGTACTGTTCGATTCGGGTGCTACTTGTTCATTTATATCCGATGAATTTTCTCAGAACTTAGATTTTCCCCAAGAAGAATTAGAATTTCCCTTAAATATAGAGATTGCAAATAAGGAAGTGATTCCTGTTAGATTTGTATACAAGAATTATAAAGTGGTTATAAAGGGTCAAGAGATGAGGGTAGACTTGATACCAATTAGACTGTGGGAGTTTGATGTTATACTGGGAATGGATTGGTTATTTAATGAAGGAGCAGTGATTGATTGCCAAAGAAAATGTGTTAACCTTATGACTTTGTCAAAGGTTGTGTTATATGGCAGCAAATCACCTCGACAAGCAAGTTATCTGACGGTGATGCAAGCCAAGAAGTTGTTAAGACAAGGATGTGTGGGATACTTAGCCTACATAGTTGATACATAAAAGAAAAGTGCGAAGTTAGAAGAGATACCGATCATAAGAGATTTTGCAGACGTATTTCCAGACTATTTGCCGGGTCTTCCGCCAGATCGACAAATTGAGTTCTTGATTGATTTAGTACCAGGAACAGGGCCGATATCTAAGGCACCATACAGAATGGCCCCGATAGAGATGAAAGAGTTGATGGTGCAACCGCAAGAATTGCTTCGACAAGAAGTATATCCGACTGGCGTATCGTCGTCGTGGGGAGCGCCCGGTATTATTTGTTAAGAAGAAAGATGGATATTCTTTTGTTAAGAAGAAAGATGGATCGATGCGGCTCTTCATTGATTACAGAGAATTGAATAAGGTTATGATTAAAAATAAATATCCGTTACCAAGAATCGACGACATGTTTGATCAACTGAAGGGTGCGAGATATTTTTCAAAGATAAACTTAAAGAGTGGTTATCATCAATTGAAGGTGAGGCTGTAAGACGCATCAAGACAAGATACGAACTTCGGTATGGTCATTATGAGTTTCTGGTTATGTCATTTGGTTTAACCAATGCACCTGCAGCGTTCATGGATTTGATGAACAGGGTGCTTAAACCATTCTTAGATAAATTTGTGGTAGTGTTTATTGATGATATCTTGGTGTATTTTATGACCAAGGAAGAACATGTAGAACACTTAAACTTAACATTAGAGACATTGAGAAAGGAGAAGTTGTACGCCAAATTTTCAAAATGTGAGTTTTGGATGGAACGTGTACAGTTTCTCGGGCATGTTATTGATAAAGATGAAATTTCGGTAGATCCATCAAAATTTGAAGCTGTAGTAAACTGGGATCATCCGAAGACACCGTCAGAGATAAGGAGTTTCTTAGGGTTGGCAGGTTACTATAGGCATTTTATTCAGGACTTTTCCAAGATCGCGACCCCGTTGACGAATTTAACTAGGAAGGCGGTTAAGTTTGTTTGGACGGAGAAGTGTGAGGAAAGGTTTCATGAATTAAAGAAGAGATTGAGCTCAGCACCTATGTTATCATTGTCATTGCCTGATTATACAGGGAATTTTGTGGTATATAGTGACGCATCGCATAAAGGACTAGGTTGTGTGCTTATGCAGAACGGCAGAGTTATTGCGTATGCATCACGTTAATTAAAAGATTACGAGAAGGGGTATCTGACTCATGAATTAGAGTTGGCTGCGGTAGTGTTTGCTTTGAAGATTTGGAGACATTATCTTTACATAGAGAGGTGTGAGATATATATTGACCATAAAAGTCTGAAGTATATCTTTACACAAAAATACTTAAACATGCGACAACGAAGATGGTTGGAACTATTCAAAGATTATGATTGTGAGATTTTCTATCATCCCGGAAAGGCGAATGCTGTTGCTGATGCCTTAAGTAGGAAGGGATGAGAGAAGTTAATGTTGTTGACTGCTCAGGATAAGTTGGTGTCGGAAATGGCTAAAATGGAGTTGGAAATTGAACATTCGACAAAAATTGATGAAAAATTGTTCCAGGTGGGAAATAGTTTAACGTTGGTAGAGAAAGTGAACAATGCACAAATTCAGGATGAAGACTGCGACAAGATAAAACGGAAAATAGCTGAAAGTGAGGAAAACAAATTCAAAATCGATTCGGAAGGGTTACTTCAGTTCGAAGGGAGAATTTGGGTACCGCAAGTATCGAAAATTAAAGAAGGAATTCTGAGTGAAGCTCATAACTAAAGATATTCGATTCAGCCTGGAAGTACAAAGATGTACCAAGATCTTAGACATCATTTTTTGTGGCCGAATATAAAGAGGGATGTGGCTGAGTGTGTGGCAAAATGCTTAACGTGTCAGAAAGTTAAAGCTGAACATCAAAGGCCAAACAGATTGTTACAACCGTTAGAGATACCAGAATGGAAATGGGAGCATATCACAATGGATTTCGTGGTAGGTCTTCCAATGACTCTGCAAGGGTATGACGCCGTTTGGGTGATTGTTGATCGATTGACGAAGTCGGCACACTTTTTGCTGATCAAGATTTGATTTACCCTAGATCGGTTAGCAAAACTGTACGTGAAGGAAATTGTGTCAAGACACGGTGTACCTGTATCCATTGTGTCAGACAAAGATCCACGTTTCACATCTAATTTTTGGAAACGACTACAAGAATGTTTGGGAACATAACTGATAATGAGCACAACATATCATCCTCAAACCGACGGACAAAGCGAGAGAACCATCCAATCACTAGAAGATATGCTCAGAGCATATATTATGGATTTCAAGGGTGTTAGGTTTGTAATATTTAAGAACGCAATCAAATTGCAAAAATTAGCGGAAACGTGTAAAAATCAGAGTTTAAAATTTTACAAACCATATACCCGGATCACCCTTTATGCACAATTATTAATTAAACGAAAAGATATGAGGAACAAGAATTATACCCTTGAAGATTTGAGCTTCCACAGGTACAAGTTCACCTCCAATCCTTTTCGCATTCAACTTGAATCCACCGGGTTTGGTTCCTTCCTTTGATCAACGTTAGCCACCCAAATGTTTGACCTCTAGAGGTGATCCACCAAGGAATAATAAAAATTCAAGAAGATGGGTATTTGGCTCAAACCCTAGTTTTCTATCTCTATAGAGAAAAGAACGTACTCTCCCAACTATTGGAATTATTACATTATATTTTTGATATCGATATAAGACTCATCTTATAAAGATATCGGTAACCTTATTTAATAAAATAAGGTATTATTTAATTAAACTCTTTTAATTAAATGGGCTCCCTAATCTTATTAGGGATAATTAATTAAACTCCTTTAACTAATTTTCCTTCCTAATCCAATTAGGAATAAATGAGAGTACTTATATTAAATTAATTCCTAAACTCTTTTAGAAATTAAATTAATAATAATAATTATAATAATATTAATAAGACTCCTCTTATTAATTTATATTTAATATTTCTAAAATATTAAATAATAAATATTAAGCTATTTAATTTATTCTATCACCATAGATTAAATTAAATATACATAATATATTATTATGATTATGCCATTAACTTCTTAAATAATTATTCTTCCATTTTTATGGTGTGACCCTTTAGGTTCTCCATATTAAACCAGGTTGTGAATAAATCAATTAGAACAATTCTAATCTTATTTAAATAAATAAATTAAAAAATTAATTTATTTAAATAAATAATATTTATTCTACAATAGGGATAAGCCTCCCCAAGCGATCAATGACTTTCCGGATAATATAGATTTCAACATTAATCATAAAAGAACCTTTGAGTAAATAGTTACCGTATAATTCAATCCTTCCAAAGATACAATGTCCCAATTAAATATAAGACATGGAATTCTTGTCCAAGTCTTATTTTATTTAATTATATGTATTTCGATCCTTAAATGCACAACTCAAATAATGTAAATTAGAAACTCCTTTCTAATTTCATTCTCGCTGCCGAGGACTCTTTGGGTTGTCATTTATCGAATCACATAGGACAATTCTCTTCTTTTATTAGAAGTGGTAGATTCTTTATTGATCATACATTATCTCCATGTACAACTTATTATACCCAAGCATACCCTTTGATATACCCTAAGGGTCTTAAGGAATAAGTCAAAGTATAACTCATCATACACAAGATACTATGATGATCTCAAGTCCAAGGATCACTTCAGACTACTATCACTACAGAATTCCTATTGATGAGCAAGTAAAACTCCATTAGGTATTCCTTAGCGAGCCACGTTCAGTGAACTTATTCTCTAATAAGAACCTACATACTTGCTTTAGTGTCTCCACACAAATGATCATGAGATCAATCATCCTCATCCAATGAGCAAGTAACGTATGTACCAATCTATCCGGATTCACTAATCCCCAATTTAGTAATCCAATGATTGGGAACTATTTTAGTTTTAAGCTTTCTAAGAATTTAGATCTCATTAAAATGATCATCATCATTATTCTAAAAGCATTGCTTAAAACTATGGGTTTATCACATATTATAAAAACAAAGATCATGTAGATAATTAAAAGCCTTTAATAAATTAATACTTTTTATTAATAAATGAATAAGATTGTTACAAAGTATATACTTTATCATCAAACATGATTGGCTTGTGTGCATACTACTTTCAATCTCCCACTTGCACTAAAGCCAATCGTCATGGTAACTCATACTCTTCTTCTCTAAGTGGACGATTATCCTGCATTTGTTGGATAAGCTTTAGTTAATGGATATGTAATGTTGTTCATGAGAGTCCACTATCTCTATAGTGATTTCCCATCTTTCAATGATTCTAATAATCAAATGAAAGTGCCACAACACATGTTTAGATCCAAGATGAGACTTAGGAACTATTCCTAGTTCTGTAATGAACTTTTAATCCAAACAATCAACTTGCAAACTTCATTTATAGCTATATACTTTGTCTTTATCACTAAACCAAAGAACTCTTTCTTTGTTTGGAACCTTTCCAATTCATCGCACCACTTGCCCAAGGTAACCCTTTACCTTAAAGTGGATTTTCTCGTCGTCTTGGTCTGCATTCGAAAAACTTGAGTCATTAAGCCCTCTAGTTTTAATTAAGACCCACCATGAATATGATCACATCCTTAGTGTCGGTTAAGCACTTTAAGATGTTTTTCACTGACTCATAGTGAACTTCTCCATAATATGACTGATCAACATCAGGTCTCGTACATTTCATTGCATGCATGATTGTCACTCATGCGACCTCTCTTTTCAGGAGTTTGTGGGGACTATTAAGAGAGATACACTCCATAGCTCATCGACATGAGACATCTCTTGGAGTTTGCCATGCTAAACGACTTTAGCATCAAATGAATATACATTCCTTGGGTTAAGTCGAGCATCTTTTTAAATCTATCTATATAGATTTATATCCCCAATTAAGATACTCTTCCAAATCATTCATGGAGGAATGTTTAGACAACTTTATCTTTACTGATTGTAGCATTGGTATGTCATTCCTTATCCGTAGTATATCAACATATAGTACTAGGAATGTCACGATGCTCCCACTGACCTTTTTGTACACACTAGGTTCATTCTTATTTTTGATAAAATCAAACTCTTTTGATTGCCTCATCAAAACGAATGTCCCATATTTGAGAAACTTGCTTCAATCCATTTCTCTGAGTGTCTACAACAATTACCTCATCGTATGTAACTGGATCATCATCTTCTATGATGTGTACCTCATCATCATCATCTATGATGAATCCATACCTCCTAGGTATCTTGGTACTATTCGATTTACGATTATCTTTGTGGTACTGACAGTCTATCTATATATAGTACCTCTTATTTGACTTATAGTGTTTTGTGGTTCTTGAACTTTTCAAGATCTATTATCCTCCCACTAGCCCCTTCATTGATAAACACCTTTATCTTAGAAGGAAGCGTGTTTCATAATAAACACCTTTTGCTAAGTAGAATTATAGAACATTTACCCTAAACTTACTTTAGGATGTCCCACAAATCAGATTTGCCAAATCTTGTCCCAAGCTTATCCTTTGAAACCTTTTCACATAAGTTGGACAACCCTTATCTTAACATACTTAAGATTAGGAATCCTCCCTATCCATAACTTTTATGGAGTCTCAAATGGATTTTGAGGTTACCTTTTTTGTAGATATGCGTACCATTTCTAGGACATGACCACAGAGGGATCTTTGAAATGTCGGTAAAATTATTATGGACCGCACCATGTCCAACAAGGTACAATTTTTCATTTAGATGCATCAATCAATTATTGCGTATCAGGATATGTCCATTATGAGAAAACCATTTGAGATGATCCAGAAAGTTATTGCACAAGTATTTATTCCTTGATCTAATCAAAGAATCTTAATACATTGCCAATTTGTTTCACTTCTGAATTATTTGAACCTTTCAAATAATTCAAACTTGTATTTCAGTAAATACACACATTCAACTCTTTGAATGATCATCTCCTTTTCTTATACTAGTTTGTTCAATTTGCAAAATATATTTTTCACGTAAGTCAAGTATACAAAATCCATTAAGTAATATTCCAGTTCTATACAAAACATTATTATTATAAATAGAACAACAATTGTTCTTAGTTATAATACCAAAAAATTTATTGTCCAACAATAAAATGGAAATAATGTTTCTAACAAGAATTGGAATACAATAACAACTTATTGACTTAATAGATTTGCCAGTGGCGAGTGCTGCTAAACTATAAGTTTCTATAGCTAATGCAAAGAACCTTTGCTTCATTTTCCACACATAGGATTACTTATCTTTGTTTAACTTTCTACTTACGCTTGGTCCTTCATAAATCTATATTTATGATAACCAAAGTCGGTATCCAATACCTAAGTAGAACCTTGACTTAAAGAAAAATTTATTTTAAATCATGAACAAATTTGTATTTTGTAATCAAACTTCACTAAGCTTCTTTTGTTAGCCTCTCGCAAGGTGCTTCATGATTTCTTTCCAGTGTCCATGCTTATTGCAGTGGAAGCAAACTCCTTTGCTATCCGTATTAGTTTTGTTCTTATTATCCTTTGTTTTTGCCTTTCTATATACCTTCTTTGAATCGTTCTTCTTTTCAGAAGATCCTTTGGCCCCTACCAGTAAGACTTGATCTTTCTTGGTTGAAAAGTGACTCTCAACATTTTTCAATATGTTAAGCAAATCAGCGAGGCTGATATCTAGCTTGTTCATATGAAAAATTCACAACAATTGTGAAAGGAGCCCGGGAGTGAGTGAAAGATCAAATCTTGGCTCAACTCTCCATCCATGACAAAACTCGTTGTCCTAATTGATCAATTAAATTGATAATGTTAAGGACTTTTATCTGTACTATAGTGTCATCGGTCATTCTAAATCGGAAGAGCTCCTTAGATATCTGATATCTATCAGTCCTACTTTCCTCACCATCAACTACTTGATGTGCAGGAATATAGTAGAAGCATCCATAGTTTCATGCTGACGCTGAAGCTCGTTACTCATAGATGCGAGTATGATGCATTGAGCCAACTGTGCATCATCTTTCCACTTTCTAAAAGTAGCAATGTCTTCCTCAGAGGCATTGTCTGCAACCATTGCAGGGATAGACGTATTAAGGACATAAGATAACTTTTCAGCCATAAGAACTATTCTCAAATTCTTTAACCAATCCGTTTATTAATTTAGCATCTAATATGCTTCGCAGTGACAGTAATTTTAGACATTGTAAAATTTTGTAAATGAATTTGTAATTAACAACATTTTAACATATATTCTTTTATTAATTACCAAAATAAATTAGGTCTTGTTTTAAATTGGTATCTCCCACTATTTTCTTCAAACTATATTACCCTCAATATATATAGTTCGGCAAAATCTAATTAAAGATCTGCTAGTGAGAATAAGGATCCCATTTCAAATATATATAGCCTTGTGGTGACACAACAAACTATATATAAATAAATAGGTAGACAACTTTTGTCAATTACATCAATTATGCAACTCCTTGTATTTTGCCTCTTAGATTATTTTGATCAAGTGGTGGCACATCCGAATCAAAATTATCCAAGTTAAGTTCAACCTAGCACTCCATATATTCAAAAAAGAAAAATATCATCCTTGTGGTGACACAACAAAATAATATTGTTCAATTTTCTTTATAAGCATCAAATGTGATAAATTAACATCTTAAATACATAATACTTGCCTTGTGGTGACACAACAAACTCATATTAAATATTTAATACTCTATTAATTTTATCATGCTAGAAGGCGATGTTCGATATTCCAAATATCTTTGAACGCTTAGGACTTAATATAAAAATTGAGGGGTTTGTTATTAATTTGTCTCATCTTGTTTAAGCATGCATGCACATATATATATATATATATATATATATATATATATATATATATATATATATATATATATATATATATATATAGCATGATATTAATGAACATGCGAAGCATGTTTGCATAATATATAATATATATCGTATAAGCATGCACATATAGAATTATATATATTCTACCGGATTGATTATGGACTTTTATTCTAGTTTGGTTCACTAGAGTCACCAAGTGAACCAAAAGGTCAAACCCTAGGGGTGCAAGAAATAATATTTAAATATAACTCTTACATTTAAACCCGGGCTCTATTACAAACGGGTCTTCAAGCGCTCCTTGCTCCTTGCTCCTTGATCTCTAATTCTTCAAAATTAATTCTAACTATTCCTATTACAAAACTATTTAAAATAAATAGAAACCTTGATCAGCAGTCAAGGGGAAGTACATAGGAGGGAGATAGAATTTATATTAAGAAAAATTAGAGAAGACGAGGTACGCAAACCCCATTTAATAAAACCCATACATTCATGCATCCAACTAAAATAAAATCCAATCATATTGGTCAATAGTCCATAATCAATCCCATTTATTATCATACACATCACCATATGCATCAATAAATAACATTCATCTCATGAATAATAAACATTCAATATATATATTGATATCATTTAATGGGCAAATTTAGTTATATAAAATCTAATTTTGAATCAAAATAAACTCATTTATTTTAATCCAAATTTAAATCAAAATAAAACTATTTTATTTTAATTTATCCATTTTGAATAAAATAAATTATTTTATTTTAATCAAAATCTTTAATCAAAATAAACTCCTTTATTTTAATTAATTATGGAATCCAATTCCATGTATAAAAAAAATAACTCCTTTATTAAAGGAAACACGGATTCTTTTCCTATTCACAAATAAACTCCTTTATTTTGAATAATATGAAATCTTATTTCATATCTAAATAAACTCCTTTATTTAAGAAAATTAGGATTCTCTTTCCTATTCACAAATAACTCTTTTATTTTGAATAATATGAAATATTATTCCATATCTAAATAAACTCCTTTATTTAAGAAAAATAGGATTCTCTTTCCAATTCACAAATAAACTCTTTTATTTTGAATAATATGAAATCTACTTTCATATCTAAATAAACTCCTTTATTTAAGGAAAAATAGAATCCAATTTTAACTCCAATTAGTTATCATGGAATCCAATTCAAACTCTAATTAGTTAGCATGAAATTTAATTTTAAAATTAAAATAAACTCTTTTATTTTAATATTAAAATAAATCTTTTATTTTAAAATTAAAATAAACTTTTTATTTTAATTATAAAATAAATGAATATATATATATATATAATAACCGAATATTATAATATATATATATATATCCGAATGTCGCTGATTCGGTAAACATTTTCGAAGTCAGGATTCACACGGTTTTTTTTTATGAAGGCTGTACGTTTTTTTTTATGATGATGCACGAAAATCCTTGATTTCCGGATTTGTAACTAAAATATATAATATATCATATATCATATATAATATAATATATATATATATATATACTAATACATGAATCCTTTATTTCCGTGCAGTTAGACTTGATTCATGAGATCCCACCCTTGACATGTTGCCAGCAGCCACGTGATGTAAGCGAAATCAAGTATTTCACTGTTTTTTTTTTATTTCATACAACAAAATCATGCCCAATTAAATTGTTCTAAACACATTTCAACATACATATCAAATCTGAACAATTAATAATTTGCATAAAGGTTTGGCTCTGATGCCACTGTTAGGTTTGTAATATTCAAGAACGCAATCAAATTGCAAAAATTAGCGAAAACGTGTAAAAATAAGAGTTTAAAATTTTACAAACCATATACCCGGATCACCCTTTATGCACAATTATTAATTAAACGAAAAGATATGAGGAACAAGAATCATACCCTTGAAGATTCGAGCTTCCTCAGGTACAAGTTCACCTCTAATCCTTTTCGCGTTCAACTTGAATCCACCGGGTTTGGTTCCTTCCTTTGATCAACGTTAGCCACCCAAATGTTTGGCCTCAGAGGTGATCCACCAAGGAATAATAAAAATTCAAGAAGATGGGTATTTGGCTCAAACCCTAGTTTTCTATCTATATAAAAGAACGTACTCTCCCAACTATTGGAATTATTACGTATATTTTTGATATCCGATATAAGACTCATCTTATAAAGATATCGTGTAACCTTATTTAATAAAATAAGGTATTATTTAATTAAACTCTTTTAATTAAATGGGCTCCCTAATCTTATTAGGGATAATTAATTAAACTCCTTTAACTAATTTTTCTTCCTAATCTAATTAGGAATAAATGAGAGTACTTATATTAAATTAATTCCTAAACTCTTTTAGAAATTAAATTAATAATAATAATTGTAATAATATTAATAAGACTCTCTTATTAATTTATATTTAATATTTCTAAAATATTAAATAATAATATTAAGCTATTTAATTTATTCTATCACCATAGATTAAATTAAATATACATAACATATTATTATGATTATGCCATTAACTTCTTAAATAATTATTCTTCCATTTATGGTGTGACCCTTTAGGTTCTCCATATTAAACCAGGTTGTGAATAAATCAATTAGAACAATTCTAATCTTATTTAAATAAATAAATTAAATAATTAATTTATTTAAATAAATAATATTTATTCTACAATAGGATAAGCCTCCCTAGCGATCAACGACTTTCCGGATAATATAGATTTCAACATTAATCATAAAAGAACCTTTAAGTAAATAGTTACCGTGACAATTCAATCCTTCCACTATACAATGTCCCAATTAAATATAAGACATGGAATTATCGTCAAGTCTTATTTTATTTAATTATATGTATTTCGATCCTTAAATGCACAACTCAAATAATTCAAATTAGAAACTCCTTTCTAATTTCATTCTCGCCTTGGCCAAGGACTATTGGGTTGTCATTTATCGAATCACATAGGACATTTATCTTCTTTATTAGAAGTGGTAGATTCTTTATTTATCATACATTATCTCCATGTACAACTTATTATACCCAAGCATACCCTTTGATATACCCTAAGGGTCTTAAGGAATAAGTCAAAGTATAACTCATCATACACAAGATACTATGATTATCTCAAGTCCAAGGATCACTTGTACTTACTATCACTACTGAGAATTCCTATTGTGCAAGTAAAACTCCATTAGGTATTCCTTAGCGAGCAACGCTCAAATGAACTTATTCTCTAATAAGCACCTACATACTTGCTTTAGTGTCTCCACACAAATGATCATGAGATCAATCATCCTCATCCAATGAGCAAGCAACGATGTATCAATCTATCCGGATTCACTAATCCCCAATTTAGTAATCCAATGATTGAGAACTATTTTAGTTTTAAGCTTTCTAAGAATTTAGATCTCATTAGAATGATCATCATCATTATTCTAAAAGCATTGCTTAAAACTATGGGTTTATCACATATTATAAAAAACAAGATCATGTAGATAATTAAAAGCCTTTAATAAATTAATACTTTTTATTAATAAATGAATAAGATTGTTACAAAGTATATGCTTTATCATCAAACATGATTGGCTTGTGTGCATACTACTTTCAAAGGGAAATTGGGATGATCATTTACCATTGGTTGAATTTTTATATAATAATAGTTATCACGCGAGTATTGGCATGTCGCCTTACGAAGCGTTATACGCCAGAAAATACAGGAGAACGTCAACTATTGGGTCCAGAGTTGGTGCAACAAACTGTCGAAATCATCAAGGTGATTCGAACAAGATTGATAGCTGCACAAGATAGACAGAAGAAATATGCCAATCAGCACCGAGAAAATTGGGAATTCGATGTTGGTAGTTATGTTTTTTTGAAAGTATCTCCCTAGAAGGGAAAAATCCGATTTGGCAAGAAAGGGAAATTGAGCCCTAGATTTATAGGACCTTTCAAAGTTCTTTGACGGGTTGGTGAAGTGGTGTACGAGGTAGCCTTACCTCCAGAGTTAATGCATATCCATAATGTTTTCCACATCTCGGTATTGAGACCATATAAGCCTGATTATAGGCATGTTATAGAATATGAGCCCTTACAGTTTGAGAAAGACTTAACGTATGAAGAAGTCCCTGTTCAAATTGTTGACAGAAAAGAACAAGTACTTAGGAATAAGGTGATACCTTCTGTTAAGGTAATCTGGAGGAAACACAATGCTGAGGAAGCTACGTGAGAACTTGAAAATGTTATGATGAAGAATTATCCTCAGTTGTTTGCTTGATTTTGTATAGCGATTCGGGGATGTAATCTTCATAAGGAGGAAGAATGTAATTAATGAATTTTTTGAGTTGTGATTCTAGGGACTGAATCCTTTTAAGAAAGGAAGGTCAGAACGATCGAGAAATTTGTAATTTAATTTAAATATTTATTGAATTAAATAAATATTTTAAAATAATTTATTTATCGAGAAAAATAAATATTTGATGAATTGTCATGAATTAATTTAGTAGCTAAATTAATTAATGTTAATTGAATCGAGTAATGATAATTTTTTTGTTGGATTTAATTTGAGGAAAATAATCAAATTAAATCAATTGCTTAATATTTAAGAAATTAGTTAAATTAAATGAATTGTTTAATTTAAAGGAAATAAATAAATTAAATATAGTGATGTGTCTAATTTATTAATTAAATTAGATATATAATTATTTATTAATTATAAGGTATATGATAATAAGAATTTTATTATTATTATGAGTTATTTAAATTAGCTAAACTAAGTTATTTAAATTAATCTACTAAAAGTGTGACATAAAACTATATAATCTAAATGTAATTAAAATAATTTAGTTTGGGGAAAGTTGGTTAGACAAACAAGGCCTTATGGCCTTTGGCATTATTCAACTGACGCTGCCTTTTTGTGTCTTTACCTGACGTTAGTGGGAGTCAGCTTATATTTTCCTATGCATTATTTTCTAAGGCTAAGTTATGAGAATGAGAAATAACAGAGTGTTGAGAGCGTTTGGTAAGAGAGTTTTCTCTGTAATTGTGATAAGAAAGGAGTATCAAGAGGGAACGCAATTTCTTGTCATCCTTCTTCTCAACAGTCAAGGATTTAGGTAAAAATTCACTCTTAATTCTACAATTTAGTTTTCTAATTTATAGTTCTTTATGATGCCCCCAAATCCAGGTACTTGAAACCCGAACTCGGTGCTTCACGATATCATTTCTATAAGCTGAATAATACTAATAATAATAACAATAATATAAAATTCAAACTTAATTTACATATGCATCAAAGTTTACTCCCAGGTACGAGACCTTTAAACATTCATTACATCATAGAAAAATAAGTATCATTATCTTAATAAACTATAACTATTACACAACATATTATAAATCTCATTCGAACAACTTTCCTTTCCCCTTGTTGTTGCTGAGCCTTCGGGTTGATCATACTTAACTGAAAACATTTAATTTTAAGCAAGGGTGAGCATTTGAGTGCCCAGCAGGTAATAACAATTATATACATTAGCTGAAAGGTTTAAATGTTTTCTTTGTACTACCCTTCTATAACTAGTCAATAGTTGTGAAGTAATCTGAACCGATAATAATAACATAACAACTCTCTATCAAATTTTTAAAACTACGTATTGACTATAAATAGGGTTAAGATAACATACTATGAACATTGTTTTCTATTTTCAAAAAGGTTAAACAGAAATTCATCTGTAAACCGTCATAACTTATGGGCACGATGGGTGATCAGCCCGTTATGCCCTGTATTGATCAATACTACATGCAAGAACGATATTATCGCTCACTCATCCCACCTTGGGTGCATAAAAGTTTTCCGTGTTAGGGATGTTCATACTTAGTCCGGAATCCAACCAAAATAATTTGATTGGATACAAAAAGGTTTTATCATATTCAACGTTATTTACGAATCGTATGTAGTGGTCAAATAGCCTAGAGGTATATATATATATATATATATATATATATATATATATATATATATATATATATATATATATATATCAACATGTGATTAAATACAATGATTATCCATGTGGAGACACTTGTATAACCATATATAGAAATTAATCGAACATAATATATATATATATATATATATATATATATCTGAATTACTATATAGTATCATGTTGATAAACAATGATCGGATATAACATATATAACAATAGGGTTAATAATCCGTACAATAATAATATAATTTTGAAACTTCTTACTCATGTCCATTCAGATAAAGAAAAATGCAAAGGTAAGATACTTCACTTGAGAATTACGCTTACAATAACGCAACTTAGATTAATCTTTTATACATCGACCTATCATTAATAAGATCATTCGTTCAATTAGAATGATATGTCATAACACACAGTACTGCTATATATTTATAATCAACACATAACCTAATCACATTGTCACGTATGTTTAACAGTCATTGGGTCATAAACAGACACATGTCTAGTCAATTTATCTAAGTCTAGATCAATTTCTGAAATATTTCTGTATACCGACAGCTTTATCGGGTAATTATCGAGTCTAAAACTCTAATACGTAGTTCAATATTCGATTAGATAATTTAAATATCGGTCATAATACTTTTCATAGCCTTATAATAATTTTAAATAATTATTATAATTTATCATGATTTTTCAAACATTGGAATCATTATTAAATGATTTAAATATTCATTAATTCTATTATCATTAATATTTAATTGTTATTAAATTATTAATGAAACCATTGCCAAAATATTAAAGTTATTTATAATAACTCAACATATTTTTAAAACATTAATATTACCCTTAAATAATTTTTAAAATATTTAAAATCATTTTTAATTAATTACCATTAATATTTAAGTATTAATGTTCTATTTATCCAAATATTAAAAGTCATTAATTATAAATTAAAATATTTTTAATTCATTTATATCCTTTTTAAATGATTTTAAATTAATAAAACCATTTTAAAACTATTTATTTAATATAATTATCAAATAAATTAAATATCCTTAATAGTACATTATTATCATTAATATTTAATTATTAATAAAATTATCCTTTAAATATTAAAAGTTATGTTTTATAACTTAAAATATCTTTAACCATTTATTTTCATTTAAAATAATTTTCTAATATTAAAATCATTTTTACATTACATTATTTAATATAATTATTAACTAAATCTAGTATCCTTAATATTAAAATATTAATATTTTCAGGATAAAATATCAAAAGTTATATTTTATAACTTAAAAATATTTTATAATCTCTAAATTATTTTATATAAATTTTAAATCATTAATTCTATTTTTCATCATTTATTAAATATCTTTATTAAATAACATAATCATCAATAATATTTAATTATTAATGAATTTCATCACAAAATATTAAAAGCTATAGAAAATAACTTAAAATATCTTTTTATATCATAACATATTTTTAAATGATTTTTTTATGTATAAAAATCATTTTTAAATAATTTATTTAATATTATACTTAAATAAATTAAATACTTTTTATATTCCAAAAATATTAAATATTTATGAAATATACTTAAAATAATAAAAAACTAATTTTTAGACTTTAAATAATTTTTAATAATTTTTTTTGTATTTTTTAATAATTAAAACTAATTTTCTCTATTTATTTAATTAAAATAATTAATTTAGAAATTAAACTGTCGCTAAAGGTACATTAGGCGACAAAACTGTCGCTAATGGTGTTCTTCGCTCAAACCCAGATTTTCATGTCAGATTTCGAGTGGGGTACTTTGACTAAGATTTCATATCAGATCGTGGTGTTTCTGGACTAAATAATGATCATAGTTTGTAGAACTAATGTAATACTACAAGACACACTAACAATTAAGGTCATATCATGCATCAAATGAAAGATCTAAGCTAACCAAAACACTGTCAGAGTTGTTCTTCATTTCTGGGACCAGAAATGAAGAACAGTTCGACTGTTCACTTTTGAGCTCCCACTACATGATGATCGTGCAACATTTTTGTGATCTAAAAGTTCTAGGTTGTACACCACATTTAACTAAATATATCTATTACAAAACATCACTAAAACAACAACACAACAAGAAGATATAATCTGGTCAAACTATGCCAGAGAAACTGTTCTTCATGAATATGGGTTTTTCCCAGAAACTCATAAGGAAGGTGGTCAACCCTAGTTTGACCACCCATATCTTTGATCATGTAACAGATCTGGTTGTTCTATGGGTTTTAAGATGTAGTATTCGTGTCAAACTACAAGTCTATAACAACAACATGGCATAAAGAATTACAAGGAGCAAGATCAGAGGCCATCAAAATGCCTGTCAGACTTTCTGGGCAAATTCTGGTCTTCAAGAACAGCTAGTCAATGCCAGTCAACCCACTTTGACCTTAAATAACTTTTAATCTACAATAGATATGAACCTGATTCAAGTTCCAGATTCAAGATCTTACATCATACTACAACTCCAAAACATAAAGCACACCAAATCATAAGCAAAGAGAGATCTACAGCCTCTGACTTTTGCTTGTCAGACACAAAAATAACCTTTTACCATATTTTGAAAAATGCTAAATCCGAGCCTCTAGATGTTATGGATCTAACATCTAGCAATCCAGATCATCATTATATACTACATACTACATGTTTAACACAAAAAAACTAACATCTAACATGCAGATCAAGATCAGATTTCTTCTAGGGTTCATACATTTTTTATGAACAAGTTCTTGATTCTAACTTCTGATCTGTTTGTGGATTTCGTGGGGCTTGCTTTGTGACTGATCTAACACTACAATTTCGTGGGTTTGGTCTTGAGAGAGTATGGCTAGGTATTTGTGAACAAATTAGGCCAAAATGAGGATTTTCTCTCTCTTAAATTATGTAATGAATTGATACAATGAATTTGTAATGGCTGATGTGCTGTTAATCTAGCTGCTAGGTTGATAGGGTAGGGTGGCTACAGATTTGCAAAGATTTGTTAGCCAATAATTCAACTAATGGGACAAAAAGGTATTTTAATAATTTCATTTTAATCTCAAGGGTATTCTTGTCCAAGGTGCTTGAATCTAGGGTTTAATCACTAGATTTTACATCTTAAAGTTTCCCAATTAATTTCTAGGGTTTGAAAAATTAAAATTAAAGTGTAATAAAATTTTAATTAAACACACTAATTTAAAATTAAGGGTTTTAATAGAAAATTAGGGTTTTTAAATTAGGGTTCCTTAATATTATTAGGGTTCCCAAATTAACAATTAGGGTTTCTTAATTATCATTATAATTTACTAAAACAGTAATTAGGGTTTCTAATTTTAGAAAATTAGGGTTTTAAATAATAATTAGGGTTTCTCCTAATTACATAAATTATATAATACACAAAGTAAAATTCATATAACACAATTACTATATAGTCTCGAACTCATAACCGAGTTTAACAATTAGGGTTTCATAACACGATATGAGGGTTATGACATAATTTAACATATTTGGCCCACCATTATTTGTCTACACATTTACAGTACATATTTATAGCACTGAAAAATTATAATATAATTAATATTATATTATTATTCTCATCCCTTGATCAATAACCAAATTTAGGGTTTGGATTCCATATCGATTTATTTTTCATATCTAACATTATTGATTAAGTTAAAATAATTAACTTAATAATCTGAACTAAAATTCATATAATAAAATAGTAATTATAATAATTCCAATAATCATTTCATATATTATTTAAATAATATAAAAATCATATTTTCATAGAAAATAAATAATAAAGAAATTTCTACTATAAAATTAATTATTATAAGTATATATGTTATAATGATCAATAATTCTAAAATAAAATTATTTGAAATTATTCATGTAATAAATAAATTTTATTTATCACATATATACATACACATTACTTGGCACATATTCCCATCTTCAAATAAAAAAAATTTGTTTGCAAAATTTCCTATTTATTTACATAGAAAAAATCGGGTTATTACATTCACCCTCCCTTATAAGGATTCCGCACCCGGAATCATCGTGTTAAAACTCATACATACATACACAATCATTGCAAGTAGATCTCGATCATATTTAATCGAACTAATTTTTAACTATTCACCATAAAGCTTGTCTATCTGATTAAACGGAGATTTGATTTCTAAAAGAACTCAAATTCCTCCCTCAAAAATTTATTTATAAAATAATTTGCTATATAAAGGAAAATCAAATATATATACAAAAATAAAAGTTATTCGAATAATACCTAGAGTTCCATTCCCAGCTGCCACAGTATCCTGGACTGTCATATTGAAGACTCGTGCGGTTGGTTTATTGGTTGAAGTCGGTCCTGTGATTGTCATAGTCCCGCTTCCTTTTCCCGTGGTTATACTCCCTACCTCCATTTTCCTCTTTGGACAATCCCTCACCTTATGTTCCATCGACCCACACAGAAAACACCCACTATTCATCCTTGGGTTGGGGCAGTTGGGAGAGAAATGACCCTCCTGCCCGCACTTGTAACATACAAACTTACCCTTCAAACACTCACTAGAGTGATTTTTCCCACATTTTCCACACTGAACTACCTGGTTCTTTACACCTTCTTGTTTCACCTAAACATTCCCAAAATAATTTCCCTTTCTTTTCTCACCTCTATTCCCACTATATGTTTCCACCTTCACAGCTCCTACAACCTTGCCTTTGTTCCTCTTCTCCTTGTTATAGAGGTTTATGGCCTCACTCCCCTCCTCAGCTATGATAGCCTTTTCTATGAGTGCTGCAAAAGTATTGATCTACAACACTGCCACCTTGTTGTAGAGTCAAGGTTTTAATCCCAGCTCGAACCTTCTTGCCATCCTAGCCTCCGTATCAACTTGATGCGGAGCGAACCTAGCCAACTAATTAAACTTTGTTGCATACTCTGCAATAATCATGTTATCCTGCTTCAACTCCAGAAATTTTATCTCCATCCTATCCTGCATGCTAGCTGAGAGGTAGTTTTCAAAAAACAAAGTCTTAAACCTAGCCCAAGTAACTACTCGTTCTCCTGCCATCGCTTGATTTGCTTCCCACCAAAAGTTCGCCTCCCCTTTCATCATATAGGTGGAAAAGAGGTCTTTTGCCCCTCATCTACCCTAGCAACTACGAACGCCTTTTCTATCTCGTTAACCCATGTCCGGGCTTCTATAAGGTCAGCTGTTCCCCTGAATTCTAGTGGTCCTACTGCCTTGAAGTCTTTGAAGTTTGCCAAGCGATTATGCAATTGGTTTCCTATGGCCGGTATTCTCACTTTGACATATTTGAGCTACCATGTTTGCAAAGTTTTGCATCGGGTCTTCATGGTTGTCCCTCGTTGTTGATGATGATTTTTCTGCCCTTTGATTTCGTGTTTGACGTCTTGGCGGCATTATTTGGTTAAGTAAAACCATAAATTATACTTTACATTCTAAACCTTATTGTATAAGTTTAA
>CM035172.1:76238120-76347579 GCA_020205615.1 Panax quinquefolius
AATCCTTCCAGTTAGACGTTGGACATCTTTAAATGACTGAGGAGTCTTCATGTTCAAAATTTCTTGGATCTTCTCTAGGTTGGCTTCGATTCTTCTCTAACTGACAAGATAACCCAGAAACTTGCCAGCCCCTAATCTGAAGGTGCATTTAGTAGGATTCAGTCTTAAATTGTGTTGATGAACTGTCTGAAAGCATTCTTCTAAATAGTCCAAGTGTTTTTGTACCTGCATGCTTTTGACAATCATGTCATCCACATACACCTCCATATTCTTGCCCAATTGATATTTGAAGACGTAATTCATCATCCTCTGGTACGTGGCCCCGACATTGATTAGACCAAAGGTCATTTTTTTGTAGGCATATAACGAACGATTCGTAATGAACGCCGTCTTCGGTATATCCTCTTTACACATAGAAATTTGATGATACCCAGAGAATGCATCCATGAAACTCAATAAAGCATACCTTGAAGTTGCATCGATGAGTTGGTCGATGTGGGGCAGCGGGTAGAAATCCTTGGGACAAGATTTATTCAGATCTGTATAGTCGATGCAGACTCGCCATTTCCCATTCTACTTCTGGACCAACACCACATTTTCCATCCATTGCGGGTAGTCGATCTCAAAGATGAAGTCAGTAGCTAACAGCTTGGCAATCTCTTCATCGATGATTCGCTGGCGCTTGGGCGCAAAGATCCTCCTCTTCTACTGAACCGACTTCTTTGACGGTTCCACTTCTAATCGGTGCTCAGCAATCTTCCTGCTTACCCCCGGCATATCTTGAGGTTCCCACACAAAGATGTCAACATAGCAGCGTAGGAGTTCCATAAGGTTCGTCCGGAGAGGTTTCGGCAGACCCGAACCTATTTTTACTGTCTTGTTCGCCTTGCCAGGAATGAGCTCAATCTCTTCTGTTTCTTCAGCGGGCATGACTAATGGCTCTGAACTGCTCTCAGTGAAGGGCTTGATCTCTATCGTCATGGTATGTTTCTGCTTCGATACCCCCACTCCCGAAGTGATCACAGGATTCCTATAACATCGTCTGGCCAGATCCAGATCTCCCTTCACCTCTTCAACTCCATGAGCTGTAGGAAATTTGATTTTGAAATGAGGGATCGAAGTCACAGCTTGTAAAGCAGTCAAAGTAGGCCTCCCCGGAATGGCATTATAAGCAGAATCTACATACACAACGTAAAATTTGCAAGTTATTTCTACCTGTTGGGGAGCCGTTCCGAAGATGACCGACATCTCAATAGTTCTAACCACTTTGACTAGATCGTTGCTAAAACCGTACAAAGGGGCTTCCTATCCGATCTCCATCTTTTGCCCATCCAGATGCATCCTCTGATAAGCGTGGGCATATAGAATATCTACAAAATACCCATTTTCGACCATCATTCGCTTCATATCCACTGAACCCACTTGCGCAGTCAGCACCAATGATCCCTCATGTTGTTCGATGGTTTCCGAAGGG
Organism: Panax quinquefolius; assembly: GCA_020205615.1. Taxonomy (NCBI): domain Eukaryota; kingdom Viridiplantae; phylum Streptophyta; class Magnoliopsida; order Apiales; family Araliaceae; genus Panax; species Panax quinquefolius. Next base: position 76,239,595 of record CM035172.1, read on the forward strand.
TAATCTTCGTCAGTAAAGGAGATTACCGTACCTGGATAAGGTCTATCAGTCTTCGGGAGGATAACCGCCACCGATATGATCGAATCCAATTGACTTCGGTGTTTCTTAACAACGAGCTTGCCAGAAGTGCCCCCAGTGATGACATCTACCACATGCCTCGCAGGCTGTCTCGGAGCTGGCAATGCATGCTGAACTGGCTGAGCTACCTGAACAGGCTCTCTATCCCTCTGACTGAGCTTGCTGAGTCATTCTGGCAACTACATACCGAACTAAGGCCCCACTTTGAACCTTCCTCTCTATGAAGTCCTTCAGATTAGCACAGTCGTTTGTATCGTGACCCGAAGCCTGATGATAATCGCAATATTTATGAGAGTTACCTTTTTCGGGCTTAATGTTATCTCGAGGTGGTTCGTAAATAGGTTGATTTTTGATTTGGTCTAGAATGACTTCCCTACCAGTATTAAGTGCAATGTACGTCCTATTAACTCTTTGTGCAGGAGCGGACGAACGACCTCCTCCCTGTCTCTAGTTGTTATTATACTTCTTCGACCCACCATCATAGCGGTCTTTATTCCCTTCATTCTTCTTTTGATCCCCTTCTATTTTGTCCTGGTCTATCTCCTTAAGTCGATCTGAAGAAGGAAGTTTGAGACTATTCATGGCCTCCTCTACCATGATATAGCCTTCTGCTTTGTCGAAGGCTTCATCGAGACTTTTCGGATGGTGAAACATCAACTTCTTCACCAACTTTTCTGATTTCACCAGATCCAATCCATTCTAAAAAATTTAACCATTGTTGATCGTTCAGTCCGCTCACTCAATCGACTTCTTCACTTTTAACCGCTTTTACATATTGGCCCAAAGACTCATTTGAATATTGTCGAACCTTGTTTTCAAGGAATTGGTTGGTTTTCCCCTCCTTTTGTTGCTCCCGAAGCGAGCATGGAACTTACTGCACATGTATGCCCAAGATGATATTGAATCCGAAGGTAAATTTCCCATCCACTGCCTCACATCCTTCCTTAACATTGTGACGAACGTATGGCACTTGACAGCATCGGTAAAGTCATAATAATCCATCAGCCGGTCAAACGCCTGGCTATGGTCATAAGGGTCCCCAGACCCATCGTAGCTTTCTATGTGGGGCAACTTCTTGGTGGGGTCAGCTTTTTCTTTAAGAATCTCCATGGAAAAAGGAGATGCCTTCTTTCCTGAAATATCTTTTGTTTGCTGGACTTCCGCGAGCTGCTTCCGAAGTTCCTTCAATTCTTTAACCAGATACTCTACTCCTTCTGGTTGAGACGATGTTTCTTTCTCCGGCGAATCCTTCCTCTTCTGAGAAGACCGTCCTTTTACCATAGAACCTCCAACTTTGGAGGGACTTTTCCGATGATGAGAATCCATAGGGCGGAGTACCCTTAGTGGACTCTCAGGTGTGTGAGCTCTGGATCTACTTCGTCCTTGAACTCGACCGCTATGGTGAGAATGTGCAAGGCAGATCGCCTTCTTGGTGTTCTCGGGAGTGTACTCTCTGGATCGGCCTCTTTGGTTGTTCGACCCTGCTCCTTAGAACCGACAGGGTGAGGTACCCTCTTCAATCTTTGAGGAGTAGGGCTTCTAGATCTTCTTCGATCTCGAGGTTGGCTCCGAGATTGACGACCTGAATGGGCAGGTTCTTTCCCACTCCGATGTCCACATTCTTCGGACTGAACATAACTGGAAGCTTCGTCTCTTAACTCTGCCATCTAATACATCTGCTTAGCTATATCTTGTCGTTGCTTCAAAAGTACCTCCATGGACCTATCTGCTTCGTCGGCCATCTTTTCCAGCTTGGAGGCCTTATCACCCTGGCCATCTCGGTATCGAGTTCTAGGCGAGGTGCCTTCTACCCATTTCCAATCATCAGCAGATCCTTTTTAAACTGTGAAGACCAGCTTTCACTTAGTGTTACCCATGGCCTTCGGACGAAACTCTTATGATGGTTGTTTGAAGTCGTCTAGTAGCATGAGCACTTCATCATGGGTCCCAAACGATCTTTGACGGATATTCGTGGAAAGTGATTCACTTGCCACCACTCCACATCCTTCGTGTAGGCGTTCTACTCTTCCCCATGGATTCCAACGTAGAATGAACACAGTTTATGATTGAAAATACTCAAGACAATAGAACCCGCCCTCCTTCTAGCGCCAATGTTAACTCCAAGATCTTTCCTCACGTCCCAATCACCAAGACATGTCCGATATCCTGCACAGTTCAACAAGTTAACACCAAAAGCTTAACGGCTTGACCGTCGAGGGATAGCTCCGGCGTGAGAGTCAGTATCGGCGATCACAAGGTTAACAAGGGAGGAAAATATGTCTAGTGTATTGAAAGAGAGTAATAATTTGGTTAAGTGATTTGTTACCTCCTTTTTCTTGTGTGAACGTCGTCCTATATGCTCTCCAAACCCGATTTACCATGCCACCCACTACTGTCTGACACCACCCCCCGCCCAGTCATCTCACCAAAGTGTGCAACACCCACCGTCTTCACGCCATCGCTTTCCACCGCCGATCATCTGAGTCCCATCCTCATTAATGCCATGCAAAAAGGTGATAGATAACAGTCAACTGTTATCTTTCGTAATGATGTCTGGTCAAAGGTGGGTTAAATTGTAATTAACATAGTAGACCGGTCCAAATGAGAAGCCCAATACATTTAAGGCATGAAGAATATAATATAAGGGAGGAACCCAATAGGTTCGGCCCAATAGTTAAAGTATCATGGCCTAAAAATTATGTAAACCATAACTAAAAGATATGTAGCAGATTTTCAAGTAAAATATGGTTGGAATATGTTTATAAGATTATGAATTCTAAATTTTTGTCAAATGCTTGTTTCAATGTCTATGTGATAACATTTGAAAAATTCAATTAATGAGAAAGATAATTGATAATATAGAATGATTATGGACTATTTCTTGTGAATTGGAGTCTTTGTTTAGCAGATATATAATATGTTAGAAAGAATTGGGCATTGAGTATTAAGGTTCTGTAGAAAATAGAGCCTATTTTGGTATGTTGTCGAAGTGACGCGGCCGCGCCACTTCCAAGGGAAAAACTAGTGCGGCCGTGTTTGTCCCCACACTACAAGAAAATGGTCCAACAACGACCAAGAGAATTTGTGACCGCCATTTTCGGTCGCGGATTGTGTTTATAGCGACCGTTAGTTCATACAGTCATTAGTTATTTTTCGTGACTACATGCGGTCGCTGATCGATCGCTAATTTAATTCTATCGCCTTTAATTTATGCGCAAATGTCAAGCCGGACGCTATTTAAAAACTTATTGTCCGATTTACATAATGACAAATACGCGCAAGTGCACACGTTAATCAAGTAATAAAGTGATAAGAAAGGTTGTCGAACCCACAGAGAACAGTTACTAACAATTAATCTAATCAACAAGTTTTTATCAATTCAAATTCACTTAATTAAACAGTCACTCCAACTGTTTTGTGAAAATTATTTTAATTAAGATCAAATAAAAAGAATACTAAATTAACTAACAATTATTGAACACCAGATGATAAAGACATAGGAATAAAATTTCCCGAATTGCTCAACAATAATCGCCTTAGATTATTCCCACTTAATTAATCCAATGAGTTGCTAACTAGGATTGCCTCCCAATAAGCGCTTATTTTAGAGTCGTCAGCCCGACTTCTTCAACTCTCTATCCAATTCCCATTCAAAAATTGAGGAACCCTCCGTCCATCAATAACAATGTAACATTTGAGGTCTTCACTTCAGTAAGGGTCATCGTTTCAAGTTCACCTAGCTTATTACTTTTAGATAAAATCTCCTTTATAAACTGCAAATAGTTAGGCGTTTGTTCTATTATGTTTATGAACGTAATATTGAATTGAAGCTTTTTAAACACAACTGAATCTTCCTCTTTCTTCCCTTGCTCATCCCACCATGGCTCAAAAGATATACATGCTCCCATGTCACATAGAGCTTTGCCTACGGAATGACTACCATTTGTACACGGGATTGCAATGATACCCGGATCCTTGAGTTTTTGTGGAAGAGGCTCATGGGGCACTATTGAAATTAGCTTATCAACATTGGAACTCGAGGCTCGATCTTCTCCGGCCTCATTTTCATGCTCCCCACTTGTCTCTTCATTTTCAACATCCATAACTATTGGCTTGGGTACTCCATCAGTTTCAGGAACCATATTACTTGGCAATTCACCTTGAGGGCGATTGTTAATAGTATTTACCAACTGCCCAATCTGATTCTCTATATTTCTAAGAGTCACTTCTTGACTGTTTTCCATGCCTCATTCTCTTTAATGTACTTAATCAAAAGCTTCTCTAGTTCTGATTTCTTTTCTCGTTGTGGGGGTGGTTGTTGGCAACAGAAATTCGAATGATACTCCCAATCATGTTGATAGTTGTTGGGATATGCATAATTATTGGAGTAGTCACCGAAGTTGCCCCCGTACTTTATTGACTCAAAATTGATGGCGCATTGATGACTCGGATTGGGTCCAGCGCAATAATCATAAATCACCGAAAATGTCTCCATCTGTGCTGACAACTCATCAAGTTCATATATCCTTGTTGCATTTGGTTGAGTCATTCTCGTATAAGGTCATTGATAATTATAGTTAGACATGATGTACCTTGTAAAGGAAAAAAAATTAAAACAAAAAGAAAGAAAAAATGTTTAAATAAACTAAATTGATTAAAACTAATAAAAAATAATTATTAGAACCGTTCTCTGGCAACGTCGCCAAAAACTTGTTGTCCGATTTACATAATGACAAATACGCTCAAATGCATATAGTCAATCAAGTAATAAAGTGATAAGAAAGGTTATCGAACCCATAGAGAAAAGTTACTAACAATTAATCTAATTAACAAGTTTTTATCAATTCAAATTCACTTAAACAGTCACTCCAATTATTTTGTGAAAATTATTTTAATTAAGAACAAATAAAAAGAATACTAAATTAACTAACAATTATTGATCACCAGATGATAAAGACATAGGAATACAATTTCCACAATTGCTCAACAATAATCGCCTTAGATTATTCCCACTTAATTAATCCAATGATTTGCTAACTAGGATTGCTTATCAATTTACTAACATCTTTCAATGATTAATAAAAAGACATATTTCAGTTATTTTGCTAATGTCGTGCAAGACACTTAAAACAGATTCGTTAAGCACAAACTCATAACACAGTTACGCATGTCATACAAGTACTTTCGTCTCATACACTGTTATGTTATCTTTAATAAGAATCAAAAAATTCATGCGTTATTATATTCAGATCTAATCTAAGATCTCCTCTTTCAATTCAATCAAAGATATCAAATTAATTGTTAGCTAAACAATTAATAGATTAAACACAAAATATAATAATCAACTCAATAGGATCAACTAGTGAAATAATGATAATTGAATTATTTAATCGCAAAAGGTTCCATTGTATCCCTAATTAAGAATTTAGTTTATCAACATAATAGAAACAAGAAGATCAAAATTAAATAGCATCATAAGTACAAATAATGAATTTAAGAGAAGAAGAAAAACTCTATCGAGGAATCTCCAATCTCCAAGCTTCAATCTCTGCCTTCAATGTTCTCCAGTGCAATCTCCAAGTCTCCACAAAGTGGCTCTCAATGAATTATAGTCAAAAGTCCAGAAGAAGTCTCTCAAATATATATAGTCCTAATGGAAACTTCCTCCGGCGAAAGGCGTATCACCGGTGGGAGTCTGTGAAGCGTACCCATCCAAATCAAGACTTCAAAGATGTCTTGGGAGACATTTCAGAAACTATTTAATGACAAATACTTTCCTAAAAGTGTTCATCATATGAAAGAAGTGGAGTTTATTAGACCGGAGCAGAATAACATGACGGTGTCTCAGTACGAGGCAAAGTTTGCAGAGTTATCCAGGTTTGTACCTCATTTGGTGGAGAATGAGGAATGTATGACGCGGATGTTTCTAAGAGGTTTGAAACCCGACATACGACAATATCTCATTTCTCATAAATTTTCTCTATTCGGATGTTATGTGCAGGCTCAATTATTAGAGCGAGATAACGAGTACCACCAACCGAGGGACCACAATCTGGACCATATACGAGATAGAAGTCAACAAAACAACGATAACCAAATGGAGAAAGAAAAAGACGGACAAACCACTCTGGTAGTAATCATGGCCATGAAAATAGAAGAAGCGAGTCGAGGAGATTTTAAAAGAGGAGATTTAACAACGACCATGTGAAGACGACAAGCGTCTTAAAGAACAACCGGTTCTAAGGGAGGAGAACGACCACCGGTCATATGCTTTAAATGCAGAAAGAGGGACATATCACCAAATCGCCCACAACAGTTCAAGGTATGCTATAATTGTGGAAAAGAAGGACATATCGCCGAGATTATACGGTAGTGAAACCTAGTTCAGGCGTGGGATTGGTGACTCAAAAGATCGTCCCGTAAAAAGTCAAAGTCAATCGGTTCTCGGAAGAGCGTTTGTGTTGATGGGGTCAAAATATTTAGGAACCCAAACGAGGTGATCACGGTAAGCTATTTATAAATTCTTGCGAAGTTTATACCTTACTTGATACATAGTGTTATCCATTCATTTATCTCTCCCGCTTGTGCTCAACGCTTAAACTTGACTTCGGAGAAATTAGACTTTGACCTATCTGTGGAAACTCCATTAGAGAAAACTTTCATCACATCCATCGCTTTATAAATCTTGTTTGATTCAAGTTGGCACCATCACCTTACCTATTGACCTTATCTCTTTAAAGATACTTGCTTTTGATGTGATTTTAGGGATTGATTGGTTAACTACTCATCATGCCAAAATTGATTGTTTTAAATAAGGTTGTTAGTTTTCATATTCCTAACCAACCCATTGTGCAATTCAAGCAACTAAACCATTAAAATCAATCATTGTCATATCTAATCATAAAGCTATTCGCTTATTGAAAAACGGATGTCAAGCTTTCTTAGCCCGTGTTATGGATTTGAATAAAGACACGCCAAATTTGAATAATATTCCCGTTGTTATTGACTTTCCCGACGTATTTCTGAAGAACTTCCGCCCTACCCCTCGTAACGTGAAGTTGAATTCTTTATTGATCTTGAACTCGGTACAAAGCCCATTTCTAAAACCCCATATCGAATGGCTCCTATTGAACTTGAGGAGTTAAAGGTCCAACTACGAGAATTGTTGGACATCGGTTTCATTCGACTTAAGACATCTCCTTAGGGTGCTCCTATTTTATTCAGAAGAAAAAGACGGAGTATGCGACTTTGTATTGACTATCGGGAATTGAACCATGTCACCATCAAGAATAGGTATCCTCACCTCGTATTGATGACTTGTTTGACCAAATGTTGAGGGCACAATTTTTTCCAAAGATCGATCTTCGCTTACGGATATCATCAATGAAGATTAGAACCGAGGATATTCCAAAGATCGCCTTTAGAACTTCAGACGGGCATTATGAATTCTTAGTCATGTCTTTCTGATTGACTAATGCTCCCCGCGACTTTCATAGATATGATGAACCGAGTATTCAAGGAATATTTGGATCAGATTCGTTGTTGTCTTTATTGATGACATCCTCATATATTCCAAAAGTCATGAAGATAATGAGCACCATTTGAAGCTTGGTACTCCAAAGGCTTCTGAAAACAAACTATATGCCAAATTAAAGAAATGCGAGTTCGGCTTGAGGAAGTAGCATTTCTTGGGCACGTGGTGTCAAAACATGGAGTATCCGTGGACCCGGCGAAGATTGAAGCAATACAAAGTTGGGAGAAACCGAAGTCGGTGATCGAAGTACGTAGCTTTCTGGGCTTAGATGGTTATTATCGGAGATTCGTGGAAGGATTTTCTCGAATCGCTACTCCATTAACTCAGCTGACTCAAAAAGATATAAAATTTGTATGGAACGAGGAATGCGAGAAGAGTTTCCAAGAGCTCAAGAGGAGACTCATTTCGCACCTGTTTCTAACAATATCATCCTGTTCTTGATGGATTTGTTATCTCAAATGATGCTTCTCGCAAAGGGGTTAGGATGTGTTCTCATGTAATGTGGGAAAGTCATAGCCTATGCCTCGCGACAACTTAAAGAATATGAGAGGAATTATCCTACTCATGATCTAGAGTTGGCGTAATCGTTTTCAGCGCTAAAAGATATGGAGGCACTATCTATATGGGGAGAAAGTGGAGATATATTCAGACCATAAAAGCCTTAAATATTTTTTTCACTCAAAAGAACTCAACATGCGTAGGCGATGACGTTGGCTCGAGCTATTAAAAGACTACGACCACACTATTCAATACCATCCCGAAAAGCGAACGTGGTAGGCCGACGCATTGAGTAGAAGATCATATGCGGGAATGAGTGCGATGATGTCAAGTATACGACAGAGCCAACTTTAATAGAAAAAGTTAAGGTTGCTCAAGCCACCGAATTTTGAAAGTGATTCGTATGAAGAAGAAAGTACAAGAAGGTGCTATTCCGAAGCGAGAATTGATGAAGAAGGAATACTTGAGTCCACTCCGGACTTTGTGTCCCTAACGACTCGATTTGAAGTACAAGATTATGATGGAGGCACACAATACACCATTTGCAATCCATCTCGAAGTACCAAAATGTATCGTGATCTTCGACATACATTTTGGTGGAACAATATGAAGAGAGAGATTGCAAAGTTTATCTCAACGTGTTTAACTTGTCAACGTGTAGTAAAGCGAGCATCTAGTACCTAAGGTCCGTTGCAACCACTTGAGATTCCGAAATGGAAGTGGGAACACATTACCATAGATTTCGTTACGGGTCTTCCTACGGTTTCTCAAGGCATCAATGCTATTTGGGTTATTGTTGATAGATTAACCAAGTCTCGCTTCATTTCTTGCCGATACGGAGACTTATTCCTTGAACGTCTTGCTAGTATATATGTAAATGAGATTGTGAGGTTGCACGGGCATGCCAAGATCCATAGTTTCGGATCGCGACCCAAGATTCACTTCAAGATTTTGGGTTAGCTTGCAAAAAGCTATGGGCACGGATTTACGATTCGATTCGAAGATACCATCCTCAAAAGCAGACGGACAATCGAGAGGACTATTCAAACTCTTGAAGATCTATTAAGACTCATGTCCTAGACTTCAAGGGCGCTTAGATAAGTATTTACCATTAGTGGACTTCTCCTGCAACAACAATTATCAGGCAAGTATAGGTGTGGCTCCATTCGAAGCATTATATGGACGAAAATGTCGCTCTCCAGTATGTTGGGACGAGGTGGGTGAAGCAACATTGTTGGGACCCGAGTTGGTACGTATGACTACGAAAAAGATCCAAATGATTCGACAACGTATACAAATGGCACAAGATCGACAAAAGAGTTATGCGGATCTTCATCGAAAGGACGTGGAATTTAGTATAGGGGATCATGTATTGTTGCGAGTTGCTCCATGGAAGGGAGTTACAAGATTTGGGAAGAGAGGAAAGCTTAATCCACGATTTATTGGTCCATTTCAAATTCTTGACCGAGTAGGAAATGTAGCCTATAGACTCACTAAGCATTACCTCAAGTATGTCTCGTGTTCATAATGTGTTTTAAATATCTCATGCTTAAGAAATATGTGAAAGACCAACCACGTTATATAGAGTTAGAACCGGGACGAGATAGCCAAAGACTTAACGTATGAGGAGGTACTGTCCAAGATCTTGGATAGGAAGGAGCATGTCCCACGCTAAGAAAGGTCATACCACAAGTTAAAGTTTTGTGGAGGAATCATGCTATAGAAAATGACCAGGAATTGGAAACTGAAATGAAAGCGAGGTATCCTCACCTTTTGAAAACACCGTGTACATACGTCAAATTCGAGGACGAAATTTCATAAGGAGGGAGGTTGTAAGACCCGAAATTTTATTATTAATGAAATTTAATTTTCTCTATTTATTATTTTGAAATAGTAAGGGTTGATTTGATTAATGTGGATAGTTATGGGTAAAATACGCAAATATTTCAAAATAAGCAAGTGGTTATAAAATATTCATTGTTATCGGGGAATATTCGTTTGGTCGTGGAATATTCTTGCTGTCGAGGAATATTCGTACGACGACGCAGTCTTTTGTGGGCCCCATAACGGAAAGCGATTGGATGAAAAAAAAGGACAAATATAAGTTGTTTAAAAATAACGGCGTAGTTGTTACCGTTAATACTATTAAAAATAATCGGCGGTTAAAACATAGTAGCACACAGTATTGCACCAATTATTGATTCTTACGTAAGAAGGCACTACTCAATAATGGTTACAATAATTATTGTTCAGTATTTTATTGATTTAATAATTGCTGCGTTGATATTTTATATTCATTGTTGTTTCAATAATTGTCATTACACGATTTTTTCATTATCGAAGCAATAATTCATATTATCCTAATAATATTATTAGATAATATTATTGGAAATGTCTCGAAAGTTCTGCCTAATGAGAGGTTTGGTCACCTAATTGCTGCCAAGAAGAAGAAGAAATTCTTATTGAAAGCCCCCTCTTTCCTGAACCGCACGGTTGTCAATATTGTGATTCTCAGTAATATTATTTGTGAATAATTAATTATTAATTCATATGATGAGGAAAATATTGATTTTATGTGGATATAGATGGAGAAAATTTTTAATGTGACAATTGTTGAAAATTGAAATTTTATCTTTTTTTTGATAAAATAATTCATTTAAATATATTATTATATTTTAATAATATAATAATGATGATATTTTTACGATGAATGTGGGATATATGAGTATATGTGGAGGAGTATTTTTGTTACCAAAAATATTTAAAGCATGTTTTATGTGTCATGGACCCCATTTCTTGACTAAAATTTGATTATAAATTTGTAAAATCGCCTGGTTTGTGGATTTTTCCAATTTTGTTTGGAATTTGGAAAAACTTTCTTACGTAAAGTTGTAGAGAATTTAATTTCCTATAGTAAGTCGAGAGTTTCAATTTTCTAACAAAAGGGCTATTTATTGTGAATTATTGAAGTTCCGAAGTTCAAAATAATTGATTTTTGGAAGTTTAAAATATTTTAAATAACAAAAACGTTTTTTCATTATAGTGTGTTACACATGTGTGTTGAATGAGCTGAATTTAGTTCTTGGAAGGTTGGCGTAGGAAAATTTAATTTATATATTAATATTATATTAAATTTTCTGCTTTGGTGTTCTAAGCATTTTCCTATAAATAAGGTGCTTAGGTTAGAATTGAAAATCACACCAAAGTCAAGTTTTCTCTCTATATTATCGAAATTTATTCTTGTGAGTATTTTGAGTATATTATGAGTATTGCTATACTGATTGCAAGTTCAAGTCATAGCCTATATCCTGTTTCAACTAGAAGACTTGATCTTCGAGGTAAGGGATATTATTTTTTTTTAGTAATGATATTATTTCTTCAATATCATTATCTTTGAAATATTGATCGATGTTTTATCAAATTTGGAACTTTTGGTGTCGGTTACTATTCACGATATCTGGCAGACTATTCACGTGATACGACACTTATTCACTTAATACTGGCACTATTCATTGAAAAATAAAAATTTTCCTTTTTAGCCTAAAAATATCTATTGTGGATACTAGCTTTGATTGTATCCATGTTTTGATCATTCTTGAATTTTACACCACTATGATTATTTTTGAGGTATTTTTGGACATGGATAAAACAAAGTACTCTAATCCTTAATCCTTAATCCTTGTCATTTTGTTTCACCGGATTCGTTTTTTAAAAATATTTTTCATCATCCTCGGTCTTAAATGATTATATTATTGAATATCTTTGGCTGTAGTGCGTGCAGATGAATGATTTCGATGAATATCTTTGGCCCGTAGTGCAAAGATGAACAGTGTTTAGATGAACATGACTTAATCGATTAATATCTTTGGCACCAGTAGTGCAAAGATGAATATTTGATTCGGTATATATATTGATTGATGTTACAGGGGATAAAAGATAGAAGATGAACTTTTAAATTCATACATAGAAGATAGTAGTTTGCATTCTCTACTTAACTCTTCTAATGAATTATTATTTCACTAGAATATTGATTTAAAACTTGTTGTCTATTGTATTCTATTAGATTTTTCCTATTGAAGACTAACGATAATTTGTTGTATATTATCTTAGTCATAATATTCTTTACTTGGGCTAGTTGAGCTCACCTTTTCCTTTTTATTCCATTTTTCTTCTCGGGAGGCGAGAATATAGCGAAATGCGAGCCTGGGTATGGAATGAAGGTTCTAGAGAGAGTTGTTTAGTAGTCCTCACCATTTTTGTAAAATAATGTATCAATAAATGTGATGAGGATTTATTTGAGTATAGATATTGTCTAGAAGATAATATTTGTATTCAAACTCACAGTTGTTCAGACCTTACCCCCAAACCAACGGAATGACATGGTTACGCTATTAACACAATTCCAGGATGTGTTTGCATGGTCTCATGAAGACATGGTGGGTTTATCCACTGACATTGTCCTTCATCGCCTTCCCATTAAAGATGGATTTAAGCCGATCAAGCAAAAGCTCAGGCGATTGAAACCTGAGTGGAGTTTAAAGGTGAAAGAAGAGATTGTGAAACAATTTCAAGCCGGCATCATCATGGTGTCTACATATCCTGAGTGGATATCCAACATCGTGCCCGTACCTAAACCTGGAAGGAAGGTGTGAGTTTGCATGGATTACAGGGACTTGAACAAAGCTTGCTTAAAAGATAGCTTTCCCGTGCCATTTATTCACATTCTCATTGACAATCTTTACTCAATCGACATATACTCCTTTCTTTGATTGCTTTACGGGGTACCATCGGATCATTGTTCTTAGGAAGATCGTGAGAAGACTTCTTTCATCACTCCTTGGGAACTTTTTGCTATAGACGGTTGTCATTCGGCCTCATCAATGCCGGAGCTACCTATCAACGAGCTATGATGGCTCTTTTCCACGACTTAATGCATAAAGAGATTGAGATTTACGTGGATGACATCATTGTCAAGTCCTGGAAAAAGGATGACCATCTAGACCATCTCAAAAAGTTGTTCAACAGGTTATGTAAGTACAACTTGAAGTTGAATCCAGCTAAGTTCTCCTTTGGCAACAAGTTAGGAAAGTTGCTAGGATTTCTAGTCAGCCACAAAGGGATTGAGCTGGATCCTACCAAAATCCAAGCCATCATAGAAATGCCCATTCCTTAGACAGAGAAGGAAATACGTGGATTTTTGGGAAGGATCAACTTCATCAGCAGGTTTATCTCCCAACTCACGGCAACCTGTGAGCTAATCTTCAAGTTATTAAGGAAGAACTCCTCCATGAAATGGAATGATGAGTGCCAGAATGCCTTCCTTACAATCAAGAAATAGCTAGTCAAAGCTCCTATCTTGGTACCACCCAGGGATGATGTTCCCCTGTTCATGTACCTGTCCATAAGTGACAATGCCATGGGGTGTATATCTTTGGAGACGAGAAAAGGCGATAGAGGCGAAGCGAGCTATCTATTACCTCAACAAAAGGTTCAAGATGGCGGTGAACACAAGTACACTCGATCGATCGAAAGGCGTGTTGTGCTTTAGCATGGGCTTCCATGAGGTTCTGACATTACCTCCATGGTCACACAACCCATCTCATATCCGCGTGGATCCTCTCAAGTACATGTTCAACAAACCCATGTTGAATTGCCGGTTTGTCCGGATGGCGATTGATCCTACAACAATTTGACATTGTATATGTGACTCAAAAGTCCATCAAAGGTCGAGGAATCGCGGATCAATCGGCGCCACACCTTTAGGGGGATTTCAAACCCTTGAAACATATTTCCCAATGAAGGAGTAATGTGAGTCTGACAACACCATCATGCAATACCACGCCGATCATGGAAGATGTATTTTGATGGGCTGTTAACATGGAAGGTTACGGGCTGGAGCAATTCTAGTATCGTCTGAGGGAAGCGATATCCGTTGCTTGTCAAATTACGGTTTATCGGCACCAACAATACGGTTTGAGTATGAAGGCTATCTCGTGGGGCTAAAACTTGACCATTCAATGGGCATCAAGTGGTTAACTGTCCTTGGAGATTGAGTTGGTAATCGAGACAATCCACGGAGTCTATCAAACCAAGAACTACATTTGCTTTGCCTTACCATCGGCGGGTTTTGAAGATGGCTTTGGAGTTGAAGAAATCTCCTTTCTACACATTCCTCGTAATAGGAATGATTTGGCGAGACGCATTAGCAACTTTGGCCTCCTTGATTCGCATATCGGACAAGGAACACTTGCCAGCATCATAATTTCCACGCAAGGCCCCGACTATGGGAATTACGTTGGAGAAGTATCGGATGAGCTACCTCCCATCCAACCTCCTTGGTATCGACATATCGAGGAATATACTGCGAGATGGATCTACACCGTGCTAAGGCGAACTTGGCCGAGAAAAGGCGGATCCATCGACTTGCTATGAAGTTCTACTTGAGTGGAGATCGCTCTATAAAAGAGATGCGGACTAGGTCTCCTCGGTGTCTAGACAAAGATCAAGCCCAAAGGCTTATGGATGAAATCCATGGCGGTCTGTGGCCCCCACATGAGTGGCCCCCTCCTTGTCGAAAGTCCTCGGGGCCGGGACATTATTGGCTATCTCTCAAAGGCGATTTCCATAACCACGTCAAAAGATGCTATCGATGCCCGATTCATGGGAATGCTATACCGCCCCTCCACGGGAGCTCCACAATATGAGTTCGCCTTGGCCCTTCTCGATGTGGGGAATGGGCGTTATTGGGCCCATTGAGCCTTAAGCCGATAATGGTCACCGATTTATCTTCACCATGATCGACTACTTCACCAAGTGGGTAGAAGCGACCTCCTTCCCCGGGGTCACTAAAGAAGTCATCATTGCTTTCGCCGAAACAATGTCGTTTGTCGATATGGACAACCCGAGAGGTGATTGTGTCAAACAATGCCAAAACCTCAACAACAAAATGATGGAGGAGTTATGCGATAAATTCCACATCAAACATCTTAACTCTGTCATCTATCGTCCAGAAGATGAATGGTGTTGTTGAAGCGGCTAACAAAAATATCAAGAAGATTATGCAAAGATGTCGACCAACCACAAAATATTGGCTAACTTTGTTGCCTCTTACTCTGTTAGCCTCTGAGAACCACAATCGTGCTTAACTTGGGGCAACCCCTACGCTTTAACCTATGGGATGGAAGCGGTGCTCCCCATAGAAGTTGAGATGGAATCTCTCAGTGTTGATCGGCCTTTCGGTGGATGAAAACCAATGGAGTACAAGATGAGGTATCACCAATTGTCTCTACGATGAGCGAAAAGGCGAACCGCGACTATCTTCCATGGTCACTATACCGTGAAAGGATCGCTAGATCCTACAACAAAAAAAATCCGACTCTGGCAATTTAAACAACATGACTTGGTTACGAAGAAGATTCTTGACAATCAAGATCGAGGCCGAAGGAAAATTAAGCTCCCTAACTGGGAAGGCCCGTTTATTGTCAAAAGAAGTATTGACGGGAGGCGCTCTCGATTACAAGAAATGGGCGGCGATGAATTTCCACAACTCATCAACTTTCGAGACAAGTGAAATGGTATTATATCAAAAGTAACCAATGAAACACCACAGTGCATCATCATCGGTCACCGGTCATTCCGGTTCTTTAACCCTTTACCACCTACTGACTTGCTACACTTTTTGCCCTCGAGGAAACATACTCTTGAAGCCGGCTGACTGGCTTTCTCCTTCAACGCTCATACAACTTAGGTCATCCCACATGCAGTTGAACCTCTTGCGTTCGCGGTTTGGCTACCCATACATGGGATCGAAACTTCTCACACTGCGATTTATCCTCGACCCTAGGATTAAACTTTCTCCTCCCACTTTTCTGACTGCACATGGGATTACGCTTTTCTTCTGCATACGAGGCGAACTACGTCGACTTGATCTCCTCTTCAATAGGATGCGTAGGCAACCATGTTACATGGCCCGATTCGCAATAAAACAAAAACAACAAAAACATTTCTACCCTCTTCTCCTTAAAAAAAAAAACAACCAAAAACATTCCTACACCATATCGGCCCGTATCTGACGTTGAACCTCTTACACGAGTTGAACTACGCGGACTGATCTCCTCTTCAATAGAGTGCGTGGCGACCATTCATGATGCGGTCTCACCCCCCTACCAAAATACAAACCATTGTCGGTGGTGTTGGGATTCTCTTTCGATCCACTACATTTCATTGACTTGGACGAAGGGATGGAATTACGAACTCCTCCCAAATAGGAGATTAAAGCGACCATCTAAGTTGCGGTCATACCTCGAAGAGCAATACTAAACCATAAGAGGTGGAATTAACTAGGCTTCTCTAAATAGAAGTCTTGGCGACCATCGTAGTGCGGTCGATCTCGAGAGAGAAAGCCACATTCCTCTCCACATTTCCATTCGAAACAAGTCCCAAGACACCAAAGATGGTAGGGATATACATAGATCGATGATCCATTACGAACTATCCAAAGGCATTCAATGTCCATCCACCAAGGAAGAATTGAGAATTCATCCAGATCACAAGCCACAAGCGGCGGAGGCAAAATATCAAGCAAATAGCAAGGCATATCTAAAAGGGAAGTGATCCAAAAATATATTTCCCTATCATATATAATGCTGTTTGATATATATACAATGTGAACTATACATGACAAAATGGCTAAGCTAGTCTGTGCAGGTAAATACAAGATCATCTACGAATCAGGGTACATGCGAGCTAGCAAGACCAACATGGCATCCCTCTCCGATGAAGGAGGTAAAGTTGTAGTCTCCTGGATAAGAATATCCACACGACCCAACAGATCTGTAGCCATCTGCATGATGACCATATGCTCATCGATATAAGCACTCATCTCTGCGATCATACCAGTGGTAAGGGACCTCACATGCGATCTTATCTGTGATGACCACATCCGGGCGATATAGCACTATCCCGCTCAACTATCACTGCGTCTCTGTCTGACCTGGCCTCATCCCGCTCAACAACAGCGGCATCTCTACGAACTAATGCCTCGTCTCTCTCTAATAGGGCGGCGTCCCTCACATCAAGAGCAGTCGACATCATAGATCGAATCTGGTCTCTCTCAAAGGTCATCAGATGAAGACTCTCCTCTAAATCTTGTCTTGAGTCTTTGGATCACAAAAAAATCTTTGGTACTAGGAGAATCCGGAAGAAATGCTGGCAACCCAACAATGGTATCCTCCTCGATGTAGGTATCAATGTCCTCTATAGGCTCTACATCGTCTAACTCAATCTCGATCTTTTTGCAAATCTTACTGCGGTAGATAAAACCTCCGTCTCCATCCATGCGAGTACTCTGCGAAATAACAGGGACGATTGGCGAAAAAGCGGCTAGCTCACGCTGATCCCAATGGCGTATACGAGATCGGTCCTCGGTGAGAGATATCGAGAAGCTGAGCGACTTTGCTGCCGCCCCCTCGAAAGGATGAAAATCACAGGCCCGAGTCAAACTATAACATCACGGCCCGATGGATGATAAGTCGTCACGCCCTCGAAGCCGACCAAGGGAGGAAATCCATGCGGGAGCATGAGTAATGAAGGCTGTATGGTGAAAGCAAAGCCCGAACACAACAATATGCTAAATGGATCTCGGATATCTCCGCCAAAAAATGCGGACCACGGTGAGCATCTACACACTCCGATGGTTTGAAAGGAATCTGACATAGCCACCTCATGGGAGAAACAATACCCGTGACGTCTAAAGGTACCAAGCCGGTCATAAATGTGACATAAACCACACATCTGACATGGCCAAACTCCACATAAACACACACGGCGGGTAAATCTGGCGATGGGATGTTGATCGCAAGGTCTCTGCCATCGATCATAGGTACAATGGTGCGACCCTCCACGAGAGCTCTCACCGCCGTGATAACGCTTATATCTATCTCATCCATGTATCTGGTGGCATGTACACGTATGACGATAGTACATATCATCGATTACATCAACTCTGGCCAAACCATGATGATCCTCCGAACACGGTGAAATCCCACAGATATCGTGAGTAGCTATCCTCACTTTCAAATCATCACCTGAGAAAATGCTTTGAGAGATCACATGGCGAGATGTCAGCTCATCCTTCACCACTCTGCGCCTCAATCCGGTGAGAGTCATGAATCGTCTACTCATGTCTCCCAAAGCCATGTGTACACAAGGTCGGTCTAGGGGTAGCATCGTCAAACAGGCATACTCCTCTAGAGTAGGAGTCAACTCATGGGTGCTAAAAAAGCGAAATACACGCCTGTCGGCTAGCCAATGCTCTAGCATCCCATCTACAAATCCTGCGGAAACACGAAATGCCAAAAGGGTCATGGTATCTTTGCAATAACAGATCTCTGATCACCTATCTGGTGGTGACATGTTATCGTATACCCACGATGCGCCCAATACCACCATTGGCGGTGGGGTATGATCTATCTGACTAAGCGTCGAAGAAGACATACATGCGGGCCGTCATCATAAGACCATCCGGTCAATTAATCTGAGTATCTCTGGACATACATACATATCGCATAACATGATACATGCATAACGAGATAATGGATGGCAATATGATATAGGAATGAAAAAAAATGGTGCATACATTCCTAAATATATCATCATCTAATACATCGACTCTATCTGACTACCAAGTACATGAAAATGGGGCACAAGCGCCCTACTACTAACAGAGGCCTATCTAAAGATATAGCGAGAATGGGAGAACAGCCACCCAATATCTAACAGAGGCCTATCAAAATATATAGCGAGAATACACATCGAGAAGAAGACAATGGTCTCGATGTCCACATCCTCGATCTGTCCACGATGTAATTCCTCCTGAGTCACCGGATCTCTATCAGCGAGGGATGTCGGGCCTATAAAGGGAGGATCTGTGGGAAAAACCAAATGGGTCGTGCGAGGGGCGGCACACGAGTGGAAGGAACAAATGTCTCACTTCTCTGCTTGATCTACCCCAAATCCGAATAAATATGTGCCCGATCCAATGCTTAAAGGTCAAGCTATCAATCTGGGTCGGATGAGTGGAGCTCGGACCTGAAAGCCACCCAATCCGTCATCATCAAAGATCCACGGAACCATGTCCCCCATAAAGCGTGTGGCAGGGGTTGGCACCAATAGTCTTGAGAGGAGCCACCGGTGGCTGGAATATCTCCACGAGTACATGGACCCTCGGATAAATCAAAACCGTCGACTCCCAACAATGGAATATCAATGGCGGGTGGTGTGATACTGAGCCCGATGGCGCTAACGGGAGGCAAGATCGGTATCTGAATCTCCCCATGTGGTGCTCCTAATAGCACGCTCTCTAAATAGAGCTCCGGCCTCCATCGGTGAAAAGAGAAATCTCGGGTGGAAATCAAATACTCTACTCCAGTGGGGTGTCCATCCTCAAAACCGATGATCAAATGATCCCTGAATATGGAAGCCATGTGATGGCGTCGGTTTGTCGACAACTCCATTGCATCGGGCAATGAGTGAAGCCCTCGAGATCTGAGGACCTCTGGCAAAATAGAATGATGCCATCGTCGTCGTCCTCGTGGATAGGTATCTAAGCTAACACACTCATGGGACGCAAACATGGAAGCCTCTCATAGGCCCCAAAATTGCCAACATAATGGCAAAACATCTGCTGTCGATAAACACTCTTAACTTTGTGAAAGGAAAAGATAAGAAAATACTCACCCGGCGAAATGGGTAAAATCTAGCGAAGCCTCGGTCGAACCACAGCGGCCTTGACGCATGCCCGGAGGAAATAGGCAAAGGTGTAAGAGCCCCAATCGTACTCTCTATCACGGTCCACATCGGCGTGTGGCGGCGACGAAGCGAAAAGATACCGTGGAAGAGTTATCTCTGCTATGAAGCGACCTCGAATGATTATCGGGAACAATCGCCACGCGAAACGCGATCCACGATCCTGACATCATCGAGGCATGGGCTCACTCGATAGCCGCTCATAACATCTACGCTCAAAGGACACGAGCAGACGGTCCTACCTTTGGCGCCCTTCGGAACTCCTAACAAGGACCGGACGGCGGTAGGGGTGATATTAAGCCATGCAAGGCTGGCTCCCCTCCAAACTCCATACACATGATAAATCGCCAATCCATAGGCGTCATCATCACCTCGCAATCCGGCGGTGGAGTGGTGAGTCTGATGAAACCATCGCTCGAATGACAATGCCACGAGGTAACCCGGGGACAACGGCGGGGAAGGATGGAAAAAATGCCCCAAATCCCCACTCATGCACTACTTGCTCTATAATCGGGGATGAAGCGCTGGTACATGGGTGGATGCTAAACCAGTTCCCAGAAAGGTGTGTAAAACACGGAACTGCGCATGAAGCGCGGATCAACATCGAACCCTTTTAATCCTCATCAATAGGAAAGAAGGAAGATAAAATCTAACGTCATACCTCGTTAGCATGCAAGTACATCGATGGGTGTCTACCCAAATCACCTAGCAACTCTGGGTTCACCACACGGATGCTCGGAAGCTCCTGCGAGGGATATGTGCGGCGAGGCGGGATCCTCAATATCCACCTCCTCGTCCTCAACGTCTGGAACCTCTACACGGGCGGGACGAATCACGACCTCCACCAACCAAGCGAATTTTGCTATCGATGAGAGGGGACGAGGCACTTTAGAAGCCCTCACTGCCAAATGCATGAGAAAGCGGTCTGTAAGAACTGCTCGGCTGATCCGGATCCATAATATCTGGACAACAAGTCTCCAAATCACCTCAGAAAGGGTGTGGTATTGCCTTACCTGGAGCTTTCTAAAATGCATTATATGACTATATGCATGCATGCATTTACTTTAATATATAATAGAGTTAGAATGCATGACTACCCAATGCCTACATTTGGAAAAATTTTGCCATAGTCCCTTTGAAAATAGGACTATCCACATGCGCACAGGCATGTCTAGGTGGCCATTCAGTAGCACACCTGCCCCAAAGTCATATACATAATATATGCATTAAAAATCAAACTCATCATGCATAAGGCCAACCTCAATGCTAGGAGTATCTTGCCTTTCTACCTTTTGCTCATTGGACCTCAAATAGGACAAAAATAGCAGAAAAAGGTGCCAATTTGACTGTCTCAGAAGTCAAATTTTTTCACATCATTATGTTTAGCATGGTTTAATACTAACATTTACTATGTTGAATATTTTTTATTAAGTCATTTGTGCATACATAATCACTACTATGTGTTTAGATGCATTTCGTGCAATATCTCACAATCTAACGGACAGAAACTGGAAAAAAAATACATGCATGCGTTACCAGAATAGTGTAGAACACTTGTACGGTGATAGAATTTGCAGAAAGCAGCCCGAACTCAGCAAATCTGGAAGTGGCTCGCGGTTTTTCTAAAGTGAAACAAGTTGAAAGTGACTTGTGAAGTGAAGCCTGCTGGGATTTATCATCCACGCTTTGGCGCGAGCTCCTACTACTGGCTGTAGCGAAGGTACACCTAGCGGCTCCTCTATGTGGGTCCCACCCCTCAAGCTTCGGTCCGATTCGAGTTGAAATGGAGTTCTTACGGGCTAGAAAAGGTCAAATCGGGAATAAAAATGCCATGCGATTGAGCAAAAACACACATCTGATCTGGTCTTCTCGGATGAGACTTTGAATCTACACATCACTCATTGGTAGTCGCTTTGAACACAAGGTATACTCGCTAATGACCTCGGTTGTCATAAATCACATTCGGCAATACCTTATATAGGTCGATCTTGCATGGAAACTCAAGGTCGTTACCTACGTGGATCCCCGACGCGGGATTCTGACGTGAATCCCACCGACGGGGTTACAACGTGAGTCTCCGACGGGGGTATCAACGTGAATCCACGACGAGGGTTACAACGTGAGTCCCCGACGGTGGTTACAACGTAGATCCCGGTGGGGTTTACTGACATGTTCATCCGTTGACAATTCTATCAGCGAAGGTCAAAGCGACCTTGACATTATTTCATAGATGGCGGAGTAAACCCATCGAAGCGTTGAGAACCGTTCGGTGAGTTAAATGCGTACTTATACGTCCCCAATAGGTCCCCGACCGAGGGTTACAACGTATATCTCTCGGTGGGGTAGCAACGCGTGCTCGGTAGTTGACACACACGTATCAACGAAGGTCAAGCAACCTTGACATCATTTGATAGATAGCATTTAAACTGTCGAGCTATAGAGCTGATTGAGGTTCTCATACCCGATGCTCATATTCCCGGCGGGATCCCGGCGGAAGTCACAACGCAATGCTCTCCGTTGATCTACACGTCGTGAAGGTCAAGAAACCTTGACGATCTCCTCACGAGTTTGTTGGTTGATTCACACGTCAGCGAAGGTCAAGCAACCTTGACAATATATCCCACAGGATGTTTCAGCCATTGATTCACACGTCAATGAAGGTCAGGCATCCCTGACAGCATTTGTTGTTGGCGATAAATCAACGAGAATCATGACGTATTACAGCGATACTAACCAGGAGAGGTCAACATTATCCAAGAGGATAGATGATGGAATATGTTATACACATCCTCAAATAGATCAAGCTTTATCCCCACAGATCTCTTACACATAAGAGATACCCCTTCAGCATCAAGTCGTTATCAAGAACACAGGAATTTGGTGATAACTCCAACACCAATATCCTAACAGATTCAACTTGCACATCAGATCTGGTCAGTATTGCCAATCCCCAGTTGAAGCAACAGGGAACCAGCAATCATCCCCAGCATGTTGGGCCACAACCCCGTACACATGCATCATACATTTGCATCATGTTGCTACCCTTAGCACCATGTTTATCTTGTTGCATTTCAAGTGTCTAGGATTCTTTATCCTACCCATGCATCGCCATGCATGAGTATGATAAAGAGGGGCATCTGTAGACACTCAAAATTTTCAATACTCTTTATTACTAACATTACGGAGGAGGATTCATCTTTAAGAGAGAACCACGAAAGACAATCCAAATCCACACCGGATACTATCGGAAGTTCAGCATTAACCCCGGATCGCAATCTAGGGAGTAACAGTTTCAACCTCGGATTTAACCCCGAGACCTGCGGATACAATCTGGAACACACAGGAGAAGACCGATTAATCTGGAGATAACCCAGGGTATCGGTCTCGATCCCAACCATAGGAAATAGCCACCAACCTTGGTGATAACCCCGAAGGAATGCGATTTGAGATAACCCCAAAATGCTTGTTTCAAATGCCATCGACTTCAATCTCGGCACTCACAACGAAATATACAACTTGTGCCAACCAACACAATGAATCACATCGGAAAGCAGGCACACCTCAAAGATGATAATGAGGATCTTCAACAAATCGAAAGAGTCCAATCTCGGTGAAGTCGAAGCAGCGTCTGCTTATCGGCCCAATCCGTGATAACAACCGGTGAGGGCAACATCGCCATCTCGTCCAACCACGATGCCACGTCTCGTCTCTATGCCACAATGTCCCACAAAGGCTAACCAATCCCGGTGACTATTATGCGGGGAGTAGCGGATGAAAGTTGAAGCTTGAAGGCCGGAGGGCATCGTCCCATCTTCAAAGACTTCGTACAAACTCTAATCCCATGCCATCGTACAACTCTCGACAATGGCGGTCAAAATAGGTCTGAATACCTCAAAAGCGGATGCGGGATTGCACTTCTCAAAATCCGAGTGGACATTACGATTGCACGAGTGCACGTGCCGAGATGACCCGACCCAATGTAACCGGGCCGACCCGACCCTCCTCAGGTACATGCTGGTGGCTCAGCAGTACACTACTGCACCCTTTGCCTATAAATAAGAGGCTTGGGGTGCTGATTTTTAAGAGAAAAAAAGAGCGGAGAAACCACTGCACAATTTGCTCTTACTTTTTGCCATACGATGTATTTTTCCACTTTCAAACACACAGTGAGCTCATATATAGCCTCTTTTGTACCCACAAAAGCCCAGTGTTTACCCACTCTAAAGATATAAAAGCCTTTTTATCGGTCGGTTTGTAAGCCTTCTCACACACTTTAGAGTCTTTCTCTTCATCTTTGCACACACCTTTCTACACGTTGAGAGTCGTGTTGCTTGCTTTTGCCGGACTTGATCAGTGGTTTCCTTCGATTCGTATATATATATATATATATATATATATATATATATATATATATATATATATATATATAACATTATCGAGTTATGCCTCGATTGAGCCTGAGTTATGCCTCGTTTATTGCTTTAATATATATATATATATATATATATATATATATATATATATATATATATATATATTAATTGTATGTCGAACTTTGTTCGATGAACCTGAACTTTGATGCAGTGCATTTATTAAACTTTATATATATATATATATATATATATATATATATATATATATATATATATACTTACTTGGTGCAGTGCATTTATTAAGCTTTTATATATATATATATATATATATATATATATATATATATATATATATATATTAATGTGTGGGACTTTGTTCGATGAGCCTGAACTTGATGCAGTGCGTTTACTAAGCTTTATATATATATATATTTATATATATCAATATATATTTTGTTCGATGAGCCTGAACTTGATGCAGTCCGTTCACTCGCTTTTATATATATATACTTATATATATGAACTGTGGTTGGAACTATGTTCGATGAGCACGGATTTTATATCCGGTGCATGCGTTTATATATATTATATATATATATATATATTTGTTTTGTCCTTCCTAGAGTTCCCTTAAGGGCGATTGATAGTTTTTACAACTTTTTTTACATTTCGTCACCTTTGAGTTTACTTAAATGGCGATTGATAGCATTCTGACTTTATTTACATTACATCTCCACTGGAGTTTCCTTCGTGGCGGTTGGCCGTATCTCTGACTTTATTTATATTTACGATCCCCCATGGAGGTGCTTAAGTGGTTGGTGATCACATGTCGTATATATATATTTATAAGCTTTTATATATATACACCTTATTGCTTTTATACAAATTACAATATTACATGCGCTTAGGAATCATGTGATCACAGATTCATCTCATTGGATCTAGATTAGGTTCCGTGATGGACATTTTCAGGTTGTATGGCGACTTGTAAATTATTCTGCGATGTACATGATTTCCTCGGATGGTTTCCATACCCACGAGGAAGTCGGCATTATTTTTTATATATATATTTTTTCGTACGGATGCTTCGCATTCGTCAAATAAAATCAATCCAAATTACTCTTAATAAAAATGGGAGTGTAAAAGGTCTTAATTCTATTGAGCATCGGGGTTTGAAAAACCTCTTTTATAAAACATCATTGCCATATCTTGCTAAAAAACTGAATTTTTACATAAATTCAAATCCACATGTATATAGGTTCAAAAGAGGCCTCATTTAACTTTCATATAACGACACATTAACCCACACACACACACACACACACACTCGATAATAGTTTCTTGAAAAGAGGCGGTCACAGTGGTAACACGGATGTCGGGAAGTGCTAACACCTTCCCCCTCGCATAACCAAGTCCCCGACCCTAAATGAATCTCGGTTTGTGGCAGGCAGTATATCGGATGTCATCATCACCGGGTCAATGTGAAACCTTTTCTCGGTTGTGTTGGTACAACCATTTAAAAACTATTTAAAAAAACCAATTATGGCGACTCTTGTTTTTTCAAACAAATCTCATTAAAATGAGAACACCAAAGAACAAGTAATGAAAGGACATCCAAAAATCCGGCGTCGACAATGGAGACCTTTTTCAAGGGGACATAACGGTTCCACAAGATATTTTCAAGGTTAGCTCCACATTAATCTCACTTGGCCAGTTCGGCGGGCTTGAAACCCTAGCTCTATAATCGATCTCTATACCGTAAGAACAAGGCAATAATTGCAAGAAAAGGGACAAACCCAAAATCCTATCAAGGAGCCAAAGTGGAGGCGAAGGGGTATTAAAGGAAGGTAGTTAGCTTAGGAAATACGGAGTGAAATAAGGAGACCCTACGAGGAGGATGGAGGCTGTAATAAGGAAACACTCGAGTGGCTTGAAACCCTAGCTCTGGCGAAGGGTATGTGTTATAATGGCTGCTGGAGCCCAGGGGCGAGGGTATTAAAAGGAAGGTATATTGGGAATGCCCAAGGAGACCTGCCCAAGCCCTGTAAAACTCCGAAGAATCACCTAGGGTGCTTTGTGTGTGGTCTCTACTGGAGACACCACATGGCAAAGAATCTGCCCAAAGAAGGGTCTCATGACGGGAATAAGAGGCGCCAATAGTGGTAAGTTAACTATTGGGGGTCCAGGCGTAGTCGGGTAGGCCGATGGCCGTGCACTTTAATATGACCGATCCAAGACTTGATGGCCTCGGGGACGTGATCGCGTATTATTCCGATCAACGACTTAAATGCATACGTTTGTTTGACTCGGATGCTACTTGTTCGTTTATCGCATGTGATTTTGCTAGACGACTAGGATTACTTCCCGAAAAGTTGTTTATACCCTTGAATATTAAGGTAGCAAACGAAGAGATAATTCCTATTGAAGATATTCATAGGAGTTGTTGCGTAGAAATTCGAGGTTGTAAATTATCGGTAGATCTGATACCGATAAAGTTCGGAGAATTCGATGTAATTCTCGGAATGGATTGGTTGATAAATCATGGGGCAATTATAGATTTTCAAAAGAAATGCGTTAGTATTAAAACATCAATTCAATCTCATGTAATATTTTAAGGGAATAAATCGTTGGGACGTTCGTGTTGTCTTACCATGACATAAACTAGGAAATTATTGAGGAAGGGGTGTGTAGGCTATTTGTGTCATGTGGTTGATACCCAGAGAGTGGGAGTGACCATGGAACAAATACCTATAGTGAGTGAGTTCATGGATGTATTTCCAAGCGAGTTACCGGGTCTTCCACCGGATAGGGAGACCGAGTTCGTAATAGACATTGTGCCAGGAGCGGCACCAGTTTCCAGGGCACCGTATCGCATGGCGCCGGTGGAGATGAAGGAGTTGATGGTACAGCTGCAAGAATTGTTGGATAGGAAGTACATTCAACCGAGCGTTTCGCCGTGGGGAGCACCGGTATTATTTGTCAAGAAGAAGGATGGATCGTTAAGACTTTGTATCGACTACCGAGAGTTGAACAAGTTAACGATAAAGAATAAGTATCCATTGCCCAGGATCGATGATCTTTTTGATCAGTTGAAGGGGGCAAAATATTTTTCCAAAATAGATTTAGAGGATCGGGGTATCATCAATGAAGGTTAGGAATGAAGATGTGCCAAAAGACGAAGATTCGAGGACTCGTTATGGTCATTACGAGTTTACGGTAATGTCATTTGGGTTGACTAATGCACTTTCTTGCATTTATGGACATGATGAGCAGTGTTGAAACAATATTTGGACAAGTTAAATGCATTGGTGTTTATCGATGATATTCTAGTCTATTCTAAGGCGCTTGAAGATCATCTTGAACACTGAGAATAGTGTTGAATACACTAAGAAAGGAGAAGTTATATCTGAAGTTCACTAAGTGTGAATTTTGGTTAAAGAGGGTGCGCTTTTTTAGGTCATGTTATTGACCACGAGGGGATTTCAATAGATCCAGCGAAGGTGGAAGCCGTGATGAATTGGGAACAATCGAAAACACCGACCGAGGTACGAAGTTTCTTAGGGTTAGCGGGTTACTATCGGAGGTTCATTCAGGACTTTTCAAAGATAGCTACTCCGATGACTAACTTGACAAGGAAGACGGTGAAGTATGTATGGACTGAGAAATGCGAAGATAATTTTCAGGAACTAAAGAAAAGATTGAGTGAAGCGCCTATTTTGTCATCATTGCCTGATGAATGCACGAAATTTTGTAGTTTATAGCGATGCTTCACATAAAGGATCTGGGTTGCGTGCAAATGCGGCATGGCAAGGTCATTACATATGCATCTAGGCGATTGAAGGATTATGAGAAAGTTTACCCTACTCATGATCTGGCTGCATGTGGTGATTTTACCCTAATGATATGGCGACATTATCTTTATGGGGAAAAGTGTGAGATATATACTGGGACCACAAGAGTCTAAAATATATCTTCACACGAAGGAGTTGAATATGAGACAGAGAGGAGGTGCTTGGAGTTTATAAAGGATTACGATTGTGAAATTACAGATCACCTCGGAAAAAGCTAATGTAGTGGCCGACGCCTTGAGTAGAAGGGGTCGGGAGAAGTTGTCTTTGTTAACAGCTCAAACTGAGTTAATAACAGAGATGGCTAGGATGGAGTTGGAGGTGAAGTTGCCAAGTGAGGTGGAGCAGAGACTTTTTGAGGCAGAGATTCAATCTACCATCGTAGAGAGAGTCAAGGAGGTGCAGCTCAAAACCGATGAGTGTGATCAGATGAAGGAGCGGTTGACCACTGAAAAAGATATTAGGTTTAGTCTTGATAATGAGGGATTATTAAGATTTGAGGGAAGAATTTGGGTTCCGAATGAGACGGAATTAAAAGAGCAAGTTTTACAAGAGGTTCATAGTTCGAGGTACTCAATTCATCCTGGTAGCACTAAGATGTATCATGACCTTCGACAGAGTTTTTGGTGGCCAAACATGAAAAGAGAAACAGTCGAGTATGTGAGTAAATGTTTAACTTGTCAAAGAGTTAAAGCTGAACATCAACGACCAAGTGGCTTGTTACAGTTATTGGAGATTTCGGAGTGGAAGTGGGAGCATATCACTATGGACTTTGTGGTGGGACTTAGGCGACTTCGGAAGGGGTATGATGCGATTTGGGTAATAGTGGATCGGTTGTGAAGTTGGCTCACTTTTTCCAATTCGAATTAAGTACAACTTAGATCAGTTAGCTACACTCTATGTTAAGGAAATTATTTCCAGACATAGAGCACCTGTTTCGATAGTGTCAGATCGTGACCCACGATTCACATTGAACTTTTGGAAAAGTCTTCAAAAGCAGTTGGGAACGCAGTTGAAGTTGAGTACGGCATATCATCCACAAACTGATGGACAAAGAGAGAGGACAATTCAGACGTTAGAAGATATGTTGAGATCTTGTGTCATGGATTTTAAGGGTAGTTGGGATGATCATCTACCATTAGTAGAATTTGCGTATAACAACAGTTATCATGCGAGTATAGGTATCTGTCAGTATGAAACTTTGTATGGAAGGAAATGCGAGCGCCATTGTATTGGGATGAAGTGGGAGAACGCCGAATGCTAGGACCGAAATTGAGTGCAACAAGCAATGAAGTGGTGAGGTTGATTCAGTATGCGTCTCTCGCCGCATGCTCAAGACGAGACGTAAGAAATATGCGAATTACATCGAGAGAATAGAGAGTTTGAGGTAGGCTCGTACGTATTTCTAAAGGTATCTCCCTGGAAAGGAAAGATACGCTTTGGAAAGAAGAGAAAACTAAGCCCGAGGTTCTTAGGACCTTTTGAGGTATTAGAACGGGTAGGTGAGGTAGCTTATAGGGTAGCGTTACCTCCCGACCTAGAGCGAATACATAATGTATTTCACGTATCAGTGCTACGTCCTTACAAACCGGATTACAAGCACGTGATAAAATATGAGCCTATTCAAATTGAGAAGGATCTAACATATGAAGAGATGTCGATTCAAATTATCGATAGAAAAGAGCAAGTTTTGCGAAACAAGAAAATACCGTCAGTTAAGGTGTTATGGAAGAATCACGATGTGGAGGAAGCAACGTGGGAACTTGAAGAAAAGATGTGAAAGAATTATCCTCTTTTATTTGAGTAAGATAGGGCGAGATTCAGGGGACATAATCTTTATAAGGGGGGAGGAATGTAACGCCTTAGAAATTCGGATCCTTTGTAAAAGACTTGAAAGAATTTAATAATGAATAAAATAATATTATTTGTTATTATATGTATTAATAAGATGTATGTCGTTCTATAACCTAGAAATGTCTGAACATCGTAGTATTTGAACCACGTGAATGAATTAAAGTGTTTGAATTTTCAAGATGAAAATAAATGTTTTCCGAGAAAGTTTACGAAAAACACTATTCACTGATTATCGTTCGGGAATTATTTTGAAACTTCCGAGAAATATGTAACGTTATAATATTGAGACGAGATGGATTATGTAATAATAATCTAAGTATGGAAAACGCAATAATTCGCATGCGGACTTAAGTTTGGAATGAGAGTGTTTGTGTTAAAATCTAATGAAATGAAATTTGTGGGTTATATCTTGTGCAAGTCCATAAGCTCAAAGGTGTAAACATAGGTGGGAGTATTCTTAAAGCCTAAGTATTAATAACATGAAGCCCATGGTAGATTAATACAAGCCCAAAGATAAGTTAATTGAATTAACTACTAAGCCCAAAGGATGATCCAATGGGTAAAGTAAGATACATGGGGCAACCCATGGGTGAAGTGGTAACCAAGCACTTGGAGTGATGAGCAAGAACTTTAAGTAATGACCAAGGAATGGATAAGAGTTGTGGGCAACAAGCAATGAATAGTAAGGAGGTTAATTTAAGGAGGTGGCATGATATAATGACCTAATTACCCTAACCTTGAAAGCTCTATAAATAGCAAGCCTTTTCATTCATTTGGAGTTTGTTATTTCATCCAACAATTCTCTCTCAAACAACTTATTTGTTAGAGTCAATAAGCACTTTGAGCTTAACCTTTCATTAGTAGATTTCCAAAGCAAGTGAAGAAATCATCAAAGGTAATTGATCTTGTCTCTTCTATCTCTATCATGGTAGGTTGATAAGAGAAGTGTAATCTAATGAATTTAGATACTAAGAACATAAGGGAAGGGGATAAGCAATGGACTTAAGCTGAATAAGATGAATAAGCAACTTGAACCTAAATAAGTTGATAACCTTGTATTCAACTTGTCATATGTTGGTCATATGATGTTAATATGATCAATATAGTATGAGAACATTGATTGATGGACTTAAGTTAAGTAAGTCATTAACGTATGAGAATAAGTCAAAACCTAATTTGCTAATAAGTTGTTATAATAAGTAACCTGAAATGTTTATAGGTTGATTAAAATCCATTTAGAATGATTTGTAATGAGGTTCCACCAGAATTTACACGATTGGACGATAATCGTCGAATTCGTGAAATTCTTGGATAGGAAGTCGTATTTTGTGTTTAACATTGGAAACATGGGTTTTTGATGGAGGCAAGTCATATTTTACATTATAGAGTTGCGGACTCAAAAATGGCAGCATTCCGACTTAGAACGAAGAAACGAGCGTTGAACGTTCACGAACGTTTATCATTTTCGTTAAAATTGAACTAATGGGTGAAATTTTAGCAAACGAAGTCGAATAGATAAAATTCTTGGATGAATACATAGAGTACGTGATTTGTGAACCGTAGGCTCTTGAACGAGCCAATTCGGACTTATAACGAAGAAGTTACTGAGTCCGGAATCTCACAAAATTTAAAGTCTAAAAATTTTACGGTGCCTGAAATTTGGCGCCATGAGCCACCCAAAGGCCATTTAAGACGCTACCAGCAATGCGAACTTGACCAAGCAAAGCCATAGCCTTCTAGAGAGTGGCCATGAATACGACCATTATTACATCGAGACTCATGCCATGACAATAGGAGTTCGGGTTATAAACAATAAATAGGTGATGTTAGCAAGTATCATCAAGTGTAAAAAGTCGTGCCATAGCCACCAACCTCAAGACTAAGACATTAATGAATGTTTACATATAGAGCATGGCTAGTAATTGATAAGCAATTAAAAAAGGATTATAATGAAACATTGTTAAGACTAAGTCAATTACTTATGAATGTACGAATGACATAATAGAAAGTCAGAACCTATAATAACAAATATAATAGGTAATTAGATTGAGAAGTAGGGTAAGATTCTTTAAGAACCATGTGTGATCATTCATGACCTAATGTTCTATGTTATGCTATCATCTAATGTAGAGACCTTAAAGACGTAAAGTGCACGTGTTATAAATTGTAGCAGACGTTAAAGGCAAGTACTCTAACCCTTGTTCCAGTTTGATTTGGGCAACTCTTTGTGATTCATGTATTCTTCGCATAAGTTAGTATCTGAGGAATGTCAAAGCCAATCCTTTCGGCTAGACGTATGCTATGTTATTCTATCAAGTGTTGATAAGGATTTACCAAACTAATATTATTGTGGTTTTCAAAAGTAGATTTAGTATGCTAAAATGTTTTGTCGTCGAAACGACGAGCATTGAGGTTGCCACAACTTAAACGTATACACGTTTAATGAATGTAGTGTTGATCAACATAGAGCACTATAGGCTGATCACCTAGACGTGCTCGTAAGCTATACCGGACTTACGGACTTAGTGTCGGGATGTCCTTTTTAAAGTACTTATGAAATGCTTACGGTTTTGAACCGGAATTGATGTTTTACTGAATATTGTTGTTGTAAAACGTTTTGAATGAAAAGAAGTGCTATTTTGAATTATCAATAGTACTTCATAACTATTGTTCAGTTATTGAAGATATACTATTCCTATGTTTCAAGCATGCTATTTTACTAGAATTGTTGTACTTGCTGAGCTAGTTAGGCTCATTCTTGCTTGAACCATATGAATGTAGCTAAGACAGAATGGACCGATGGATCCGGCAAGGATAAAGGGAAGGCAAAGGCGAACCCGTAGATTGCTTATGTAATAGTATAGGTTTTGTATTAAATAATATTGATATTATGACAAAGACACTGTATTGGTTGTAAAGAACCTGGGGAATGTAAATATTCTTTTGTTATATATATAAGATATATCTGTTCATTTGAGGCAATTTAATTGAATGTTTATGTGAACTGTAGCACCGTGTAGCACCATCTATCGGGTTGGAAGATACCCGGATTTGGGGGCGTCACATAAACCCAAAGAATCACACTTAAATGTTGTTAAAAGAATTTTGAAATATTTAAGTGGAACAATTAACTTAGGGTTATTTTATCCGATTTGCAATAATTTTGAACTAATAGGCTATTCAGATGTTGACTATGTAGGGTGTCAAATTGATAGAAAAAGTACGAGTTGTGCTTGTACTTTCTTGGGATAAAGTCTTATATCATGGAATAGTAAAAAGCAAACCTCAGTGGCTCTTTCAACGACTGAGGGGGAATACCTAGCCGTGAGAAGTTGTTGGTCTCAAATATTATCGATGAGACAAATCCTATGTGATTTTGACATATTATGTGAATGTGTGCCTATATATTGTGATAATTTTAGTGTTATAGATATATCTAAAAATCATGTGTTACATTCACGTACAAAGCACATAGAAGTAAGGCATCATTTTTTAAGAGACAATGTGTAAAAAGGTTTAATTAAATTGACTTTTATTCCAACTGAAAATCAAATTGCAGATATTTTCACCAAACCATTAAGTGAAGATAGATTTTGCATGCTGCGAAGAGAACTAGGGATGTGTATCGCATAATTCATTTTAAAATCTGTATTATCGTTATCATAGTCGGATGTATATCTAACTAACTGCTAAAATTTAGGATAATTGATTATGTGATTTTTTTTCAGTTGCCCATTTAAGTCTTTTATTCATGTACGCAATATCTATCATAATGATTTTAAAAAAAAATTGAAACGACGAGACTGCAAGGGTTTCTCGAAACACGTAAGTGGACGAGAGTATACATATATGCATCTGATTTTATCTCTGTCATCTCATTATGAGTTTAAATTTTTTGCTCCTTAAATCGTGGACGCAATATTCTAGGCGTTTCTCATAATGTTTTTGAAAATCAAAAAGACATAATGGCTGGGATTTCTCGAAAGACGTAAACGTGTAGGAGTGTACAATGTCCATGCATTCGTCCTTTTATACAATTTTATGTCTCTCTCTATTCTCTTTACATCTCACATCTGTCTATGATTTCTTTTCTCTCTTACTCTATACTTTCATCTTCCTCACTAACAAACCTCAAGAACTATGAGAACCACAACTCATAAGAGATCGTTGATCGATTCTGACGACGATCAGACGCCGGTCCCTCCTCAATCAACTGCCGGACCTTCATGAAAACAAAGAAAACTAAAAAAGGTTGTGTCTAAGGAAGTGGAGTATGTGGACTCATCGTCTTCTGACGAATCAACCTTCAGTCCATCCTTGCTGAAATCTTCTGGACCCTCTTGGCGACGACAGTCAACAATCTCATCTTGTAAGGCTGAGTTCACTCCTCAACCAGTTTTGGTAAACCCTAACTATTAGTTCCTAGTAGGCACAATAGATCTAGAAGGGGGGTTGAATAGATCCTTTTTAATTTCAAATACTTTTCTAGTTTATTTTGTATTGCTCATAATTTAGCATATGACAAACATAAGAATCTTTTTAAGCACAGCGGAATAAGTAAAAGATCCTCTTCAATGATATATTCATAATCATAAATACATTATTCGTAGAGTTAGTTCAATGGTAAGTAGTTAAAACATACATAGCAGTTATAGAAGTTAATAGACATAATGTAAATGACATAAAAGTAAAAAGATTTTGAGGGTTTTAAGTGGATCGAGACTCAAGCTCTAATCCACTCTTACGCTTTCAACTAGCGAGATTTCCACTAAGGAAGGCGGCACCACGAATCACTACGATTCCTTCAAGGCCAGCAGCATTGGGACTTCAGTTCACTAAGAACTCTTCAAGGCCAGCAGCCTTGGAATCTCTTTAGTTCCCTAGGAACTCTTCAAGCCCAGCAGGCTTGGAACTTCATTTAGTCCCTCCGGACAAGGACCTCTCTGGCCCTGGCTTCTTGTTGTTGAGTTGATTGTTTGTTTGTTGGAGTTGGTGTTGAGCTGCTAAGATGTCTTTAAGCTTTGAACATCTTATGTACTTAGAAGCTTGGTGTGATCATCCTTGAAGTGCAGTTGAGTGTTGCATGATGCTCAGCTTCTTCAGTTACTCAACCACTTCTGATGATCCCTTGATGAACTGCCTTGAAGATCATTCTCCTTGATACTTGATGGTTGTACATGATGAGTTTATAAGATGACTGTAAGTTCTTCTGCTAGGTACTTAGAAACTTTCTCATGCTTGACATCAGGATGGCGTTGGTGATCTTCTTTCTTGATACTCGATGCCTTCTCGTGATGGACTTGCTAAGATGACTATAGGCTCTTCTCTCTTGTACTTAGAGTCTTCCCATGATGGACATCAAGATGACATGACACTCTTCTTTCTCTTGGAAGTTCAGAACACTCTTCATGCAATACAACTCTCACTTCTATATTGTAGAACTCTCACTTCTACATTTTTCTTTGTCTGTCTCTAAGTGTTCTTGGTGGATCGTAGAGTGAGCCTTCGGACTCACTATCTCACATGGTATAGAACAGTCCACCGTTACTCCAAACTCAGAAAACTCTAGTAACCCTCGATCTTTGAAGCTCTTGCTAATTTATACTCCTTCCCAATCCTTCCGTTGGAAAGTAGCCCGTTGAAAGTAATTCAAATATCTTCACAGATCTTGAGTTGACTGAGGTAGACTGCAGATGTGACATGTCATACTTTTCTCGACACTTTGCGAGCTTCTTTGTTTCCCCCACCGTCAGAGATGTCACTTCAATGTCTTGGGCAGGTCGAAGACTTTATTTCCTCCATCTGATTTCTCGATCAGGGGTTGTCCTTTTGCATCGATGCTCTCAATAAGCTCTTGTCCGAATATTACCCTTCAGATTGAATCGTTGCCAATGCTTCAGTCTTCAGCTATTCGAACTATGCGATTTTGATGCAAGTCTTCATGGGCCTAATCGTAGTGTCTTGTTGACTGGTGGAGAGAACACTACGATCTTGAAGATTGTTGATTGGATCTTCAATGTAAAACACCTCTTCCTTTTCTTGTGTAGTGCTTCAACACTTTTATTTGCCTCAACAGCTCTCAGATACTGATGGCTTGACTTCTTTGTTCTGGCCCCTTCTGAATGGCAAGACACTTCAGATTTGTGGCGTGTTCAGCTCACTTTCTCCTTGTGATCTCCCGTTCACTTATCATCAATGGACTGACCCAATGCTTAATCACTTTAGCCTTGTTCTTCAGAAGCTGTCCAATATCTCTGTATGCACTCAATCAGTTCTTTCTTTGTTTGGCAAACACTACGATCATGGTTGCTTCCAAGATCGTCGTCTTCTGTCTGCTTGATAGCTACTGCACTTGCTGACTTTCCTTAGTCAGTTACTGAAGTCTTCTTCTGATCTCCTTGTGGAAGACTTCATATTGAATGGCTTCTCAACTCAATCTTGATGCTGATTTGGGTTGATGCTTAGATCTTCTGTTAGCTTGAATGCCATTCGTTGAGTGCTCTCTGGTTTCCTTCAGGTAGGATGTATCTATGTAGTGCCAACCAGAGGCTTCATTCCTTTGGATATTTTTGGAGTGCTCATTCATTGAGAATCATATTTGCTCTACGATTCTCCCCTGGCATTGTGATCACATCTATTGAAGTCTTAGTTCTGCACTCTACGATTCAGCTTCGGCTGTGCAGACACTACGACTCCGAGATTAGATCTTGACACTACGATTTCTGTTATTGTGCTTGTTGTCTTCATCTGATCTTGCTCGACTACGATCTCTACCTTTGGTATGATCAGTAGACTCTACGACTTTGAGTGTAGTCTACGATTTTTGACTTGGGCTTCGGCAGATGTTCGGTCGGCTCGTAGGCAGGTTGTCTCTACGATTTTGAACATGACTTCCTCAGCAGACTACAGCCCTGAGGAAGTTCTACTCGACACACTACGATCCTTCCTCGTCTCTCCTGGCAGTCTACGAACTCCGAGATCTAATATCTTGTAGACTACGATTCTGCCTCGATAGCTCTCAGGTTTTCCTTGACTCTCTGGCGTATCACGATTTACAGTGCGATGCTTTCGACGATCGAGACAAGCTTATCTATTACATCATTAGATCAACCTAACATGCTTGATCTTTCTATATATATAGTCCTTGTACATCATTTCTTTTTAAGGACTTTACAAAGTTTTTTTGCTTATGTAGGATTAACCTAACACATTTGATCAATTCATTCTAAGTCCTTGTACATATGTTTCTATTATCTTTCAAAGGACTTTATAGCTTTTCTCAATGCAAGCATACTTGCATATTCATTCATATATATATATATATATATATATATATATATATATATATATATATATATATATATCATATGTAAATAGAATAACATTCACATGCTTATTCTCGACAATCTCCCCTATTTGATTATGATAAAAACAATAAGTGCATATCATGTTATGAATGAATCTTATATACAAAGTGGCGATTGTATTTCTCAAAGCGAGATAATCATGAATGTCATTTATAATCATGTGGAATTTAATACACTGACATTTTACATCCTGGATCCAGAACATACCTAACTAGTTAGAGATGTACCTCTTTGGCTCCATGTAAGCTTCCAGGATGTTTGTCGATCAGCTAATCATCTGTTTGATCTTCTTGCTCCTGCTCCCCCTGGGATGATGACTTTCCTACTTTGTTTTGCTCCCCCTCAGATGTATGTTTCTCTTCTCCTTTTGGCTCCCCCTCAGCTTCGGCATACATAGGCTCATCATTCTTTGGCTCCCCCTCAGATGATGACTCTGTATCTTCTTCTGCTGACTGCTTGTTTGACTTCTTCTCTTGTTTGATCTTCTTGCTCTTCCTTGAATGCCTCTTGCTCTGCCTCTTTCTATGCCTCTTTTTTCCCCCTTTTTGTCATTAATCACTTGGGAGAGCTACTCCATGTTGGACATAAGCTGCTCCATCAGATAGGAGGATTTAGCAACTTCAAACTTGAGTTCATGTTGGCTCAACTCAAGTTGCATGGAGAAAGACTGATTCATGTTGTCAATCTTGTCAGAGAGGACTTGATCTCGCTTCTTCATTGTATACGTGCTCGTGGAGCTTACGTACATTGATCATGTATGGCTTTCAGATAGATGTTATCCCTCTCTTTGATTTTGAGAGATACATCAGCCATTGCAGTTTGAAGTCTGTTCTGAACTGAATTATCTCCTTCTGCTGTCAACATTGTGACGCCCCCAAAATAGGTATACATCACCCATTCTAAGTTGTCAATACATGGTACAGAAACAACTATAACTTTATTATTACAACATATAAACTGTGAGTTTAAATACAGATATTGCCATCTAGACAATATCCACACGCAAATAAATCCCCATCATAATTATTGATACATTATTTTACAAAAATGGTGAGGGCTACTAAACAACTCTCTCTAGAACCTTCATTCCATACCCCGACTAGTACTAGCTACATTCTCGCCTCCTGAGAAGAAAAATGGAACAACAAGGAAAAGGGTGAGCTCAACTAGCCCAGTAAAGAATATTATGACTAAGATAATATACAACAAATTATCGTTAGTCTTCAACGAAACAATCTAATAGAATACAATAAACAACAAATTTTAAATCAATATTCGCATGTTAAATAATAATTCATTAGAAGAGTTAAGTAGAGAATGCAAACTACTATCTTCTATGTATGAATTTAAAAGTTCATCGCTCATCTTTATCCCCGTAACATCAATCAATATACATCTCGGAATCAAATATTCATCTTTACACTACAGCCAAAGATATTCATCGAGTTAGTCATGTTCATCTAAACACTGCTCATCTTTGCACTACTGACCAAAGATATTCATCGAAATCATTCATCTTTGTACTACGAGACCAAAGATATTCAATAATATCATCATTTAAGGCGAGGATGATGAAACATATTTTTAAAGAAACGAATCCAATGAAACAAAATGATAAGGATTAAGGATTAAGGATTCGTACTTTGTTTTATCCATGTCCAAAAATATCACAAAAATAATCATAGTGGTGTAAAATTCAAGAATGATCAAAACATGGATACAATCAAAGATAGTATCCACAATAGATATTTTGGGACGAAAAGAAAAATTTTCATTTTTCGATGAATAGTGTCGTGATTCGTGAATAATGTCGTAGATATCGTGAATAGTGCCGTATACGTGAACGATAACTCTCGACACCAAAAGTTCCAAATTTGATAAAAACTTCAGATTAATATTTCAAAGATAATGATATTGAAGAAATAATATCATTACTGAAAAAAATAATAATATCCCTTACCTCACAAAGACAAGATTTCTAGTTGAAACAGGATATAGGCTATGACTTGAACTTGCAATAGTATAGCAATACTCAAAATACTCACAAGAATACACTCGATAATATAGAGAGAAAACTTGATCTACGGTGTGATTTTCAATTCTAACCTAAGCACCTATTTATAGGAAAATGCTTAGAACACCAAAGCGAGAAATTTAATAAATTAATATATATATATATATATATATATATATATATCAAATTCATACGCCCACTTTAGAATTCAGCTCCTAGCATTTCCCACATGCCACCTTCTAGAAAAGTAAGAAAAAAAAAAACGTTTTTCATAAAACAAATAATTAAAACTTCCAAAATCAATTATTTGAACTTCCTTGAACTTCAATAATTCATAATAAATATCCTTTTTTATTAGAAAATTCGAATCTCACGACTTTTTATAGGAAATTCAATTCTCTACAACTTTGCGAGAAGAAAGTTTTCCCAAATTCCAAATAGAAATTGGTATCGAAATCCACAAACGAGGCGATTTTACAGTTTATAATAAAATTTCAATTAAGAAATGGGGTCCACAGAGCATGTTTAACATGTTTTAAACATTTATTGCAACAAAAATACTCTTCCTCCTCGTATACTCATATATCCCACATTACGTTGTAAAAATATCACCATTATTATATTATTAAAATATAATAATATATTTAAATAATTATTTTAGCGAGAAAAAGATAAAATTTCAATTTTCAACAATTGTCACATTAAAATTTTCTCCATCTATATCCACATAAAATCAATATTTTCCTCATCATATGAATCAATAATTAATTATTCACAAATAATATTACGAGAATCACAATATTGACAACCGCGGTAGCTCCTCGAGGAAGAGGGGCTTTCAATAAAAATTTCTCCTTCTTGGTAGCCGCAATTAGGTAACCAAACCTCTCCTTAGAGCGTAGAACTTTCTAGACATTGCCAATAATGTTATCTAATAATTTTATTCGGATAATATGAATTATTGCTTCGATAATGAAAAATACCGTGTAATGACAATTATTGAAACAACAACAATATAAAATATCAACGCACAATTATTAAATCAATAAAATCTTGAGCAAAGATTTATTCTGTGTAACCATTATTGAGTAGTGCCTTCTTACGTAAGAATCAATAATTGGTGCAATACCGTG
Organism: Panax quinquefolius; assembly: GCA_020205615.1. Taxonomy (NCBI): domain Eukaryota; kingdom Viridiplantae; phylum Streptophyta; class Magnoliopsida; order Apiales; family Araliaceae; genus Panax; species Panax quinquefolius. Next base: position 76,280,099 of record CM035172.1, read on the forward strand.
TGTCTTCTTTGTGTTTTAACCAATTGAAGTGTATTTTAACAATGATTAACGATAACAATTATGTTTGTTATTTTTAAACAACTTATATTTGTCGTTTTCTTCATCCAATCACTTTCCGTTATGGGGCCCACAAAAAGATCGCTTTCAAAAATGCGAATATTCCCCGACAAATGAGAATATTCCACGACCAAAACGAATATTCCCAAACAACAATGAATATTTTATAACCACTTGCTTATTTTGAAATATTTAGTATTTTACCCATAACTATCCACATTAATCAAATCAACCCTTACTATTTCAAAATAATAAATAGAGAAAATTAAATTTCATTAATAATAAGTTGGGGTCTTACACCTCCCCTCCTTATGAAATTTCATCCTCGAAATTGACGTACATACACAGTGTTTCAAAAAGGTGAGGATACCTTGCTTTCATTTCCGTTTCCATTCTCGGTCATTTCCTCTATAGCGTGATTCCTCCACAAAACTTTAACTTGTGGTATGACCTTTCTTGTAGGACATGCTCCTTCCTATCCAAGATCTTGACAGTACCTCCTCATCGTTAAGTCTTGGCTATCTCTCCGGTTCTAACTTCTATAACGTGATTCGGTCTTTCATATATTCTGAAATGCACGATATGTGAAACACATTATGAACACGAGACATACTCTGAGGTAACGCGAGTCTATAGGCTACATTTCCTACTTTCGGTCAAGAATTTGAAATGGACCAATAAATCGTGGATTGAGCTTTCCTCTCTTCCCCAAATCTTGTAACTCCCTTCCATGGAGCAACTCGCAACAATACATGATCCTCTATACTAAATTCCACGTCCTTTCGATGAAGATCCGCATAACTCTTTTGTCGATCTTGTGCCATTTGTATACGTTGTCGAATCATTTGGATCTTTTTCGTAGTCATATCGCATTACCAACTCGGGTCCCAACAATGTTGCTTCACCCACCTTGTCCCAACATATCTTTGAGAGCGACATTTTCGTCCATATAATGCTTGAATGGAGCCACACCTATACTTGCGATAACTTTGTTGTAGGAGAATTCCACCAATGGTAAATACTTATCCTAACCGCCCTTGAAGTCTAGGACACGAGTCTTAATAGATCTTCAAGAGTTTGAATAGTCCTCTCGATTGTCCATGTCCGTTTGAGGATGGTATCTTAATCAATCTTAAATCCGTGCCCATAGCTTTTTGCAAGCTAACCCAAAATCTTGAAGTGAATCTTGGGTCACGATCTGAAACTATGGATACGGGCATGCCATGCAACCTCACAATCTCATTCACGTACATACTAGCAAGACGTTCAAGGAATAAGTCTCCGTGTCGGCAAGAAATGAGCGAGACTTGGTTAATCTATCAACAATAACCCAAATAGCATTGATGCCTTGAGAAACCGTGGGGAAGACCCATAACGAAATCCATGGTAATGTGTTCCCACTTCCATTTCGGAATCTCGGTGGTTGCAACGGACCCTTAGGTACTAGATGTTCCGCTTTACACGTTGACAAGTTAAACACATTGAGATAAACTTTGCAATCTCTCTCTTCATATTGTTCCACCAAAATGTATGTCGAAGATCACGATACATTTTAGTACTTCGAGATAGATTGCAAATGGTGTATTGTGTGCCTCCATCATAATCTTGTACTTCAAATCGAGTCGTTAGGAACACAAAGTCTAGAGTGGACTCAAAGTATTCCTTCTTCATCAATTCTCGCTTAGGAATAGCTCCTTCTTGTACTTTCTTCTTCATACGCATCGACTCGGTCGGTGGCTTGAAAGCAACCTTAACTTTTCTATTAAAGTTGGCTTTTATGCGTATACTTGACATCATCGCACTCATTCCTCGCATATGATCTTCTACTCAACGCGTCGCCTACCACGTTCGCTTTTCGGGATGGTATTGAATAGTGTGGTCGTAGTCTTTCGATAGCTCGAGCCAACGTCATTTGCCGCATGTTGAGTTCTTTTTAGTGAAGAAATATTTGAGGCTTTTATGGTCTGAATATATCTCCACTTTCTCCCCATATAGATAGTGCCTCCATATCTTTAAGCGCGAAAATGATTGCCGCTAACTCTATATCATGAGTAGGATAATTCCTCTCATATTCTTTAAGTTATCGCGAGGCGTAGGCTATGACTTTCCCCACGTTGCATGAGAACACATCCTAACCCTTTGCACGAAGCATCGTTGTGAGATAACAAATCCATCCGAACCGGATGGTATTGTTAGAACAGTCTTTGAAATAAGTCTCCTCTTAAGATCTTGGAAACTCTTCTCGCATTCTTCGCTCCAAACAAATTTTGTATCCTTCCGAGTTAAATTTGGGTTAATGGAGTAGCGATTCGAAAACCCTTCCACGAATCTCCGATAATAACCAATTAAGCCCAAAAAGCTACGTGCTTGATCCACCGACTTGGTTGCTCCCAACTTTGTATTGCTTCAATCTTGGCCGGGATCAATGGATACTCCATGTTTCGACACCACGTGCCCAAGGAATGCTACTTCCTCGCCGAACTCGCATTTCTTCAATTTGGCATATAGTTGGTTTTCACGAAGCCTTTGGAGTACCGACTTCAAATGGTGCTCATGATCTTCACGGCTTTTGGAATATATGAGGATGTCATCAATAAAGACAACAACGAATTGATCCAAATATTCCTTGAATACTCGATTCATCATATCCATGAAAGCGCGAGGAGCATTAGTCAATCCGAAAGACATGACTAAGAATTCATAATGCCCGTCATTCGAGTTTCTAAAGGCGGTCTTTGGAATATCCTCGGTTCTAATCTTGGTGATGATATCCGAAGCGAAGATCGATCTTTGAAAAAATTGTGCCTTTGCAATCGGTCAAACAAGTCATCAATACGAGGTAGAGGATACCTATTCTTGATGGTGACATGGTTCAATTCCGATAGTCAATACAAAGTCGCATACTCCCGTCTTTCTTCTTTACTTAATAAAATAGGAGCACCCCAAGGAGATGTACTAGGGCGAATGAAACCGATGTCCAACAATTCTGTAGTTGGACCTTTAACTCCCCGAAGTTCAATAGGAGCCATTCGATATGGGGTTTTAGAAATGGGCTTTGTACCAAGTTCAAGATCAATAAAGAATTCAACTTCACGTTACGGGGTAGGTCGGAAGTTCTTCAGAAATCGTCGGAAAGTCAAAAACAACAGAATATTATTCAAATTTGACGTGTCTTTATTCAAATCCATAACATGGGCTAAGAAAGCTTGACATCCGTTTTTCAATAAGCGAATAGCTTTATGATTAGATATGATGATGATTGATTTTAATGGTTTAGTTGCTTGAATTAAATAAAACGGGTTGGTTACGAATATGAAAACTAACAACCTTACGAAAACAATCAATTTTGGCATGATAAGTAGTTAACCAATCAATCCCTAAAATCACATCAAAAGCAAGTATCTTTAAAGAGATAAGGTCAATGACAGTAAGGTGATGGTGCCAACTTGAATCAAACAAGATTTATAAACGATGGATGTGATGAAAGTTTCTCTAACGGAGTTTCCACAGATAGGTCAAAGTCTAATTTTTTGGAGTCAAGTTTAAACGTTGAGCACAAGCGGAGAGATAAATGAATGGGTAGCACCGGTATCAAGTAAGGTATAAACTTCGCAAGAATTTATAAATAGTTTACCCGTGATCACCTCGTTTGGGTTCCTCACATTTTGACCAAATACAACAAACGCTCTTCCAGAGAACTGCTGACTTTGACTTTTACTCGGGACGGTCTTTTGAGTCATCGTCCCATTGAACTAGGTTTAAGCTCTCCATCGAACAATCTCGAAAGCGATATGTCCTTCCTTTCCACAATTATAGCATACCTTGAACTATTGTGGGCGCTTTGAATGATATGTCCCTCTTTCCCGCATTTATAGCATATGACCGGTGGTCGTTCTCCTCCCTTAGAACCAGTTGCTGCCGGCACTGTCGTCTTCACATGGTCGTTGTTAAATCTCCTCTTTTTAAAATCTCCTCCTGACTCGCTTCTTCTATTTTCATGGCCATGATTACCACCAGAGTGGTTACCATTTTTGTCCGTCTGTTTCTTTCTCCGCTGGTTATCGTTATTACATTGGCTGATCGCTATCTCCGGTATGATCCTCGGTTGTAGTCCCTCGGTTGACCGTACTCGTTATCTCGCTTCTAATAATTGGGCCCTATTTACAACATCCGAATAGAGAAAAAATTTATGAGAAATGAGATATCGACGTATCTGGGTTTCAAACCTCTAAGAAACATCCGCGTCATACGTTCCTCATTCTCCACCAAATGAGGTGCAAACACTGGATAACTCTACAAACTTTGCCTCGTCTTTGAGACACCGCCATGTTGTTTTGTTCTAATCGATGAACTCCACTTCCTTCATATAGCCGAACACTTTCGTGAAAGTATTTGTCATTAAATAGTTTCAAACGTCTCCCAGACATGCCGAAAAGTACTGGATGGATACGCTTCTTCCGCAGACTCTCACCATGAGATCGCGCCTCGCCACGGAACATAAAGGTGGCGAATGGAACCTTCTGTTCTCGTGCATCCCAAGACATCGAATATCTTGGTAATTTGCTTGACCCATGTTTCCGCCGTGATCGGATCTCGCTTTCCTTAAATTCGGTGGTCCCAACTCTTTGAATCTGCTTGGTTTTGTGACAACCCGTGAATTGCTATCATTTCTCCTGTATTTTGAACACGAGTCTCCTCAAATGCGATTTTTTGCATGAACCGCAAAAAAGCTTCTAAACATCCCCTCGTTCATCATCTCTTTCATTGGTGTTGTTCACGGGAGGAACATTGCCAAAGTTGCGCTTCTCCTCGTTGGTGAGTACAGGCGTCTCCACGATCTCATTTCCATTGTTAATATTCTCAAGTCGACATTCTCAAATCACATCATAAAACAAGGGTTAATTAAGGAAATCAATATATTACATAATATCCCTATATACTGACCAACTAACAAATAAGCTTAGGTAGGACACACTAGCGAAGGATTTACTCGTCTCTCCCCTCCTAGTTCTATTCCCCGATCTCCGCCAGAGATCATATCCCTAAGCTCTGATACCAAATGTGACGCCCCCAAAATAGGTATACAACACCCATTCTAAGTTGTCAATACATGGTACAGAAACAACTATAACTTTTTTATTACAACATATAAACTGTGAGTTTAAATACAGATATTGCCATCTAGATAATAGCCACACGCAAATAAATCCCCATCATAATTATTGATACATTATTTTACAAAAATGGTGAGGACTACTAAACAACTCTCTCTAGAACCTTCATTCCATACCCCGACTAGTACTAGCTACATTCTCGCCTCCTGAGAAGAAAAATGGAACAACAAGGAAAAGGGTGAGCTCAACTAGCCGGTAAAAGAATATTATGACTAAGATAATATACAACAAATTATCGTTAGTCTTCAACAGGAAACAATCTAATAGAATACAATAGACAACAAATTTTAAATCAATATTCGCAATGAAATAATAATTCATTAGAAGAGTTAAGTAGAGAATGCAAACTACTATCTTCTATGTATGAATTTAAAAGTTCATCGCTCTATCTCTTATCCTCATAATATCAATCAATATACATCTGGAATCAAATATTCATCTTTGCACTCTGAGCCAAAGATATTCATCGATTAATCATGTTCATCTAAACACTGCTCATCTTTTCTACGGGCCAAAGATATTCATCGAAATCATTCATCTTTGCACTACTGGACCAAAGATATTCAATAATATCATCATTTAAGATCGAGGATGATGAAACATATTTTTAAAGAAACGAATCCAAAGGAAACAAAATGACAAGGATTAAGGATTAAGGATTCGTACTTTGTTTTACCCCATGTCCAAAAATACCTCAAAAATAATCATAGTGGTGTAAAATTCAAGAATGATCAAAACATGGATACACTCAAAGCTAGTATCCACATAGATATTTTGGGATGAAAAGGAAAATTTTCATTTTTCGATGAATAGTCTTGGTGATTCGTGAATAGTGTAAGATATCGTGAATAGTGCAGTATATGTGAACAATAAATCAGACACTAAAAGTTCCAAATTTGATAAAAACTTGGATCAATATTTCAAATAATGATATTGAAGAAATAATATCATTACGAAAAAATAATAATATCCCTTACCTCACAAAATGACAAGTACTTAGTTTGAAATAACTGGATATAAAGGCTATGACTTGAACTTGCAAATAGCAATACTCAAAATATACTCAAAATACTCACAAGAATACGCTTCGATAATATAGAGAGAAAAATTCAGAGTTCTAGTGTGATTTTCAATTCTAACCTAAGCACCCTATTTATAGGAAAATGCTTAGAACACAAAAGCAGAAAAATTTAATAAATTAATATATATATATATATATATATATATATATATATATCGAATTCATATGCCCACTTTAGAATTTAGCTCCTAGCATTTCCCACATGTCACCTTCTAGAAAAGTAAGAAAAAACGTTTTCATAAAATAAATAATTAAAACTTCCAAAAATCAATTATTTGAGCTTGAAACTTCAATAATTCATAATAAATAGCCCTTTTATCAGAAAAAATTCAAATTTGACGACTTTTGTATAGGAAATTCAATTCTCTACACTTTGCGAAGAAAGTTTTCCGAATTCCAAATAAAAATTAATGAAATCCACAAACCAAGCGATTTTACAAAGTTATAATAAAATTTCAACAATAAATGGGGTCCACAAACATGTTTAACATGTTTTAAACATTTATTGCAACAAAATACTCTTCCTCCTCAGATACTCATATATCACACATTACGTTGTAAAAATATCACCATTATTATATTATTAAAATATAATAATATATTTAAATGAATTATTTTATCGTAAAAAGATAAAATTTTAATTTTCAACAATTGTCACATTAAATATTTTCTCCATCTATATCCACATAAAATCAATATTTTCCTCATCATATGAATCAATAATTAATTATTCACAAATAATATTACGAAATCACAATATTGACAACGATTGATTACACGAAAGAGGGGGCTTTCCAATAAGAATTTCTCTTTACTGGCGCGTAATTAGGTGACCAAACCACTCCTTAGATAGAACTTTCTAGACATTGCCAATAATGTTATCTAATAAAATAATTCGGATAATATGAATTATTGCTTCGATAATGAAAAATACGTGTAATGACAATTATTGAAACAACAACAATATAAAATATCAACGCAAAGAATTATTAAATCAATAAAATCTTTTGAATAAAAATTATTATAACCATTATTGAGTAGTGCCTTCTTACGTAAGAATCAATAATTGGTGTAATACTGGTGTGCTCTTCGTGTTTTAACCAATTTAGTATTTTAACAAGATAATAACGATAACAACTACGTCGTTATTTTTAAACAACTTATATTTGTCGCTTTTCTTCATCCAATCACTTTCCGTTATGGGGCCCACAAAAGATCTACCGTCGTATTTAATATTCCCAACGCGTAAAAGAATATTCCACGACCAAACGAATATTCCCAAAACAACAATGAATATTTTATAACCACTTGCTTATTTTGAAATATTTGGGTATTTTACCTATAACTATCCACATTAATCAAATCAACCCTTACTATTTCAAAATAATAAATAGAGAAAATTAAATTTCATTAATAATAAGTTGGGGTCTTACAAACATCATCTTTGACACTTCATTGATTTGAGATATCTTCTCAATTAGCACATTAGAATTTTTCAATAGATCCTGCTCCATAAGATTTTGATCATCTTTTTGGGCAGCCTCTGGTTGAGCATCAGATTGTTCTCTACGATTTTCATCCTTGGACAGATTTTCGAAAGCTTTGAGAATCTGAACAATCATTGAGTACCATTTGCTATTTCGGGATGAGGGTGTGTCAGAGAGCAGTGCTTGGGCTGATGGAGGCTTCTGATGTTGACCTTGAATCTCATTAGTAGTAGAGTGAACAGACTCTACGATCATCTCCTTGGTCATGATCCTTCTTCCTTCAGAGTCCACTCTACGATCATAGGGATTATAGTGGTTTCCAGCATATCGATAGACTTTGAAATGGGGTTGGTCTTTGATCATTTTGGTTGCAAACTTCTTCACCCTTGGGAAGTTTTGGGCCACCAGCTCCATGCTTGGAAAATTAGAGTAGCACCAGCTGAAGTAGTTTCCATCTCCTTCAGTATGGGCATTTAGCCATGGCATCCATTGGAAGAACCATCTCATCAACAAATCATCAGGATTATAGAAGATGGTCGTGCTGTCTAGCTCCATGTTGTTCCAGTTTTTAACTACATCAAATGTAGTCATCCTTACTACCTTGAGTTATTCATCTCCATAGCTTACCCATTTTTTTGGTGGTGCTTCTGGTGGTTCATTCGAGACTTCCACCACTATTCTCCAGGTGATTTTTGCTGGAGAGAGGACAGGATAGAATTCTGGTTCCTCTGATTCTTGATTTGCAGAATTGGAACCATTCTTCATTTCGGAGCCTAAACCATTTTGATTATTTCCATCAATGAATCCTTCTTGCTGCATTTCATTTCCAGAACCTTCTTCAGTAAGATCTTCCTCTGATCCATCTTCTTCATCACTGGTTCTATTCTCAGCACTTCCTCCCTGTGACACAGACTCATCATCGCTTAATTCAATGACAGCATTTGAGTGATCACTTCTCCTTTTGGAGGCAAATTTAGCTTGTAGTTTGTAGCTCTTCCTTCTCCTTGGAGGTTTAGCTATGGGAGAGTCAGACTCTTCTTCCTCTTCAGATTCTGAAGCCTTTGGTTCATCAGACGAACTTCCTTGGGGTTCAGTACTGGCAGAAGCAGACCTTTCTTCTTTAGAAACAGCATCATTTGACCCATCATCTGGGCTTGTTAGGGCATTAGCATTTGGAGATGGAGTTGGGTCATCTTGAATCTTTTCTTCATTATCAGCAGATGCTGCATTTTCTTCCATTAATCCAGCTTCACCTTCATCGCTGGATTTGTTCTTTGGAGACTCGATCTTGAGATCGTCGATTCACTTCTCTTTTTTTGACTCTGCGTTCTCCTCTTCATCAGATGTACTATCTTGGGAAGTTGAGGCTGGTCAATTTTCTACCTTAGCTCTCTTTCTTAATGGCTCTTAAAGCAACCTGTTGCTTCTTCGCTTTGTGGTTTCAGTTGTCAGGACTTTTTCTTCTTCATCCTTATCTTTGGTGGGTAGACTTCTTGATGGGGATTTAGTTTTCTTCACACCTCTGGATTTCTTTCTGGCTAGTGTGGTTGCAGCTGGTATAGAGTCATCAGACTCAGAGCTTTCTACCTTTTCTGCCTTCCTCTTTTTTGCAGAGTTCTTTCTGCTGCTCCCTGCTATTGTCAGCCTCCTGTTTTCCTTTGGGTTCTTCTTCCAATTCATAAACAGTTGTGGAGACATCACTTTGTGAACGTTTAGAGGCTCTCCTTCATCATCCTTGATCTTGCCTCCCAGCTTCTTCTTCATTGTAATGCTCAGCAGTCTTCCATGAAACACCTTTGTCAGAGGTTTTTCTGTAGACTTCTTTAGCTCAGCCTTTTCTACCCATTTGGAGATCTGATCAAATAAGATAGCTTTAAATTTGACTCGCTTCTTCAGAACTATTGCAGACATAATCTTCAACTGCTGATCAAGCATAGTGTCATGTGCAGTGTCCTTGCATGATATACATTTGCCCACTATCTCTGCAAGGAACTCGAACTCCTCTGGAAACTCCTTCTTCTTCATGTTCTTCAGACTAGGGTTTCTTTGGTACCCCATGATCTCCTTCGCTTGTTCTGTATCGATATCATCAAGGCTCTTCAGTCCTTGGTCAGGAAAGCCTAAGCATTGATTGAATTCAGAAGATTTCAGCTTTAGAGACTTACCTTTGACCTTGGTAGAAAAGGTTCCGGAGTTTATGGAAGCATTTGAGTAGAACTCCTTAACCAGGTCAACATATACTCGAGTGATTGCCTCAAGACATTCTGAGAATCCAGCTTTCTTTACAAGTTCGAGAATGTCTCTGAACTTCTTTTTGGATTTTTTAAATGATTTGGTTCTGAGTTGAATGCCAATGATTACTCGCCAATCTTCCATTTGAATAGTTTGAGGAATATGGGTATATGATTCAGAGGAGTCTATGAGAGATGGCTGATTGTGGTTTGGGCAAGGCTCTGGAGGGTTAACTGATTTTGGCTTTTGAGAGGATTTTAGGGTTTTGAAAATGGGAGGGAGAAAGGTTCGATGGTTTTTGATAACTGTTTGCAGGTTTTGAATTTGTATTTATGGCAGTTCTTTCTAACTCTGCATAATCAGTGATGTCTCAACCAACCATTGGTTGCACGATGTCCAGTAATGATCTATAACTCCCCATAACTTTTCAGTTAGATATTTCTTTCAGAAGAGTAGACGTTTAATTGACGTGGACTGTCCGTAGACCTCTTTGGTTTGTAGAGTAGCATGATAAGGCAGCTATGGACTCTACGTTTTCCTTTGTTGACTCAACGATCAACTTTTGAGATATTTTGTAGTGGATGGTTTTGACATTACTCCTTATATTGAAATTGTATATCTTGACCACTGATATACCCCAAGCCATTTTGGGCACTTAAGATCTGATGTGCATTTGCATAACATCTTTACAACCTGTATTTGAACATCTCTACTCTTAATCTGAAAGGTTGAGCAATTGTCCAGTTCTTCAGAGCTCCTCATGAGCTGGATTATCCTCTGGTAGGACTGCGATCATTGAGTCTGCTTCTACGATCGCTGAGGTTTAACTACAATCGTGGAGTTCTCTTCAATCATGACTCTACGATCGTTGACTGTCTTGGTCCTTGAGATGAACTTGATTAAGCAATCCGTCTGGGTTAGGGTAGCTCAAGAAGGGCCAACCTCTTAGAGTGAGCTAAGGGTCAGGTTTGTCCCTGAGGCACTTTCCAGATGAAATACTTTTAGAAGTGATTTGCACTGATATCTCATTTGACCTTTTTAGGTGGGGAGGTCCTTTACCAACTTTCAACAATTGCATTTGTTATAATCGTGGTGTCCTCCTGTTCTTACACTACGATCAGATGTTTGATCGTAGGCACTCCACGATTTGAGTTGGGTGACTGATAGGTTATTAGTAATACATTTTGAGACATTCCTACTGACTATGGATCTTCATTTGGTTCATCAGCCACAAAGTTTTGGGACTTATTAGTTGGTACATTTCTTCATAGTTTATCTCAGTGCTGTTGTTTCTTAACAGATCACTGTTCCCCCATGGTTGACGATGTCTTCTCAGATAGATGTGATTCCCTTTTCTTTAGGTTCATTTGAAGGCAGCCTTGCATATCTCCTTCTGACTGGAATCACCATTATCACTTAGATCTCCTTTTATCGTAGGCATGGATATTTTTAGGACTGATCACTCTATGATCATTTGACAGCACTACAAACGTAGTCTTCTTTGACAGTCTTGTGCGTGTGAAGTTCTGCTCCCGTAATGAGTTCCTCTTGAATGATGCTCGATGATCCTCTAATGTGAGCTTCCTTGAGGATTATTCTCATATAGCATACTTTGCCTGATTTGAGCATATAAGACCCTTTTCATCTTTAGTTGTATGGCCTGCTTCTATATACAGATTAGCAGCCATGTGAGCTTCATTCAGGTTAGCTCAGCGGGTCTTCAAGGACAGGCTTGGACATATAGGAATTTTCTCAAAATCATTTCTGAACAGTCCTTAGCCTTCTGCTAGTTGAGTCTTCTTGGTCAAGTCTTCGCTTCAAGATTCCTTAGTGTGGTCGAGACGGACAAGTACTGCGGAGTTAGATACATTTCTATTTTTGGTACCCACAATTAAATGGGTCCTGCTAGGTTAGTTTTCTAAACCCCTGTTCCTCATATTTGGATAATCATCACATTTATCACCAACAGTCATATTCATGCATGCAACTAGATAATACATTTTGAGATGCATGATGGTGAGTGTGTGTACGATTCGTCATTTTAAAAACACACTCTTTTTCTTTGATGGTATCATCATTTGCAGGGTTATGTTCACAAGGTTTAAGTGTTCACAGAGTGAGAATCAACTCTACGATTTAGGTGTATCTAGTTGATTCATTGAGGTGATCAGTTTCTACAAATCATCAAGATACTCTTGTAGAACTGATCATACTATGTGTGTTGTCAAACACTTAGAACATAGGTTTGTACATACATATTAACCCATCAGCAAAGATTACTTCACATAGAATTAATTTGGCATATGATGCTCTTATGACCCATTTCATATTTCTTTCAAGATGTCATCTTCAACCTAAAACTTGGATGGAGAGAAAGTTTATAGACAATTGAGTTTCCACCCTCAGGGTACTTTCTCTCTTCACCTTTTTAGGTAGATTATGACTCCTTGAAAGAATATTGTTATAGTTCATAAGGAGGTGCATTCATGATGTACACATTTATAATAGTAAGGAACTGTACCTTATTACTGTCAGTTACTTAACAGTCATTTATCTTTAATATACTGAGTTTAGGTATTAATGTGCATAGCTTCACATTTGCTCCTGACAGCTTGTTGCTCTTGTTGGCCTTTAATCAATCAGTCGTGGTCTTGAAGATGCAGGCTAGGAGAATCTCAGCATCTTTAGTTCTTTAACATTCTTCAGTTCACAAAGTTTGCACCCAGCTGTTAGTTGGCCAGACACATGTTTGAGAAGATCTTCTTTCTTCTCTAGATAAGTATTTCTTAGCATGTATGGCATTTTCATCTTTCAGGCTGGTGGATGCTTGACTCTTTGTTGTTGATGTCTCTTGGGCCATCTCGTTTGGTCTTCAGACTACAAGATTGACTGCAGGCAAGGATTGGTCTTATTGATATGTCAGTCAAGAATAAGAACCAATTTGAGCAGCTTCAGGTGTATATACACATTTACCTATACACAATATTTCCAATGTGTGAGCTCATCTGCAAATAACAAGTGATTACTACTAAACTAAGTTTAGAACAATGTTTGTACCTAGGATCAGACTTAAAGCGATTATCTTTTGAATATAGCATGAGAACCTGCTCTGATATCAATTGTTAGTTCCCAGTAGGCACAATAGATCTATAAGGGGGGGTTGAATAGATCCTTTTTAATTTCAAATACTTTTCTGGTTTATTTTGTATTGCTCATAATTTAGCATATGACAAACATAAGAATCTTTTCAAGCACAAATGAAATAAGTAAAAGATCCCTTCATTGATATATTTATAATCATACATACATTATTCAGAGAGTTAGTTCAATGGTAAGCGATTAAAACATACATAGCAGATTATAGCGGTTAATAGACATAATGTAAATGACATAAAGTAAAAAAGACACAAGGGTTTTAAGTGGTTCGAGAGACTCAAGCTCCTAATCCACTCTTACGCTTTCAACTAGTAGGATTTCCACTAGGAAGGGCGTAACCCTAAATCACTACTGATTCCTTCAGGCCAGTGACCTTGGGACTTGATTCACTAAGAACTCTTCAAGGCCGCTGACAGCTTGAATCTCTCTAGTTCTTTAGGAACTCTTCACGCCCAGCAGGCTTGGAACTTCATATAGTCCCTCCGGACAAGGACCTCTCAGGCCTTGGCTTCTTGTTGTTGAGTTGATTGTTTGTTTGTTGGAGTTGGTGATGAGCTGCTAAGATGTCTTTAAGCTTTGAACATCTTATGTACTTAGCAGCTTGGCGTGATTATCCTTGAAGTGCAGTTGAGTGTTGCATGATGCTCAGTTTCTTCAGTAACTCAACCACTTCTGATGATCCCTTGATGAACTGCCTTGAAGATCATTCTCCTTGATACTTGATGGCTGCACATGATGAGTTTCTAAGATGACTATAAGTTCTTCTACTAGGTACTTAGAAACTTTCTCATGCTTGACATCAGGATGGCGTTGGTGATCTTCTTTCTTGATACTCGATGCCTTCTCATGATGGACTTGCTAAGATGACTGTAGGCTCTTCTCTCTTGTACTTAGAGTCTTCCCATGATGGACATCAAGATGACATGACGCTCTTCTTTCTCTCGGCAGTTCAGAACACTCTTCATGTAATAGAACTCTCACTTCTACATTTTTCTTTGTATGTCTCTAAGTGTTCTTGGTGGATCGTAGAGTGAGCCTTCAAACTCACTATCTCACATGGTTTAGAATAGTCCATCGTTACTCCAAACTCGGCACTCCAGCAACCCACGATCTTTGAAGCTCTTGCTGATTTATACTCCTTCCCAATCCTTCCGCTGGAAAGTAGCTTATGAAAGCTATTCAAATATCTTCATGCATCTCGAGTTGATCGAGGTAGATCTGCAGATGTGACATGTCATACTTTTCCGACCTCGCGATCTCATCTGTTTCACCTACCCCGTCCGGAGATGTCACTTTAATGTCTTGGGCGGTCAAAGACTTTATTTCCTCCTTCTGATTTCTCGATCAGAGGTTGTCCTTTTGCATCGATGCTCTCAATAAGCTCTTGTCCGAATATTACCCTTTCAGATTAAACCGTTGCTAATGCTTCAGTCTTCAGCTATTCGAACTCTGCGATTCTGATGCAAGTCTTCATGGGCCTGATCGTAGTATCTTATTGACTGGTGGAGACAACACTACGATATTGAAGAGTGTTGATTGGATCTTCAAGGTAGAACACCTCTTCTTTTTCTTATGCAGTGCTTCAACACTTCTATTTGCCTCAACAGCTCTCAGATACTGATGGCTTGACTTCTTTGTTATGGCCCCTTCTGAATGGCAAGACACTTCTGATTTGTGGCATGTCCAGCTCGCTTTCTCTTTGTGATCTCCCGTTCACTTATCATCAATGGACTGACTCAATGCTTAATCACTTTAGCCTTGTTCTTCAAAAGCTGTCCAGTATCTCTGTATGCACTCCATCAGTTCTTTCTTTATTTGGCAAACACTACGATCCTGGTTGCTTCCAAGATCATCGTCTTACATGCGCTTGATAACATCGCACTTACTGACTTTCCTTAGTCAGTTACTGAAGTCTTCTTCTGATCTCCTTGTGGAAGACTTCATCTTGAATGGATTCTCAACTCAATCTTAATGCTGATTTGGGTTGATGCTTAGATCTTCTGTTAGGTTGCATGCCATTCGTTGAGTGCTCTCTGGTTTCCTTCAGGTGGGATGTATCTATGCAGTGCCAACCAGAGGCTTCATTCCTTTGGATATTCTGGGAGTGCTCATTCGTTGAGAATCATATTTGCTCTACGATTCTGCCCTGGCATTGTGAGCACATCTGTTAAAGTCTTAGTTCTGCACTCTACGATTCAGCTTCGGCTGTGCAGACACTACGTGTAATACCTAGAAAAAAAAAATAATGATAATAATAAATAACATATAAATTTATTTATCATTTTTTAATATTTTAATTGGACTTTACATTTTATTTGGGTCAAAGTGGTCATTTAATTTATGTGGGTTAATAAGTAGTAATAAGTGATGAATAAATTCAATTAATAACATTTGAGCCTTAATATTAATTGAACCCAATTAGAAGTTTATTAGAACAAGACCTCTTTATTAATAACTACTAGACAAAATTTTCATACATCTAAATAAAGTAACTGAAAGAAAAGAGATAACAGCCGCTGATACAGAAAAATAAAAAGAGGAAGAGATCTAGGTGGTTGTGGTAAAGAGCAGAAAACAAAAGGGTAGACTCTCTCTATTAAGGTAATGTCAGTATGTGATCTCATTGCTTTATTTTTCTCTAATAAACGAATTATGATGAAAGAATTATTTTAATATTGATATCTATCACATCAGATGGAGATGGTCATTTACTGAATAAAATATGTAATAAATTGACTTTGTTGGTGTATTTGCGTGAGCAGTGCTTTGGTTGAATAACCCATGTAATATATACAACAATTACGGTGACCAAATAAGTTTTTGGAGTGCGAGGATCACATGTTCCTATGTTATCTTATTAGAATAGAAAGCTAATTCTTTATATTTGGTCAAATCATGTATATATGGAATCATGTATAAAATAAGTTGAATATATATATATATATATATATATTACTTTTGAAATGGAAGGAGGTGGTACTATTCATGTTTGGTATTTAGGTTGATTATATATATTATATCCATTAAGAAAATTAATTAGTTAAAAAATGAAACGATGATTAAAAGATTATTTATAATTTAATTCGGGTTTATTTTGTAAAATTGATGTAATTAGAGAAATTAATTTCATATTAATATAATTTATAATTAGTAGGTAACTATAATTGTATTATTATTAGTTTTAATTAGATCGAATCGGAGGAATTTAAAGAGTTATATTTGGAATATAAATTTTGGAGTATTAATAATTGATATAAAGGCGATGATTAAAGGCATATTAAATAGATTATGAATTATCTTGAAATTATTAGTTTGGATTATTTTTAATTTGAAGTGAATATATTTAAGTTGTGAATAACGTTTCATCTTTGATATCGTTGGCAATTGAGAGTAAGATTTTGTGGAGTGTGCTATAAATGGTTTGGAAGTATCAGGTACGGATTTCGTACTCTACTCATTTGATTATTGTTGTATTTTATATATCTCGTGATATCTTGTCTTTCGTTTCTTTTTTTTATAATTCTATTGACACACTTAAATAGAAATTTGATCTTTGATACTTTGACTTTATTCAATAATTTGAATTACTTTCTTTCTATTACAATTAGTACGGATTCCGTACTCTTTCAGCGATACTCTTGTTAAATTTGATTTGTTCGTTTGTTTCCTTATTTTGAATATGATTTCACATAATTGTTTCCTGTGAAATAAATATACTAGTTTCATTTTAGAGTTAATACACATGACTCGTATTTGTACTCTTTGAATTAGGATATCATGTTTAGTATTTATTTTTGATAATTGTAGAGCGGTACATGTTGCTACCTTCTTTTTGAGACCTTGTGACTATAATTTGATTTAGTTCAACATGTACATATAGAACCCTTTTGTTGGTATTATGTAACATATTATTTTTGTTAGAATATACCATAAGGTATACCTGAGCTATAACCACCTGTGGGGGTACTACAGGCATGTAGTCTTGGCACGAGAGTCATAACACACCTATCTGATTACATACATTTGGATTCACGATCCAATGTGT
The DNA here is from genome assembly GCA_020205615.1 of Panax quinquefolius. NCBI lineage: Eukaryota > Viridiplantae > Streptophyta > Magnoliopsida > Apiales > Araliaceae > Panax > Panax quinquefolius. The sequence continues at coordinate 76,297,331 of CM035172.1, forward strand.
GAATTGCTTGTGTGGCATCATTTGACCTGCCTGTGTGGCATTATTTTGACTTGCATGTGTGGCATTGTTTTGATATTCCTATGTGGCATTATTTTGACTTGCATGTGTGACAATGTATATTTCTGAGCTCATTCGGTATGAAATAACACCCAACCATTTGATTCAGCCTATTATTTCATTGTATAAGTTTTGTTTGTTTCTGTTCAGTTTAATTCATTGAGTTAGTTATTTCAGTTCGTTAGTTCTTTACTCTTCTATTAGTTTTTTTAATTATGTTGATTCCGATATATTCCATTCAAATCTTGGGAGATTATATTTTCGTTAGTATTTATACTTGAGGCTTTGTTCAGTATTTTGTCTCGGTTGATTTCGTATATCAATTGTACATCTTTGTATTATATATATTCGTACTGGGCAATTGGCTCATGCTGTGTTTTTCTTCCGGCATGTTTGCAGGGGTTATTCAGGGCTAGTGTGATGAGAGAGTTGTCTTTGACCATCTAGGTTGTTTTGAATTTTAGTTTTGGTTATTTTGACTCTATTTAGAGAATTGTATTTAGTACTTCATTGATGGATATCACTATTAATATTTTGAAGTTATTAGTGCTCTGTTTACTTATTTTGAGGTTTATTGTGCTTTGCACGTGACCTCCCTTTCCTTTTCGAGAAGGGGGTGTTACAGATATGGTATCAGAGCTTAGGTTCTTTCTTGTAGAAAACCTATTTAGGTTTGACCTTTGAGTTGTGGGTAAATCACTGCGTAGACGTAAGAGTTTGATTTGATTTTGTTCTCTGTTTGGTTGGTCTTGATTTTGACCAAGTGTTTTTAGCTCTTTGAGTTGTAGTTGATTTGAGAAAAGCGAGATAATTTGTGACAACCCCAAAACAGGTCCATTCCATCCAACCCATTCTGAGTCGCCAAATACATGGTACAAAAAACAACTACAACTTTATTACAACAATTGTCGTGCAACATACAACAACATAAATACTGTGAGTTTTGATACAAATATATACCAACTGTGACTCATGTCCCAATCTTGGATAGCACGTCACAATGACACCTTACATAAAGGTACAGTCAAAAACTGTTTTAGAAATTAGAATCTTTGGAAAGTGCTCAAGAAACCCTTCGTGCATGGGAGGCCGTGCGTCTACAGGTTATGATAGATATCATATGCCCACGCATGCATTATCCTTGGTTGACCCAATAGACCCCAAAGAAAAATGAGAAGATTACTATCATCTTCTTTCCAATGGTGAGTCTTCTCTTGACATATAATTATCTCCACTGTCTCTAATTGAGAATTATACTCCAAACAAACACCAAGATTATATAGGTAGTGATCGTAGATATACTCCGCAAGTGGATGTGAACAACCCTGTCTTATGATAACACGAGTTTGTATGTCATTAGACATCTTGTATGATATTGGCAAAACACCCTTCCAAAGTTGAGTACACCTCACCCTATTCGGTTTACCAAAATTAAATATCAAATGACGTATATAATACGACACACTTATCTAAAGTCTCAATAAAATTATTTTCATACTATTTAGGGAGAACCTCATCAGCTATAGACCACCGTTCTATTCCACTGTTATCCCCCGCTCGACCCAACTACACTTTTATTACCTGAAAGGAATTGTGAAGCAAAAGGGTGAGCACAACTAGCTCAGTAAAGAATATCATGACTAAAGATAATTAAATTATCAATAGCCTTCATCGATGTAATAAATCGAGATTTAGAACATATGGTAGATGATAAAACTTTTCAACCATAGTTGCGGTGAACGAAGCGATCCATTAGAAAAGTCAAATAGACCATAAAATCTATTATCTTCTCCATGTTAAAAGTCCACCAACAATGTTTTATCCTGTAACATCAATCAACAATTCCTCGTCCCACAATCATGTGTATAACTTCATAATCGTAATTGTAGTTCTAAATTCCTTTTCTCATCCGGGACAAAGATAATTTTCATCACCAAAACATCAAAGATCATGGTTATACCAAATCACGGTTCATGTTCATAATCACACTAATAAATTTATCTTTTGCACTACTGGGCGAAAGATATTCATCAACAAGTCATCTCTTTGTACTTCTGATCCAAAAATATTCAACAACAGTCATCTTTGCATTACGAGCCAAAGATATTCATCAACAAATCATCTTTGCACTACTGGGCCAAAGATATTCAACAACAGTCATCTTTGCATTACTGAGCGAAAGATATTCATCAACAAATCATCTTTGCACTTTCTGGGCCAAAAGATATTCAACAACAAGTCATCTTTGCATTACGAGCCAAAGATATTCATCAATAATTCATCTTTTTACTACGGGCTAAAGATATTCATTATCATTTCATCTTTGCACTACAAGCTAAAAGATATTCAATTTAAATCTTTTGCACTACTGCCAAAGATATTCAACAATAGGTCATCTTTACTACTGGGCCAAAGAGAACCCATAGTTACGATCATACCAATAATCTACCCATCTTTACACTCAAGTGAAAGAGAAATTCAACATCGGGGTTATAAAAATGTTATATATGATAATAAAAACAATATGATCAACAATCGATTTATTTTCAAGAGCAACAAACATAAATCAACGATAATTTGGTCGGAAAAAAGAAACTAATTTTTATAAGTGAATAGTACCCGTGAATAGTAACTCATGAATAGTAACTTCGTGAATAGTAACTTCGTGAATAGTAACTTCATGAATAGTAACTTCGTGAATAGTACTCAGTATTCAGTACATAGTCTTGTATCACGTGAATAATGTCATATCGTAAATAGTGCTATATACATGAATAATTGCCATATCGTGAATAGTCTTGTATCGTGAATAGTTACCCCAGACTCAAAAAGGTAGAAATTCCACAATAAGATCCATACCAATATGTCGATTATAATGATATTGAAAGAATAACATCATTATGAAGAATATAACATCCTTACTATCCACTTACCTCAACAGAAAGAGCACTTACATTTGGATATATCTGGATATGACGACGAAGGAAACTTGCACGGATGAATAGTAACTCACCAAGTATCTAAATACTCACAAAATACACTCGATAATCTAGAGAAAAAAAAAAAACTTATGAATTACGGTGTGTTTTTCAATTCTAACTTAGCCCTCTATTTATAGGAAAATGTTAGCACAATCAAGCGGACTTGACACAGTAACTTTGATGGCTTTACCTGCTACTATTCTATCCACCAAAAATCAGCCATCTTCCCCAACAACCAAAAGTGGGGCCCACCCATTTCTAGAATTTTCCACCAAAATCATTTATAAACCTAATTTTCGAATCAGTCACCTCTTAAAATTCATAACAAATCATTCGTTCATTTTAAATCGGTTCAAAATTTGTGAACATATACTCAACTTATATATGTATAACATATCCAAAAATCACAATGATCCAACGATCAGATTAAAAATTATAACTCACACAAGAAAGTATTTGTAAAACACACCGATTTGATCTTTTCATACCTCCAATCCGACAAAATACTGATAAAATACCTCAACATTAATTCCTTCATTTATAACCACATAAATAAATCCATCATTTATATCCACATCAAATAAATATTTCATTATCATATAAATTAATAATTAATTATTCACAAATAATATTACAGAATCACAATAATGACAACCAGACAGTTCCCAGGAAAGAGGGGGCTTTCCAATAAGGATTTCTCCTTACTGGCGCGCAATTAAGTGACCAAACCTCTCCTTCACGGAACTTTCTAGACATTGCCAATAATGCTATCTAATAATATTATTCAAATAATATGAATTATTGATCGATAATGGAATCTTTGTATGATGACAATTATTGAAACAACAATAATATAAAATATCAACGTAGCAATTATTGATTCAATAAAATAAAATATTGAGCAATAATTACTCGTAACAATTATTGAGTAGTGCCTTCTTACGTAAGAATCAATAATTGAAAAAATATTGTGCGATACGATTGTCTTCTTTGTCTATTCACGGCATTATTGTATTTTAACAACCGGTATTCCAACGGTGTTAGCAGTAACAACTATGTCGTTATTTATAAAAACTCAAATTTGTCATTTTCTTCATCCGATAGTTATTCAGTTATGGGGCCCACAAATGGATTTTGCGCCGTCGTGATACGAATATTCCCCGACAGAAAGAATATTCCACGACCAAACGAATACCCAGATAAATGAATATTTTATAACCACTTGCGTATTTTGAAAAATTTCATATATTACCCTTAACTTTAACTTGATCAATTATTAATTTAACCATTTACTAAATATAAAAATTGAATACTTTTATTTCATAAAATTCGGGGTCTTAAATCTCCTTCTTATGAAATTTCGTCCCCGAAATTCACGTTACAGTATTTCAAAGAGTTGAGAATACCTTGCTTTCATTTCAAATTTCATCTTCCCTGTCCTCATAATTTCTCCATTGCTCATCTCCTATATTTCAGATATCATTCTAGAATACAGCTTTAAAACAATGGTGAATTTAACAAATTAACATATCACATAATATCCCGATATTTTAATTGACCAACAAATAAGCTTAGGTAGGACACACTAGCGAAAGATTTACTCATCTCTCCCCTCCTAGTTCTATTCCCCGATCTCCGCCAGAGACCATATCCTAAGCTCGACGATACCAAATGTGCAACCCCAAAACAGGTCCATTCCATCCAACCCATTCTCGAGTGCCAAATACATGATGCAGAAAAATAACTACAACTTTATTACAACAATTGTCATGCAAAAATACAACAACATAAATCTTTGTGAGTTTTGATACAAATATATACCAACTGTGACTCATGACCCAATCTTGGATAGCACGTCACAATGACACCTTACATAAAGGTACAGTTAAAAACTAATTTAGAAATTAGAATCTTTAGAAAGTGCTCAAGGAAACCTTCGTACATGGGAGGCCATGCGTCTAGGTTATGATAGATATCATATGCCCACAGAATTATCCTTGGTTGACCCAATAGACCCCAAAGAAAAACGAGAAGATTACTATCATCTTATTTCCAATGGTGAGTCTTCTCTTGACATATAATTATCTCCACTTTGTCTCTAATTGAGAATTATACTCCAAACAAAACACCAAGATTATATAGGTAGTGATCGTAGATATACTCACAAGTGGATGTGCACAACCTGTCTTATGATAACACGAGTTTGTATGTCATTAGACATCTTGTATGATATTGGCAAAACACCCTTCCAAAGTTGAGTTCACCTCACCTATTCGGGTTACCAAAATTAAATATCAAATAGCGTATATAATACGACACACTTATCTAAAGTCTCAATAAAATTATTTTCATACTATTTAGGGAGAACCTCAACAACTATGAGACCACCGATTCTATTCCCACAATTATCCCCAGCTCGACCAAACTACACTTTTATTACACGAAAAGAAATTGAAGCAAAAGGGTGAGCCTGACTAGCTCGATAAAGAATATCATGACTAAAGATAATTAAACTATCAATAGCCTTCATCAATAATAAATCGAAGATTTAGAACATATGGTAGATGATAAAACTTTTCAATCATAGTTAAATGAACGAGCGATCCATTAGAAGAGTCAAATAGACCATAAAATCTATTATCTTCTCCATGTTAAAAGTCCACCAACAATGTTTTATCCCTGTAACATCAATCAACAATTCACATCACACAATCACATTTATAACTTCATAATCGTAATTGTAGTTCTAAATTCCTTTTCTCATCCAGGACAAAGATAATTTTCATCACGAAACATCAAAGATCATGGTTATACCAAATCACGAGTTCATGTTCATAATCATACTAATAAATTTTCTTTGCTGCTACGGGCCAAAGATATTCATCAACAAGTCATCTTTGTACTCACGAGCCAAAGATATTCAACAACAGTCATCTTTGCATTACTAGCCAAAGATATTCATCAACAAATCATCTTTTGCACTTCTGGGCCAAAGATATTCAACAACAAGTCATCTTTGCATTATGAGCCAAAGATATTCATCAACAAATCATCTTTTCACTACTGGCCAAAGATATTCAACAACAAGTCATCTTTGCATTATGAGCCAAAGATATTCATCAATAATTCATCTTTGCCTTTACGACATTTAAAAAGATATTCATTATCATTTCATCTTTGCACTTTTGAGCAAAAAGATATTCAACAATAAAGTTATCTTTGCACTACTGGGCCAAAGATATTCAACAACAGTCTTTGCACTTCTGGGCCAAAGAGAACCCATAGTCACGATTATACCAATAATCTACCCATCTTTACACTCAAGTGAAAGAGAAATTCAACATCGGGGTTATAAAAATGTTATATATGATAATAAAAACAATATGATCAACAATCGCATTTATTTTCAAGACCAATAAACATAAATCAACGATAATTTGGTCGGAAAAAGAAACTAATTTTTGTAAATGAATAGTACTAGTGAAAAGTAACTTCGTGAATAGTAACTTCGTGAATAGTAACTTTCGTAAATAGTAACTCGTGAATAGTAACTCATGAATAGTAACTCGTGAATAATACTCAATATCGTATAAATACGTATACATATCGTAAATAATGTCATATACGTAAATAGTGTCATATACATGAATAGTGCATATATCGTTAATAGTCTTAGTATCGTGAATAGTAACCCCAACTCAAAAAGGTAGAAATTCTACAATAAGATCCATACCAATATATCGAAGATAATGATATTAAAAGAATAACATCATTATGAAGAATATAACATCCCTTAATATCCCTTACTATCTCTTACCTCGAAAAGGCAACACTTACATTTGGATATCGGATATAACGATTTGAAGGAAACTTGCCTTTGATGAATAGCAACTCACCAAGTATCTAAATACTCACAAAATACACTCGATAATCTAGAGAGAAAAAAAGAGAAAACTTATGAATTCTGGTGTGTGTTTTTTCAATTCTAACTTAGCCCTCTATTTATAGGAAAATGTTAGTATGCCGAAGCAGACTTGACCTGTAACCTGATGGCTTTATCTGCTACTATTCTATCCACCAAAAATCAGCCATCTTCCCCAACAACCAAAAGTGGGGCCCACCCATTTCTAGAATTTTCCACCAAAATTATTTATAAACCTAATTTCCGAATCAGTCACCTTTTAAAATTCATAACAAATCATTCGTTCATTTTTAACGGTTCAAAATTTGTGAACATATACTCAACTTATATATGTATAACATATCCAAAAATCACAATGATCCAACGATAAGATTAAAAATTATAACTCACACAATAAAGCTGTAAGAACACTGATTTGATCTATTAATACCTCCAATCCGACAAAATATTGATAAAATACCTCAACATTAATTTCTTCATTTATAACCACATAAATAAATCCATCATTTATATCCACATCAAATAAATATTTCATTATCATATAAATCAATTATTAATTATTCACAAATAATATTACAGAATCACAATAATGACAACCAGGCAGTTCCCAGGAAAGAAGGGGCTTTCCGATAAGGATTTCTCCTTACTAGCGCGCAATTAAGTGACCTAACCTCTCCTTGACAGAACTTTCTAGACATTGCCAATAATGCTATCTAATAATATTATTCAAATAATATGAATTATTGATCCGATAATGGAGATATTTATGCGTTGATAATTATTGAACAACAATAATATAAAATATCAACGTAGCAATTATTGATTCAATAAAATAAAATATTGAGCAATGAATTCTTGTAACAATTATTGAGTAGTGCCTTCTCACGTAAGAATCAATAATTGAAAAAATATTGTGCAATACTGGTGTCTTCTTTATGCTGCACGCTGCAGCGTATTCTTGTATTTTAACCACGGTATTCCAATAGTGTTAATTGAGTAACAACTACGCCGTTATTTATAAAAACTCAAATTTGTCGTTTTCTTCATCCGGCGATTATTCATTTATGGGGCCCTGAAATGGTAATTGCATAAATACGAATATTCCCAAGCGGAAAGAATATTCCACGACCAAAACGAATACCCCGATAAATAAATATTTTATAACCACTTGCGTATTTTGAAAAATTTCATATATTACCCTTAACTTTAACTTGTTATCAATTTAACCATTTACTAAATAGAAAAATTGAATACTTTTATTTCATAAAATTCGGGGTCTTACATAATTTGTTAAGATTATTATTGTTATGCATTGGAGCAATGATATTAGTTAAGAATTGTGATTTAATCATTGAGGTGAATAAAGTTATACTTTGTACAGATAAGAAATGATCTTATACGAGATACGATTATGATGTGAGTATTTGTATCGACGAGTATTTGATTTTGGAAAATTATTTGTTAGAGTTGTTTTTTTGTGACAATTATTATGATCGTTGAATTGAGGATTTGATTTAAGTAAGGTTTTAATTTATGTTAAGCTTGTGGATAATTTGAGGTTTGTGTATTGATGACATATTATGATAAATTGAAAAAATATCAAGTATAGATGATCTCTTGTAAATTAGAGTTGTAGAGATTCGAGATAATTAGATTAATCATTTGGAGTAAATGAATTTTACGATTATTTTCTAGTAGAATATTAGAGTTAATTTATATGAAGTTTTTGTACTGAGATAGTGTGAGGAGATCTTGGAATTTTTGGGTTAAGGTCGTCACTATGAGATGATTGATTTATTAGATGATTAGATAGTAACTGATGAAATTCAATTAATTTTGAGAGATCTTAAATATTTGTAGTTTGTTTATTCAGATTGTATAATATATGATTTGGAGTTTGGTATGGTGATGAAGAGATCTTAGTAGTAATATATTTTTGGTGTAATATTATTTGAGAACTAATTTGATTCTAGGTTATGATATTTTGAAGCTCTTAAGGACTTAGTGAGAGTTGGTGATATAATTTAATTAAGTTATTTCGTTTATCTGATGCCCTTAGAGCTTTGCATAAAATTATGTAAAATTAAATAAAAATAATTTGTTAAATCTTTGTCATGTGTGGAACATAAATATTTCTGAGTTAAAAATAATTTTAAATATTTTGGGTATTAGAATCGTATTTAGATGAAGAGAAATTTTGTAATTTTGAATTATGTTCCAAAAAATCGTTTGCAAGAATGAAACTTAAAGAAATTGACAGGGCACTTTTAATTTGTGGGAGCATGTGGTTAAATTTAATGCAAAACGAAGAACCTTACCAAGGCTTGACACGATAGCTGGCGAATCTTTTACAAGTTCATGGATAATTGCGTGGAACGATGGACTTGCCAGACTTGATCGTTACAAATGGCGGCCCTATATTTTAATTTAAGTTTATGAATAATTATGTTATTTAAATAAAAACTAAAATAAAACTTTATGTAACTTATTTAAATTCCGAGGACGGAATTATTTTTAAGGAGGGAAAAATGTAATAATCCGATTTTTTGTTAATAATTAAATATTAATTTTATTTTTCCTAAAATTATCCAGAGCGTGAAGCTACTTGGGAGATGATAGAATCTATTCGAGTGGAGTATCCGCATCTCTTTACAAATTAGTTACGTTCTTTTCTTTTGATTCCGAGGACGGAATCCTTTTTTAAGGGGTAGGTAATATAATACCCAGAAAAAAAAATGATAATAATAAATAACATATAAATTTATTTATCAATTTTTAATATTTTAATTGGTCTTTACATTTTATGTAAGACCCGAACTTTTATAAATAAAGATGAATTTTTCTATAAATATTATTTTGAATATTATGGAATAAATTTGATATAATGTTATAGTTGTGGGTAATATTTATAAATTTTGCAAAGTATGCAAGTTGTTATAAAATATTAGTTTGGTCTGGGAATATTCTTTTTGTTAGGGAATATTAAATACAATAGCTCAATCATTGGTGGACCCCAGCGAAATTATTATCGAATTGAGAAAAACGACAAAAATATTTTATAAAAATAACGGCGGAGGTATTACCGTTAAAACTGTTGAACTACCGGTGGTAAAAGTAATGCGATGTCTGGCGTAGTTGCGTAGTAGCACCACGGTATTGATTATTGATGCTTACGTGAGAAGTCACTCATTATGCTCGATTATTACTTTCTGATATTCTTTGCATCATATCTCTTATATTATTGATTCAATTATTGTCACATTATCATCAGTATAATATGTTATAGTATTAAATCAATAATTGAGGCGACAAGTTATAAATGATTAATAATTGTTGAAAGATTAAATATGTGTTGATGAAAAAAAAATGATTTGTGATAAGTTTGATTATTTTATGGGGGCTCATATGTATGTATCTAAGAGTCTCTTCAATCGATAGTAATTACCTTCAAATCAATAGTAATTACCCTTGTGAATAGTATTTACCTTCGTCAATAGTAATTACCTTAAATCGATAGTAATTATCCTTGTGAATAGTATTTACCTTCGCTCGATAGTATTTACCTTCGTTAATAGTAATTACCTTTACCGACGTCGAACCACTTGTCGTTTCACATTACTGAAGTCCCGAACCACTTGTCGTTTCACATTACAAAGTCCAAACCGATTCGTCGAAGCCACTTGCCTTTTCACACGGCGGTGTCTTTAAGCTAGAAATCTTCTATAAATAGAGACCTAGGGCTTCATTATTTTCACGAATTCATTCAAGCTATAGAGAGAAAAGTATAGAGAGAATAAGAGAGAAAGAAGAAGAGTATTTTATTCTTACTGCTATTTGCGATATTCAATCTTCTACCAAATGTAAGGGGTGTTATTCTTTCTTATTCATGAAGAAGCTGTTGTTATTCCATTGCTTATTATTACATTGGAATAACTTTGTATCTGTGGTTTACCTATACTTGGTGACATTCTTCTATGATTACATTGGAACATCCTCATGCATGTGTTTTTTACACTTACACAGTTCCGTCTTTATTATTATTACATTGGAACATCACATGTCATGTGTTTTACACGGACTGGTAAAATCTTTATTATTATTACATTGGAACATCACATGCATGTGTTTTTTACTGTGGGACTGGTTCCATTCTTTATTATTCTGTTGGAACATCACATGCATGCGTTTTCTGGCAGGACTGAATTCCGTTATTTATTATTACATTGGAATAACTTTTGCACATGATACATCGCATGCATGGTGATTTCTTTTGTTATTCTATTCTTTATTATACCCAGTTGGTTAAAACTTTGACTTCTATACTCCATGAAATTAGTGGAATATCCTTGATATTTGCGTTTCATCTAGTATCTTTTCATGGAAATATTCTTCTGATCATTCTTGAATTTTACTCTACAAAACAGTATCATGTTGATAATTTGGGCGTTAATAATTCACGGATAAAATAATTCTTGAACTTGTTTTATTGAATTCTTATATCATTGTCATCATCCTCATGTTTATATTATGTTGAAAGTCATACGTGGCTTTGTAGTGCATAGATGGACTTGGTATGATTATGACCAGAGACTATTCGGTGTAATCATAACCGTAATGTTACAAATGATGTGATAAAAATCCTCAGTGGCCGTAGTGCATTGGTGGACAGTTGTTGGCATGATCATGACCATTAATGAATACACAAATATTCTTGGCCCAGAGTGCATGAATAATTGTGGTGCGTGATACTAAAGAATATCCTTGGCAGTAGTGAGTGCGGGGTGATTCGATGATGTGGAATATTTATTAAAGCTGAGTCTCAGCTATAACAGTGATGAAAAAACCTTTTAAAACCTAAAAGATAGTAGACTTTATTTTCTACTTGACTCTTTTAATGGATTGCTTATTCACTGCAGATTAAACTGGTTGTCTATTGTATTTTATCAGTTTAACATTGTTGAAGACTATTGATAATTTATTCTGCATTATCTTAGTCATAATATTTCTTACTGGGCTAGTTGAGCTCACCCTTTCTTTCACTGTTCTCTTGAGGAAATGAGAATATAAATTTGGGACGAGTCGGAAGCAGTGATGGTCCTAAAGATAGCATTAGTAGTCCTCACTATTACGTGAAATAGTGTGATAATAATTGTAATGAGGACTCCTTTTTGAGTTTGTATAATATCTAGTAGATGATATTTGTATTTAAACTCACGATTTATGTCGTATTGTACCTACGATTATGTTAGTAAGTTGTATTTAAATTACGTACCATGTAAGTGGCGACCCAAGATGGGTGATGTATACCTAATTTTGGGGCGTCAATGGTTAATATCGAGCTTAGGGATATGATCCTCAGGCTAAGATGTGAGAATAGTACTAGGAGGGAGAGCAGAAATACCTTCGCTAGTATGACCTACCTAAGTTTATGTGCTATTTTATTGGTTGGTCGGAAAGATAGGGATAATTTGTTACATGTCGATTAACCTTTTGTTTTGTGGCGATGTCAAAATGACATCTAAGAATGTTGAGAATAGCAATGGAGTATGACGATCGTTGATTCACCATATCAATAATCGGGATAATGTGCATCGAGAAGCGACAATCCTCATCATACAACAACACCGACCAAATGATGAATGATCAAATGTTCGGAGGCTTTATGCAATTTATGCAACAATGACGGCAGAGCAACTCTGTCCAAAACGTAGGTGGAAACGGAAAACTCTCGGTGGTCACCGCTAAACAATTCAAGGAGCTGGGACCACGGGAGTTTAAGGGAGAGCAAAACCACTTACGGCGGAAGCATGGATAAAACAGATTACCAAGATATTTGATGTCTTGGGATGCTCAGAAGGAGCAAAAGGTTCCTTGCCGCCTTTATGTTGCGGCGGAGAGGCGGATTCTTGGTGGGAATCGATGGCGTACTCAACTTCTTTGTACTAAAGATATCTTGGGAGAAGTTCCAGAGGAGGCATTCATTGACGAAAATACTTTCTGAAAGTATTCGCCACATGAAGGAGGTGGAATTTATCAAGTTGGAACAAAATAATATATGGATTTATGTCGCAATACGAGGCAAAATTTGCGGAGTTATCACGGTTCGTCCCCACTTGGTGGATAATGAAGAGAGATGGCGCGAATGTTTTTAAGAGGTTTGAAGCGGGAGATACGTCGACATCTTATTTCTCATAAAACGTGTTTGTATTCGGATGTTGTAAATAGGGCTCGATTAGTGGAGCGCGATAATGAGTCAACACAACTAAAAAGAGAAGCGACCCGGCAAAATTATAATTCCAATGAGAGTAGTCATCGAGCGGTGACAACAAGCGTGGAGGAATCAACGGGCTAGATATGGTAACCACTTGGTGGTAATCGAGGCCAAAACAATAAGAATGGACATTTCAAAAAGGAGATTCAATAATGGTGGAAAGACGCGTCGACCAAAGGCACCCATTGTTAAGGAAGGAGAAAGACCACCTATCATATGCTTCAAATGCGGAGGAGAGGACACATCACCCAAAGCAAGCGTCATGCCATCCAAAGCATGTTATAATTATGGAAGAGAAGGTCACTTAGCTCGATTTTGTCGTTCATGAAGACAAATTCAAATTAAGATGGAGGCACCAAAGGCCATCCCGGAAAATTCAAAACCCAGTGGTCTGAGGAGGCGTTTGTTGTGACCTCCCAAAGAGCAAGGAATCCGAATGAGGTCATCACGGTGTAAGCTTATCATAAACTCTAATGAAGTCTATACTTTATTTGATCTGGGTTCTACCCATTCTTTTATTTCTCCTACTTGTGCTCATCGATTAAATTTGACTCAGGAGAAATTAGACTTTGACTTATCTGTGGAAACTCCGTTGGGAGAAACCTTCATTACATCCACTTTGTTTATAAGTCTTGTTTGGTTCAAATCGGTACCCTCACATTACACATCGATCTTATTTCATTAAAAATACTTGCATTTGGCGTGATTCTAGGATTGATTGGTTAACTACTTATCATGCAAAAAATTGATTGTTTTAAATAAGGTTGTTAGCTTTCATATTCCTAATCAACCTATTATCGCAATTCAAACGACCAAACCATTAAAATCAATCACGGTCATCTCAAGCCATAAAAAGCTATTCGTTTATTGAAAAGCGGATGTCGAAGCTTTCTTAGCTCATATCCGCAGATTTAAATAAAAAATACGTCGGTTTTAAGCGATATTCCTATTGTTAATAAATTTCTGGCGTATTCCGAAGAACTTCTGGCCTACCCCAGGCGTGAAATTGAATTTTGTATCGACCTTGAACCCGGTACAAAACCTATTTCAAAGCCCCATGTCGAATGGCTCTATTAAACTTGAGGAGTTAAAGACCCAACTGCGAGGAATTGTTAGACATTGGCTTTATTAGTCCTAGTACTTCTCCTTGGGGTGCTCTGTTACATTAGTGAAGAAGAAAGATGGAGTATGCGACTTTGTATTGATTATCGGGAGTTGAATCATGTCACCATCAAAATAGGTATCCATTGCCACGCGTATTGATGACTGTTTGACCCGATTGCAAGGAGCCAAATTCTTTTCAAAGATTGATCTTCGTTTGGATATCACCAATTGAAGATTAGAGCCGCTAACATTCCAAAGATGGCTTTGAACTTCGATGCGGGCATTATGAATTCTTAGTCATGTCCTTTGGATTGACTAATGCTCCTAACGCCTTCATGGATATGATGAGCCGAGTATTCAAGGAATATTTAGATCACTTTGTGGTGCGTCTTTATTGATGACATCCTTATTTATTCCAAAAGCCGTGAAGATCATGAGCAACACTTGAGGCGACACTCCAAAAGCTTCGTGAATATAAGCTTTATGCCAAGTTGAAGAAATCGAGTTACGGCTTGAAGTAGCATTCCTTGAGCACGTGGTATCAAGTCATGGAATATCTGTTGACCCAAAGAAAGATTGAAGCTATTCAAAGTCGGGAACAACCTAAATCGATGGCCGAAGTCGTAGCTTTCTCGGTTTAATTTGGTTATTATCGGAGATTCGTGGAAGGATTTTCTCGAATCGCTATTCCATTGACTCGGTGACTTCGAAAGATACAAAGTTTGGTTGGAGCGAAGAATGTGAGAAGAGTTTTCAAGAACTCAAGAGGAGACTTATTTGACACACTTACGACAATACCATCTAGCTCGGAGGATTTGTCATCTCTGATGATGCTTGAGCAAAGGGTTGGGATGTGTTCTTATGCAACATGGAAAAGTTATAGCCTATGCCTCGCGATAACTCAAAAGAATATGAGAGGAATTATCCTACTCATGATCTAGAGTTGGCGGTTGTTGTCTTTGCACTTAAAATTTGGAGGCATTACTTGTATGGGGAGAAAGTGGAGATCTTTACGGATCATAAAAGCCTCAAATATTTCTTCACTCAAAAGGAACTCAACATGCGACAACGACGTTGGCTTGAAGCTGCTGAAAGATTATGATCATATCATCCAATACCATCCTCGAAAAGCGAACGTGGTAGGTATGCATTGAGTAGAAAATCATATGCAATCTGAGTGCGATATTGTCAACGCAAGGCCCATTTTGTGTGACTTGCAAAGGATGGAGATAGAGTTAAAGACTCGAGGACGCGTGTGATGATAGCGAGTATCTGAGTAGAACCGAAACTTTAATCGATAAAGTTAAAATTAGCTCAAGCTACGGACTGGAGGTGATGCGTATGAGGAAAAAAGTGCAAGAAGGTGCTATCTGGGAAGCAAGAATCGATGAAGAAGGAATACTTGGTCAACTCCGGACTTTGTGTTCCTAACGACCACGATTTAAAGTATAATATCATGATGGAGCGCACAACACACCATTTGCAATCCATCACAGGAGTACCAAAATGTATCATGATATTCGTCGTACATTTTGGTGGAACAATATGAAGAGAGAGATAGCGCTTTATTTATCTCAAGGTGTCTAACTTGTCAACGAGTTAAAGCGGAGCATCAAGTACCAAAAGGTCCATTGCAACCACTTGAAATTCCGGAATGGAAGTGGGAGCACATTACCATGGATTTTGTTCTGGGTCTTCCTAAGGTTTCTCAAGGCATTGATGCGATTTGGGTCATTGTTGATAGATTGACCAAGTCTGCTCATTTCTTCCGAAATCTGAGAAACTTATACACTTGAACGTCTTGCTCGTATGTACATAAATGAGATTGAAAAATTGCGCATGGTATCTTTCGGTATCCATAGTTTACGATCGAGACCCAAGATTCACTTCACGATTTTGGGTTAGTTTGCAAAAAGCTATGGGCACAGACTTACGATTTAGCTTCGGCATATCATCCTCGAGACCAGACGATGATCGAGAGAGGACTATTCAAACTCTTGAAGATCTATTAAGACTCTGTGTCCTTGATTTCAAGGAGTTGGGACAAGTTCTTACCATTGGGTGGAGTTTTCCTCTGAACAACGGTTATCAAGCAAGTATTGGCATGGCTCCATTCGAGCGTTGTATGGAAGAAAGTGTCGTTCTCTCGGTATCTTTGGGATGAGGTGGGTGAAGCAACGTTATTGGGACCGGAGTTGATACGTATGACTACGGAAAAGATTGAAACGATCCGACAACGTATAAAAGCCCTCACAAAATCGACAAAAGAGTTATCTTGATCTTCATCGAAAGGGCGTGGAATTGATATAGGAGATCGTGTGTTGTTAAGAGTTGCTCCATGGAAAGGAGTTACAAGATTTGGAAAGAGAGAAAAACTTAACCTCGATTCATCGGTCCATTTTAATCCTCGATCGGTAGGAACTGTGGCCTATAGACTGCGCTTCTGCTTGAAATATGTCTCGTGTTCATAACGTTTTCACATATCTATGTTACGTAAATATGTGAAAGACCGAACCATATTATTGAGTTAGAACCGGACGAAATAGCGGAAGATTTGACGTATGAAGAGGTTCTGTTCAAATTTTGGATAAGAAGGAACATATTCTACGCTCGAGGTTATACCTCAAGTCAAAGTTTTGTGGAGGAACCACGATGTTGAGGAAATGACTTGGGAGTTAGAATCTGAAATGAAATCAAGGTATCCTTACCTCTTGAACATACCAGTCGTACCCTAATTTCGAGTGAAATTTCATAAGAAGGGAGGTTGTAAGACCCGACTTTTATAAATAAAGATGAATTTTTCTATAAATATTATTTTTGAATATTATGGAATAAATTTGATAAATGTTATAGTTGTGGGTAATATTTATAAATTTTTCAAAAGTATGCAAGTTGTTATAAAATATTAGTTTGGTTGGGGAATATTCTTTTTGTTAGGGAATATTAAATACAATGGCTCAATCATTGGTGGACCCCAGCGAGAATTATTGTCGGATTGAGAAAACGCGACAAAAATATTTTATAAAAAATAATAGTAGGAGGTATTACCGTTAAAAGCTGTTAAACTACCCGTTGGTAAAAATACGATGTCTGGCGTAGTTGCGTAGTAGCACACGGTATTGATTATTGATGCTTACGTGAGAAGTCACTCAATTATACTCAATTATTGCTACGATGATTCTTTGCATCATATCTCTTATATTATTGATTCAATTATTGTCACGAGTATCATCATATAATATGTTATAGTATTAAATCAATAATTGAGACGACAAGTTATAAATGATTAATAATTGTTGAAAGATTAAATATGTGTTGATGAAAAAAAATGATTTGTGATAAGTTTGATTATTTTATGGGGGCTCATATGTCATCATCTAAGAGTCTCTTCGTCGATAGTAATTACCTTCGTCGATAGTAATTACCCTTGTGAATAGTATTTACCTTCATCGATAGTAATTACCTTCGTCGATAGTAATTACCCTTGTGAATAGTATTTACCTTAAATCGATAGTATTTACCTTCGTTAATTGTAATTACCTTTACCGACGTCGAACCACTTGTCGTTTCACATTACGAGCGTCGAACAAATTAAATCGTCAAGCCACTTGCCTTTTCACCGCGGCGGTGCTAAGCTAGAAATCTTCTATAAATAGAGGCTGGGCTTCATTATTTTTCACGAATTCATTCAAGCTATAGAGAGAGAAAGTATAGAGAATAAGAGAGAAAGAAGAAGAGTATTTTGTTACTACTGCTCTTGCTGCGATATTCAATCTTCTACCAAATGTAAGGGGTGTTATTCTTTCTTATTCATGAAGAGAAGCTGTTGTTATTCCATTGCTTATTATTACATTGGAATAACTTTTGTACTGTGTTTACCTATACTTGGTGACATTCTTCTATTATTACATTTGGAACATCACATGCATGTGTTTTACAGGACTGGTTAAAATCTTTATTATTATTACATTGGAACATCACATGCATGTGTTTTACACAGGACTGGTTAAAATCTTTATTATTATTATTCTTGGAACATCATATACATGTGTTTTACGCCCGGACTGGTTCCATTCTTTATTATTACATGGGAACATCACATGCATGCGTTTCTGTGGGACACAGTTCCGTTATTTATTATTCTGTTGAATAACTTTTGCTGCATGCGATCTATCGCATGCGTGGTGATTTCTTTTGTTATTCTATTCTTTATTATACCCAGTTGGTTAAAACTTTGACTTCTATACTCCATGAAATTAGTGGAATATCCTTGATATTTGCGTTTCATCTAGTATCTTTTCATGGAAATATTCTTGATCATTCTTGAATTTTACTCTACAAAAACGATGTCGTGTTGATAATTTGACGTTAATAATTCTGGATAAAATAATTCTTGAACTTGTTTTATTGAATTCTTATATCATTGTCATCATCCTCATGTTTATATTATGTTGAAAGTCATCTCGTGGCTTTGTAGTGCATAGATGGACTTGGTATGATTATGACGAGACTATTCGATTAATCATAACCGTAATGTTACAAATGATGTGATAAAAATCCTCGATGGTAGTAGTAGTGCATTGGTGGGCCGATTGTTGGCATGATCATGACCATTAATGAATACACAAATATTCTTGGCCCGTAGTGCATGAATAATTGTGGTGCGTGATACTAAAGAATATCCTTGGCCGTAGTGCGAGGGGTGATTCGATGATGTGGAATATTTATTAAAGTGAGTCTCGGCTATATACAAATGATGAAAAACCTTTTAAAACCTAAAAGATAGTAGACTTTATTTTCTACTTGACTCTTTTAATGGATTGCTTATTCATTCCATTGCTGCTGATTAAACCGGTTGTCTATTGTATTTTATCGGTTTAACATTGTTAAAGACTATTGATAATTTATTACGCATTATCTTAGTCATAATATTTCTTCTTGGGCTAGTTGAGCTCACCCTTTCTTTCACTTTGTTTCTTGAGGAAATGAGAATATAGGCGGGGACGAGTCGGAAGCAGTGATGGTCCCGAAGATAGCATTAGTAGTCCTCACTATTACGTGAAATAGTGTGATAATAATTGTAATGAGGACTCCTTTTTGAGTTTGTATAATATCTAGTAGAGCGATATTTGTATTTAAACTCACGATTTATATAAATATTATACCATGACAGTTTATGTTAGTAAGTTGTATTTAAATTACATACCATGTAAGTGGCGACCCAAGATGGGTGATGTATACCTAATTTTGGGGGCGTCACATTTTATTTTGGTCAAAGTGGTCATTTAATTTATGTGGGCTAATAAGTAGTAATAAGTGATGAATAAATTAAATTAATAAAATTTGGGCCTTAAAATTAATTGAGCCCAATTAGAAGTTTATTAGAACAAGACCTCTTTATTAATAAGTACTAGTACATTTGAATAAAGTAACTGAAAGAAAAGAGATAGCAACCGCTGATACAGAAAAATAAAAAGAGGAAGAGATCTAGGCGGTAGTAGTAAAGAACAGAAAACAAAAGGGTAGACTCTCTCTATTACGGTAATGTCAGTATGTGATCTCATTGCTTTCTTTTTCTCTGATAAACGAATTATGTTGAATGAATTATTTTAATATTGATATCTATCACATTAGATGGAGATGGTCATTTACTGAATAAAATATGTAATAAATTGATTTTGTTGGTTTACTTGCGTGAGCAGTGCTTTGGTTGAATAACCCATGTAATATGTACAACAATTATGGTGACCAAATAAGTTTTTGAAGTGCAGGATCACATGTTCCTATGTTATCTTATTAGAATAGAAAGCTAATTCTTTATATTTGGTCAAATCATATATATATGGAATCATGTATAAAATAAGTTGAATATATATATATATATATATATATATATATATATATATATATATATATATACTTTTTGAAACGGAAGGAGGTGGTATTATTCATGTTTGGTATTTAGGTTGATTATATATATTATATCCATTAAGAAAATTAATTAGTTAAAAAAAATGAAATGATGATTAAAAGATTATTTATAATTTAATTGGTTTATTTTGTAAAATTGATATAATTGGAGAAATTAATTTCATATTAGTATAATTTACAATTAGTAGGTGACTATAATTGTATTATTATTACTTTTAATTAGATCGGACGGATGGAATTTAAAGAGTTATATTTAGAATATAAATTTTTGAGTATTAATAATTGATATAAGGCGATGATTAAAGGCATATTAAATAGATTGTGAATTATCTTGGAATTATTAGTTTGGATTATTTTTAATTTGAAGTGAATATATTTAGGTTGTGAATAACGTTTCGTCTTTGATATCGTTGGCAATTGAGAGTAAGATTTTGTGGAGTGTGCTATAAATGGTTTGAAAGTATCAAGTACGGATTTTGTACTCTACTCATTTGATTATTGTTGTATTTTTTATATCTCGTGATATCTTGTATTTCGCTTCATTTTTTTTATAATTATATTGACACTCTTATAGAAATTTGATCTTTGATACTTTGACTTTATTCATTAATTTGAATTCCTTTCTTTCTATTACAATTTGTACGGATTCCGTACTCTTTCAGCGATACTCTTGTTAAATTTGATTTGTTCGTTTTTTTCCTTATTTCGAATTATGATTTCACATAATTGTTCCCTGTGAAATAAATATACTAGTTTCATTTTGGAGTTGATACACATTACTCGTATTTGTACTCTTTAAATTAAATATCATGTTTAGTATTTAGTTTTGATAATTGTAGAGCGGTACATGTTGCTACCTTCTTTTTGAGACCTTGTGACTATAATTTGATTTGGTTCAACATGTACATATAAAACCCTTTTATTGGTATTATGTCGCATGTGTTGTGATATAGTATTTTTGTTAGAATATACCATAGGGTATACCTGAGCTATAACCACACAGTGGGGTACTACATGCATGTCGTCTTGTACGAGGCATGACACTTTCCGTGGCGGTGTGATTAGTCCACTGGCGTCTCCGTTTAGGCTCCGGGAGGAAGTGGGCCATTTGGTGTTTTTGTTGTGGGGGCGTATGGGTTAACCCTACTTTTCTTTTCTGCGGATTTGTGATGTTGTGCCAAACACACCTATCCGATTTGCATACATTTGGATTCGCGGTCCAATGTGTGAATTGCATATGTGGCATCATTTGACTTGCCTGTGTGGCATTATTTTGACTTGCATATGTGGCATTATTTTGATTTGCCTATGTGGCATTATTTTGACTTGCCTATGTGACAATGTATATTTCTGAGCTCATTCGATATGAAATAACACCCAACCATTTGATTCAGCCTATTATTTCATTGTATAAGTTTTGTTTGTTTCTGTTCAGTTCAATTCATTGAGTTAGTTATTTTAGTTCGTTAGTTCTATACTCTTCTATTAGTTTTGTTAATTCTGTTGATTCCAATATATTCCATTCAAATCTTGGGAGATTATATTTTCGTTAGAATTTATACTTGAGGCTTTGTTCATTATTTTGTCTCGGTTGATTTCGTATACATCTTTGTATTATCTATATCCGTACTGGGCAATTGGCTCATGCTGTGTTTTTCTTTCGGCAGGTTTGCAGGGGTGATTCAGGGCTAGTGTGATGAGAGAGTTGTCTTTGACCATCTAGGTTGTTTTGAATTTTAGTTTTGATTATTTTGACTCTATTTAGAGAAATGTATTTAGTACTTCATTGATGGATATCACAATTAATATTTTGAAGTTATTAGTGCTCTGTTTACTTATTTTGAGGTTTGTTGTGCTTTGCACGTGACCTTCTTTCCTTTTTGGGATGGGGGTGTTACAGATATGGTATTAGAGCTTAGGTTCTTTCTTATAGAAAACCTATTTAGGTTTGACCTCTGAGTTGTGGGTAAATCACTAGGTAGACGTAGGAGTTTGATTTGATTTTGTTCTCTATTTGGTTGGTCTTGATTTTGACCAAGTGATTTTAGCTCTTTGAGTTGTAGTTGATTTGAGAAAGGTGAGATAATTTGTTAAGATTATTATTGTTATGCATTGGAGCAATGATATTAGTTAAGAATTGTGATTTAATCATTGAGGTGAATAAAGTTATACTTTGTACAC
The DNA here is from genome assembly GCA_020205615.1 of Panax quinquefolius. Lineage (NCBI taxonomy): Eukaryota > Viridiplantae > Streptophyta > Magnoliopsida > Apiales > Araliaceae > Panax > Panax quinquefolius. The sequence continues at coordinate 76,319,778 of CM035172.1, forward strand.
ATAAGAAATGATCTTATACGAGATACGATTATGATGTGAGTATTTGTATCGACGAGTATTTGATTTTGGAAAATTATTTGTTAGAGTTATTTTTTTTGTGACAATTATTATGATCGTTGAATTGAGGATTTGATTTGAGTAAGGTTTTGATTTATGTTAAGCTTGTGGATAATTTGAGGTTTGTGTATTGATGACATATTATGATAAATTGAAAAACTATCAAGTTTAGATGATCTCTTGTAAATTAGAGTTGTAGAGATTCGAGATAATTAGGTTAATCATTTGGAGTAAATGAATTTTACGATTATTTTCTAGTAGAATATTAGAGTTAATTTATATGAAGTTTTTTTAGTGAGATAGTGTGAGGAGATCTTGGAATTTTTGAGTTAAGGTCGTCACTATGAGATGATTGATTTATTAGATGATTAGATAGTAACTGATGAAATTCAATTAATTTTGAGAGATCTTAAATATTTGTAGTTTGCTTATTCAGATTGTAGAATATGTGATTTAGAGTTTGGTATGGTGATGAAGAGATCTTAGTAAAATATGTAATATTAGTAGTAATCCTTCCTCGTCTCTCCTGGCAATCTACGAACTCCAAGATCTATTATCTTGCGGACTACGATTACGCCTCGATAGCTCTCGAGTTTTCCTTGACTCTTCCGGCGGACTACGATTTACAGTGCGATTGCTTGACGATCGAATGAAACTATCTATTACATCGTTAGATCAACCTAACATGCTTAATCTTTCTATATTTATAGTCCTTGTACATCATTTCTTTTTAAGGACTTTACAAAGCTGTTTTTGCTTATGTAGGATCAACCTAACACATTTGATCAATTCATTCTAAGTCCGGGTGTACATATGTTTCATTATCTATCAAAGGACTTTCTGACTTTTCTCGATGCAAGCATACTTGCATATTCATTCATATATATATATATATATATATATATATATATATATAATCAAATCATATGTAAATAGGAATAACATTCACATGCTTATTCCTGACACTAACATTTCCTCCGATCTTCCTGAAAACTTCTTTAAAAGTAATGCTTATGAGGTACGGTTTAGAACCGTTGTGTTTCCTATACAATTTGTTTATGAAAAGTCAGTCGATCAAATCTGTTATCAACAATCTCCTTTGAGAACATTGTTTGATTCTTGTGGTATTTCTTCTATGCTTTTTCCTCCATCAGTTGCATACCCTAGACTTTTTCAACAATTTTATACAAATCTAGAGTGTCATGGGGATTTTTATACAACTTTTTTCAAAGGAAAATCTTTATATTTTACATTCTTGGATTTTGGTAGTTTTTTTAACATCCCATCTTCTAGTGTTTGTCCTTTTACTAGAAAAGAAGCTGTTCATTTTCTGTTTACTCCTCTGAAACATTTACAAATTGTTATGAACAATTCTTTGTTAGGTGATGTTTTTACTCCAAAAACAGTGGTTGTTTTCCCTATTTCTTGTGTACTTCATCATCTTGTTAGATACAATATGTTGCCTCGTTTAGGTGGAGAAGATTTACCTATCAAGACCTGATAATCGTTGCCATGATTTTAAAAGGAGTCTCTTTTAATTTATCTCAAATGATGCTTCACCAAATGACCACTTGTTTGCGAAAAACCAAAACATGTTTACCTTACAGTGCTACTCTCACTACTCTGTTCAATCATTTTAAAATCTCTTTTGAAAATGAAGTCTCTATTTCTGTTACTAATTCCATCAGTGTTGGTTCTTTAAAAATGTCACGTATTATTTTAATTGATGGTAAGTTTGTTCGAAGCACTTCTGATAATTTTATTCCTCCTCCTATGTCAAATCCATCTTCCCCGGTTGTGCCCCCCACTTAACCTTCTTCTGAAATCATTGACATGTTGAAACTGGTGCTTGGTAATCATGAAAAAATGCAAGCTAAAATGTCTGGCCTTAACACTCGTATGACTCTGTTGGAAAAAGGCAAATTACCTTTGGGTGCTCCTGAAATTAACAAACTTTATAACAATCTTGAAGATGAGTTTATTGACTTACATGCAGGTTTTGAACTGCAAACCACTGCTTTGGCAGAGGTTATGCAGTGAAGGCTTAATCAGAATTTGTGTCAGTTAAGTCAGGAGAACAAGTTTGTTAGCAATCAGGTTGGAGAATTGGCTAAGTTCGTGTCTACGCGTTTCAATGATGTAGGCTCTAAGCTACACATGCAGCGTAAGCATTCTACGGTTGTGACACCCCCAAATCCCAGTACTTCATTACCTCAAGATTTGGTGTTCACTTAATCAAAATATTCATATCTAACTACCCAATCATAATATAATTGAATAATAAAACCTGCCCATACAGGATTACGTTAATAAAAATTATCTCCCAGGTTATCTAACCTTTAATTACAATCATTCATATGCGAAAATTAAATTATTACATCACATCACTATTAAACGTCTATCATCATGGCGGTAAAATAAAATTTACAAGTCTTTCAAGTCTTCATCACTTGTACAATTTTCCCTTTCCTTTGCTAGTTCTAGGTTCATTTACCTGAAAGTAGTATGCACACAAGCCAATCATGTTTGATGATAAAGCATATACTTTGAAACAATCTTATTCATTTATTAATAAAAGTATTAATTTATTAAAGGCTTTTAATTATCTACATGATCTTTGTTTTATAATATGTGATAAACCCATAGTTTTAAGCAATGCTTTTAGAATAATGATGATGATCATTCTAATGAGATCTAAATTTTTTGAAAGCTTAAAACTAAAATAGTTCCTAATCGTTGGATTACTAAATTGGGGATTAGTGAATCCGGATAGATTGGTACATCGTTGCTTGCTCATTGGATGAGGATGATTGATCTCATGATCATTTGTGTGGAGACACTAAAGCAAGTATGTAGGTGCTTATTAGAGAATAAGTTCACCGAACGTGGCTCATTAAGGAATACCTAATGGAGTTTTACTTGCTGTCGATAGGAAATTCTTGTAGTGATAGTAGTCTAGTGATCCTTGGACTTGAGATCATCATAGTATCTTGTGTATGATGAGTTATACTTTGACTTATTCCTTAAGACCCTTAGGGTATATCAAAGGGTATGCTTGGGTATAATAAGTTGTACATGGAGATAATGTATGATCAATAAAGAATCTACCACTTATTAAAGAAGAAGAAATGTCCTATGTGATTAGATAAATGACAACCCAGTAGTCCTTGGCAAGGCGTAATGAAGTTAGAAAGGAGTTTCTAATTTTCATTATTTGGAGTTGTGCATTTAAGAGTCGAAAATACATATAATTAAATAAAATAAGACTTGCCATAATTTCATATCTTATATTTAATTAGGACATTGTATGGTGGAAGGATTGAATTGTCACAGTAACTATTTACTCAAAGGTTCTTTTATGATTAATGTTGAAATCTATATTATCTGGAAAGTCGTTGATCGTTTGGGAGGCTTATCCTATTGTAGAATAAATATTATTTATTTAAATAAATTAATTATTTAATTTATTTATTTAAATAAGATTAGAATTGTTCTAATTGATTTATTCTGTATAGGTTTTATATGGAGAACCTAAAAAGGTCACACATAAAGGAAGAATAATTATTTAAGAAGTTAATGGCATAATCGTAATAATATGTTATGTATATTTAATTTAATCTATGGTGATAGAATAAATTAAATAGCTTAATATTATTATTTAATATTTTAGAAATATTAAATATAAATTAATAAGAGGAGTCTTATTAATATTATTACAATTATTATTATTTTAATTTCTAAAAGAGTTTAGGAATTAATTTAATATAAGTACTCTCATTTATTCCTAATAGGATTAGGAGGAAAATTAATTAAAGGAGTTTAATTAATTATCCCTAATAAGATTAGGGAGCCCATTTAATTAAAAAGAGTTTAATTAAAAATACCTTATTTTAATAGGGTTACTTGATATCTTTATAAGAGGAGTCTTATATCGGATATCGGATATCGATATATCTGATTCGAATGGTTGGAGAATGCGCCCACTTTTCTATCTGAGATAGGAAAAACTAGGGTTTGAGCCAATACCCTTCTTCTTGAATTCTTTTCTTCCTTGGTGGATCACCTCTAGAGAGCCAAACACACGTGGGTGGCTAACGTTGATCGAAGGAAGGAACCAAACCCGATGGATTCAAGTTGAGCGAAAAGGATTGGAGGTGAACTTGTACGAGGAAGCTTCGATCTTCAAGGGTATGATTTTATTCTTTATATTTTCGTTAAATTAATAATTGCGCATAAAGGATGATCCGGGTATATGGTTTGTAAATTTTTTTAAACTCTGATTTTACACGTTTCCGCACTTTTTATGCAATTTGATTGCGTTCATGAATATTACAAACCTAACAGTGGCATCAGAGCTAAACCTTTATGCGAATTATTAATTGTTTTAATTTGATATGTGTATTGATATGTGTTTAGAATAATTTAATTGGGCATAATTTTATTGTATAAAATTTAATTTATATTGCCGAAAAAAAAAAGGATTTTCGGAAAATAGTTTTTTTTGTTTTCATCCGTGAGTCACGCCCACATCACAAGCTATCAACCATTGGAATTATTAATTCTTGCTTGTCCAGATATCTTCACGTGACTCGTTATATATATATAATAAGTAAAAGTCACGTCAATATTAATGATCACCTGTTACTTTTGAATCACGTGGTTTTTGTTTTTTTTTGGTTTCCTGCGAATATTATATATATACATAGAATATATATATTACATACATTACGTATATATATATATATATATATATATATATATATATAATATTCTTAATAATTTTATAATTAAAATAAAATTATTTTAATTTTAAAATAAAAGGTTTATTTTAATCTTAAAATAAAAGATTTATTTTAATTTTAAAATTAGATTTCATGCTAACTAATTAGAGTTGGAATTGGATTCCATGATAACTAATTTGAGTTGAAATTGGATTCATGTTTCCTTAAATAAAGGAGTTTATTTAGATATGAAATAAGATTTCATATTATTCAAAATAAAAGAGTTTATTTGTGAATAGGAAAGAAATCCTAATTTCCCTAAATAAATGAGTTTATTTAGATATGAAATAAGATTTCATATTATTCAAAATAAAGGAGTTTATTTGTGAATAGGAAAGAGAATCCGTGTTTCCTTTTTAGAAAGGAGTTATTTTTTATTACATGGAATTGGATTCCATAATTAATTAAAATAAAGGAGTTTATTTTGATTAAAGATTTTGATTAAAATAAAATAGTTTATTTTATTCAAAATTGGATAAATTAAAATAAAATAGTTTTATTTTGATTTAAATTTGGATTGAAATAAAGGAGTTTATTTTAATTCAAAATTAGATTTTATACTTAACTAAATTTGCCCATTAAATGATATCAATATATATATTGAATGTTTATTATTCATGAGATGAATGTTATTTATTGATGCATATGGTGATGTGTATGATAATAAATGGGATTGATTATGGACTATTGACCAATATGATTGGATTTTATTTTAGTTGGATGCATGAATGTATGGGTTTTATTAAATGGGAGTTCTGCGTTACCTCGTCTTCTCTAATTTTTCTTAATATAAATTTTATCTCCCTCATATGTACTTCCCTTGATTAACGATCGAGGTTTCTATTTATTTTAAATAGTTTTGTAATAGGAATAGTTAGAATTAATTTTTAAGAATTAGAGATCAAGGAAGCGAGGAGCAAGGAGCGCTTGAAGACCCGTTTGTAATGGAGCAGGTTTAAATGTAATAGTTATATTTAAATATTATTTCTTGCACCCCTAAGGTTTGACCTTTTGGTTCACTTGGTGGCTCTAGTGAACCAAACTAGAATAAAAGTCCATAATCAATTCGAGTAGAATATATTATTCTATATGCATGCTTATACTATATATATATATATTATGCAAACATGCTTAGTATGTTAATTAATATATTGCGTATTTATATATATATATAATGCATGTGCAGCTATAAACAAGATGAGACAAATTAATATGAAACCCTCAATTTTTTATATTAAGTCCTAAGCGTTCAAAGATATTTGGAATATCGAGCGTAAGCCTTCTAGCATGATAAAATTAATAGAGTATTAAATATTTAATATGAGTTTGTTTGTGTCACCACAAGGAAGTATTAAGTATTTAAGATGTTAATTTATCACATTTGATGCTTATAAAGAAAATTGAACAATATTGTTTTGTTGTGTCACCACAAGGATGATATTTTTTTTTTTTTGAATATATGGAGTGCTAGAGTCGAACTTAACTTGGATAATTTTGATTCGGATGTGCCACCACTTGATCAAAATAATCTAAGAGGCAAAAGAAAAGGAGTTGCGTAGTTGATGTAATTGACAAAAGTTGTCTACTATTTATTTATATATAGTTTGTTGTGTGTCACCATACAAGGCTATATATTTTTGAAATGAGATCCTTATTCTCACTAGCAAATCTTTAATTAGATTTTTATTAAACTATAAAGTGAGGTAATATAGTTTGAAGAAAATAGTGGGAATACCAATTTAAAACAAGACCTAATTTATTTTGGTAATTAATAAAAGAATGTATGTTAAAATGTTGTTAATTACAAATTCATTTACTGGGAATTTTACAATGTCTAAAATTACTATCACTCTGAAGCATATTAGATGCTAAATTAACTTGACCAGTTAAATGGATTGGTTAAGGAATTTGAGAATAGTTCTCATGGTGAAAAGCTATCTTATGTCATATCGCCTATCCACTGCATGGTTGCGAATGATGCCTCTGAGGAAGACATTGCTACTTTTAGAAAGTGGCAAGATGATGCACAATTGGCTCAATGCATCATGCTCAGCATCTATGAGTAACGAGCTTGGCGTCGACATGAAACTATGGATGCTTCTACTATATTCACCGCACATCAGAGTAGTTGATGGTGAGGAAAGTAGGGATGATAGATATCGGATATCTAAGGAGCTCTTCCGATCTAGAATGGCCGATGGCACTATAGTCTGAACAAAAGTTCTTAACATAATCAATTTGATTGATCAATTAGAACAACGGGTTTTTGTCATGGATGGAGAGTTGAGCAAGATTTGATCTTGCACTCACTCCCGGACTCCTTTTTACAATTGTTGTGAATTTTTTCATATGAAACAAGCTAGATATCGACCTCATTGATTTGCTTAACATGTTAAAAAATGTTGAGAGTCACTTTCAACTAAGAAAGACCATGTCTTCTTGGTAGGGGCCAAAAGGATCTTCCTGAAAAGAAGAAACGATTCTAAGAAGGTAAATAGAAAGGCAAAAACAAAGGATAATAAGAACAAAAGCGATATGAATAGCAAGGGTTTGCTTCCTTTGCAATAAGCTTTGGACCTTTGGAAAAAAGCGAAGCATCTTGCGAGAGGCTAACCAAAAGAAGCTTAGTGAAGTTTGATTACAAATACAAATTTGTTCATGATTTAAAATAATTTTTTCTTTAAGTCGAGGTTCTACTTGGGTATTGGATACCGACTTTGGTTATCATAAATATAGATTTATGAAGGGACCAACGAAGTAGAAAGTTAAACAAAGATAAGTAATCCTATGTGTGGAAAATGAAGCAAAGGTTCTTTGCGTTAGCTATAGAAACTTATAGTTTAGCAATGCTACGGGCAAATCTATTAAGTCGATAAGTTGTTATTGTACTCAGTTCTTGTTAGAAACATTATTTCTATTTTATTGTTGAGATGATAAAATTTGTGGTATTATAATTAAGAACAATTGTTGTTCTATTTATAATAATAATGTTTTGTATAGAATGGAATATTACTAATGGATTTTGTATGTGACTTATGTGAAAATAATTTTGCAAATTGAACAAATTAGTATAAGAAAAGGAGATGATCATTCAAAGAGTTGAATGTGTGTATTTGAAATCTGAAGTATGAATTATTTGAAAGGTTCAAAGATTTAAGAAGTGAAACAAATTGGCAATGTATTAAGATTCTTTGATTAGATCGAGGAATAAATACTTGTCTTGATAAGTTTCTAGATCATCTCAAATGGTTTTCTCATAATGGACACATCGATCTGTGATAGTTGATTGATGTATCTGAAATGAAAAATCGTTCCTTGTTAGACGTAGTGCGGTCCATAATGATTTTACTGACATTCAGGTATCCTTACGGAATAATGTCCTAGAAATGGTGCATATCTCTGAAAATGGTAACCTCAAAATCCATTTAAGACTCCATAAAAGTTATGGACAAGGAGGATTCCTAATCTTAAGTATGTTAAGATAAGGGGTTGTCGACTTATGTGAAAAGGTTTCAAAGGATAAGCTTGGGACAAAATTTGACATGTCTGATTTGTGGGACATCTAAAGTAAGTTTAGGGCATATGTTCTATAATCCTACATGTAGCAAAAGGTGTTTGTTGTAAAACCTGTTTGCCTTCTAAGATAAAGGTGTTTATCATTGAAGGGGCTAGTGGGAGGATAATAGATCTTGAAGAGCTTCAAGAACCACAAAATACTATAAGTCAAATAAGAGGAACACAGTAGATAGACCTATTATACCACAAGATGAATCGTAAATGCGAATAGTCTAGAAGATACACAGGAGGTATGGATTCATCATAGATGATGATGATGAGGTACACATCATAGAAGATGATGATCCAGATTACATCTGATGAGGTAAGTGTTGTGAACACTTTCGTAGAAATGGATTGAAGCAAGTTTCTCAAATATGGAACATTAGTTTTGATGAGGCAATCAAAAGAGTTTGATTTTATCAAAAATAAGAATGAACCTAGTGTGTACAAAAGGGTCGATTGGGAGGCGTCGTGAAATTTCTAGTATTATATGTTGATATACTACGGATGAGGAATAACATACCAATGCTTTCTGAATCGGTAAAGATAAAGTTGTCTAAACATTCCTCCATGAATGATTTGGAAGAGTATCTTAATTGGGGATATAAATCTATATAGATAGATTTAAGAGGATGCTCGACTTAACCCCAAGGAATGTATATTCATTTGATGCTAAAAATCGTTTAGCATGGCAAACTCGAGAGATGTCTCATGTCGATGAGCTATGGGTGGATCTCTCTAATAGTCCCCAGACTCCACGAAAAGAGAGTCGCATGAGTGACAATCATGTATGCATGAAATATACAACTGATGTTGATCGGTCATATTATGGAGAAGTTCACTATGAGTAAGTGAAAAACATCTTAAAGTGCTTAGCAAGCTAAGAATGTGATCATATTCATGGTGGGTCTAAATTAAAACTAGAGGGCTTAACGAGACTTAAGTTTTTCGAGATGGACCAAGATGATGAGAAAAATCCACTTTAAGGTAAAGCGTTATCTTGAGCAGGTGGTGCGATGAATTGGAAAGGTTCCAAACAACAAAAGAGTTCTTTGGTTTAGTGATAAAGACAAAGTATATAGCTATAAATGAAGGCTACAAGTTGATTGTTTGGATTAAAAGTTCATTCTGAACTAGGAATAGTTCTAAGTCTCATCTTGGATCTAAACATGTGTTGTGGCTCTTTCATTTGATTATAAGAATCAACGAAAGATGGGAAATCACTATAGAGATGGTGGACTCTCAAGAACAACATTACATATCCATTAACTAAAGCTTATCCAACAATGGGATAATAAATCACTTAGAAGAAGAAAGTATGAGATACCATGGCGATTGGCTTTAGTGCAAGTGGGAGATTGAAAGTAGTATGCACTTGAAACGATCATGTTTGATGATAAAGCATATACTTTGAAACAATCTTATTCATTTATTAATAAAAAGTATTAATTTATTAAAGGCTTTTAATTATCTACATGATCTTGTTTTATAATATGTGATAAACCCATAGTTTTAAGCAATGCTTTTAGAATAATGATGATGATCATTCTAATGAGATCTAAATTCTTTGAAAGCTTAAAACTAAAATAGTTCCCAATCGTTGGATTACTAAATTGGGGATTAGTGAATCCGGATAGATTGGTACATCGTTCTTGCTCATTGGATGAGGATGATTGATCTCAAAGCGATCATTTGTGTGGAACACTAAAGCAAGTATGTAGGTGCTTATTAGAGAATAAGTTCATTTGAGCATGGCTCGCTAAGGAATACCTAATGGAGTTTTACTTGCTGTCGATAGGAATTCTGTAGTGATAGTAGTACTGAAGTGATCCTTGGACTTGAGATCATCATAGTATCTTGTGTATGATGAGTTATACTTTGACTTATTCCTTAAGACCCTTAGGGTATATCAAAGGGTATGCTTGGGTATAATAAGTTATGCATGGAGATAATGTATGATCAATAAAGAATCTACCACTTCTATTAAAGAGAAATGTCTATGTGATTAGATAAATGACAACCCGGTGAGTCCTTGGCGGCGTAATGAAATTAGAAAGGAGTTTCTAATTTTCATTATTTGAGTTGTCGTTAAGAGTCGAAATACATATAATTAAATAAAATAAGACTTGACGATAATTCCATGTCTTATATTTAATTGGGACATTGTATGGTGGAAGGATTAAATTATATAGTAACTATTTACTCAAAGGTTCTTTTATGATTAATGTTGAAATCTATATTATCACGGAAAGTCGTTGATCATTAGGGAGGCTTATCCTATTGTAGAATAAATATTATTTATTTAAATAAATTAATTGTTTAATTTATTTATTTAAATAAGATTAGAATTATTCTAATTGATTTATTCACAATAGGGTTTAATATGGAGAACCTAAAGGTCACGCATATAAAAGGAAGAATAATTATTTAAAGTTAATGGCATAATCGTAATAATATGTTATGTATATTTAATTTAATCTATGGTGATAAAATAAATTAAATAGCTTAATATTTATTATTTAATATTTTAGAAATATTAAATATAAATTAATAAGAGGAGTCTTATTAATATTATTACAATTATTATTATTTTAATTTCTAAAAGAGTTTAGGAATTAATTTAATATAAAGTACTCTCATTTATTCCTAATAGGATTAGGAGGGAAAATTAATTAAAGAGTTTAATTAATTATCCCTAATAAGATTAAGAGAGCCCATTTAATTAAAGAGTTTAATTAAAAATACCTTATTTTAATAGGGTTACTTGATATCTTTATAAGAGAGTCTTATATCGGATATCGGATATATGCAATTCGAATGGTTTGAGAGTCGCAGCACTTTTCTGCTCTGAGATAGGAAAAACTAGGGTTTGAGCCAATACCCTTCTTCTTGAATTCTTTTTCTTCCTTGGTGGATCACCTCTAGAGGCCAAACACATGGGTGGCTAACGTTGATCGAAGGAAGAACCAAACCGGTGGATTCAAGTTGAGCGAAAAGGATTGGAGGTGAACTTGTGCACGAGGAAGCTTCGATCTTCAAGGTATGATTTTATTCTTTATCTTTTCGTTTAATTAATAATTGTGCGTAAAGGGTGATCGGGTATATGGTTTGTAAATTTTTTTAAACTACGATTTTACGCTTAGCATTATTTTTTGCAATTTGATTGCGTTCTTGAATATTACAAACTAACATTACCTTCTCGACCTTAAATTTGCTGATAAGTGTATAAATATGCGAGTGAGCAAACAAAGCTCACTTGAAATAAGAATAAATAACTTTACAACATTTGCCCGAACAATGAGGCTCAATAGAACTAAATGATATATTACATTAACATTACGAAATATTCTACGAGAATTACAATGACCACGAACCATGTCCACGATTAAAGTAATCTTTCAACTTTAACTTTACTGATCGTATGACTAAAAAGGACTCCAACGTACTTAGGTGGATTAATCCTTCGTCTGAATGTATTGTGCACAAACATTTCAACACTAAGCGTAAACCCTAAAAATAGGGTTTTCATCTCGATATTTAGACTACAAGTCCGCACCAAAAGAAAGTTTGGTTTGGATAAGCTTTCGAGGGTAATTTGAAGTTTAACGATCATCGACTAGGAACTAGTTGAATCAACAATGTTGATAACACAATAGTTGTTTATTAACAACATAACTTAGAACATTTGAGAATCATAGGTGAATCGACTATGTTCTAGACTCATACTTGAAATAACTAGAAAGCATAAGTCTTGATCAAAATAAAAAAATGATAAACCTTGGCGAAACGATAATAAGCTAGGTCTATAATCTTGTCAAATTAAATTTTGAGTTCTAGAACATGCATTAGTTGATAGCAATTTGGAAAAATGCTTACTCCACATGGTAATAAAATATACAAAGTGATTGAACCATTCAACCCAAGGAATTAATGTTCGAGAAACATTTATTATAAAAGAATAAACTAAAGAAACTTGTTTAACTATAAACAAGTTAGAGTAAATCAACAATGATTAGAATTCCAATAATTTAGAATTTAAAACATGCTCGATGTAATAGATGAGATTTTGGAACTTGCATCATCATAAATAACTAGATACATGAAACTTACTCAATCAAAAGAATGAAGTTACCTGATGTAATAATAGAACTAACTTTCAGCGAAAGTGTAGAGTTAGAAAACTTTCTCGATGTAAAGAGAAGTTTAGAAACTTGCCTCGGCGTAAACTATAATATTAAACTCACGTTCACTACATATAGGTTTAAAACCACAATACCTATTAGATATGCTAACATACCACAACATGTACATTTCTAGCTAAACTTATCATTTTAGCACAAGTCTTATACTACCATTTACATTTCGAATTTAAGTGTTAACATCACAATACTTAACTAATCTTCATTGTATAAGCTAAGTTATAACATAACACGTTCATGACTTATAAATCATTTTTACAACTTTAAATTTACAATCCACATAATACTGACTTTGCTTAACCTTGTTATTACATGGTTCTCACATTAACCTAACATTAAACTAAGTTACGTTGAGCGACGAAAGTGCATGTAACATTCAGATTTATAAATGTAAATTATAAATATTTATTGATTTATATAAATATTTATTGGATGTGTTTATTATTGAATAAATAATTGTTCAATTTGATTGAGTTGATTTAGTTAATTATCTACTTGTTAAATAATTAATGTGATTAGTTAATTATTTATTTGTTAAATAATTAATGTGTTATGTGGATTGAGTTATGTCATTAAGTAATTTATTTAATAAATTATTATTAAATAAAGTGTGACAAATAATTATGTTATAAAGAGTTATTGTGACACCCCCAAATCCCGGTACTTCATTACCTCAAGATTTGGTGTTCACGTAATCAAAACATTCATTTCTAATTACCCAATCATAATAGAATTGAATAATAAAATAAAACACATCCATCTGAGTTAAACTTAAATAAAAATCTCGAGAGTTATCTAAACTTTAACAACAATCATTCAAATGCGAAAAATTAAATAACTTCATTACAATCTTTAAATCAAATTAAAGTAAACTATCAAAACTATTACAAGTCTTGGTATTTATTCATCTTTCCTTTTCCCTTCTTTGGTACTAGATGCGTCACCCATTTCAACTTTAGCGATAAGAAATTTTACGGGCAAGAGTGAGCAAACAAAGGCCCACTTGAAATAACAATAAGTAAATCTTTAAACTTTTACATCAATTGTCCAATATTAGGCTCGATAGAAGCCGAACGATATATTATTAACTTTACGAAAATTATAACATTCATGAGAGTCTAATGACCACGAATCATGTCCACGGTTATAAGTAATCTTTCAACTTTAACTTTACTTGTCGTAAGACTATAAGGACTCCACGTAGTTGGAGATCGACCCTTACGTCTGATGTATTGTACCTGACCATTTCAACGCTAAGCGTAAACCTCTATTAAAAGAGTTGTTCATCTCGATTATTTAGAATACTGAAGTCACTTTTTTAAGTAAGTTTGGTTTGGATAAGCTTTCGAAAATTTGGAATTAACGAACATCGACTAAGGAGTAGTTGAATAAAACCAATAACAACTATACTATAGAATAATCGTGATTGAATCGATCATAGTAAACTAAAAATCATGCTTTAGGAATAATCTAATAAGCGTACCATTTGAATAACTATAGCATACCTTGCTTGAACAATACTAAGCCAATGTTAATTAGAATTGAATACTAAGCTTGCGTAGTAACTTGAGCGATAGAAATGTTAGACATTAGTATATATATATATATATATATATATTAAATGCTTAAACAACAAGTTAAATCTGAAATAACTTACTCGAATAACTTACATTATTATATTATAATCGAATTGAAAATAGTACTTGAATTAACAAGATAATATATTAGAAAACTTGCTTAAAGATAGTACGCACAATTATAAAAGTAGAGTTAGAGAACTTGCCTAAATGCGTAGGTTAAACAATTACTATTCACGTTCACCCCAAGTCCTACACATACCATATGTATTGACAATACACATTAGTTACACTAACATTACCTTTATGAGTTACTTTATTACTCTTAGTATAGCTCTTAACTAAGTTTAAGTTTAAACAACATCACATCTTTTCATGAATATTACTTTTTAGCTTTATTACAACTACTTAAGTGATCATGTCATTGCACATATGCACATTAATAACTTGATACAACATCCTATTATATGTCCAACATGTTATCATTAAGTTATACTAATACACAAAGGTTGCACTTGCATTAAATGCATCCAGGCGCCCTCAATTGGCTCCAAATACCTGAATAGTCCTAAAGATGGCCATTTTGACTACAATTTACAGACCTCAAATTAAAACACTTAAAGCATGAAAATTGTAGGTCTATTAAGTCCTTGTTCGGATCATCTTGAATCAACTCAATCGAAGTTTGTATAAAGAAAGTTATGGCGTTTTACTACGGAGGTCAAAAGCGCCCAACTTCGAACAACTTTTTCATGTAGAGAAGCGGATCGATGTCAGCCATTGTGCGCGATACCAGCCTTGGGGCGTGAGTTCAAGCTTTGGGCGTGACTCTTGGCCCATTTTGGCTTTGAGGCGTGAACTTTAGTATTTGGCGTGAAATTTGGTTGAATGGCAGAAACTTCGAAGAACCAATGACGAAGAACATAACAACTAAATTTTGTACTAAATAATCTGATAACATCTAAATTTACATGAAAAATTAACATAATTTACCCATAATCATAACCAATTATTCGGATACTAATTAACAACGACTAAACCAAGATTTTAAAAACTTAAATTTTGAAAACACGGTTTAAAAAAAACTAAAACTCCATGATTGATAACCACGATAAACCTTTGTGAATTCATTAATAGACCAAAATACTCTATTCAAACTACGTTCAGATTTAGTATCTCGATGAAATACCATAAACAAACTTCAATTTACGGTTTTCACAACCAAATTGGCCATTAAAATTGGTACTTACATGATTACGTATGGAAACATACGAGAATACATATCTTGACAAATTTTCTTCCCTCATAGCAAAATTTGCATGCGATTATTGTTTAAACACCATATCTAATCACTATAAACATGTATAACCCCATAACTTAGTTACATGTACAATTGAAGAAAACTAGAACTCACGAGCATAGAAAATAGAATTCACAGTATAACAAAGCTTCACTTAGAAATACTAAATAAATAATATCGAAGTGGTAGAACATACCTTGATTAGCTTATCTGATCTTTGTTAGTTGAAGACCAATCTCCCTCGATCTCTCAAACTCTTTTCTCGATTCTCTACTGCTATTCTCTAGAACTCTCTCAAAACCTAGCAACTAGTATCGTAATATAAAAAAAAAAAATTGATATGGCCTTATGTAAATCATCGATTACCCAAAATAACGTATACATTATATTTATTATTTATTTTATTTTATTTATTTTATAAATTAGAAATATCAAAAGCCGTAAAACTTGTTTGTGCAAACCATTTAAATTTTAAAGAATTTATATCCTTAAGCATTGTTTGGGTAAAACTAGATTAAAACTACTTTAATATATTTTTAATAACTCCTTATACTATAGTTATTTGTCACACTTTATTTAATCAAGCTTTTCATATTTAATTTAATTAATTCAAATAACCATTAATTAAATAATTCATTTAATCACATAACTCAATACAAATAATTAACCATCAACTTGAAATATTAATATAATAATAATTTTCTTAGCTCATTAATTATTTATTTACAACATAAATAATTAATCAATTCAAATTAAACAAATATTTATTTAGCAATAAATACACCAATTAAATATTTATATAATTGATAAATATTTGAAATTACAATTTAAATTTTAGGATTATTCTGAGTTTTTTAAAATAAATTAAAGTAATTTAAGTTGGTTTTATCGAAATAATGCTTAAGGTTATTAAGTGTTTAATTATAAATTAGTTAAGCGAAGCAAAGCTTCTGACTTTTGGATTTTGAAATTTAAATGATTAATAAAATAATAATATAATATATCGTTAGTTTTATGGCGATATGTTATTAAATTAGGCGTATTAAGGTTAGCGATTTTATTTTACGCATTATAGCTATCGGTTGTTTTCTTTTTACACATTCTAGTTCTTTGAGAAAAGAAGAACAACATCAGAGAGAATTTAGGAGAAAGTTTAAGAGAGAAAAAGGCCATGTTTTTCAAAATAAGTTATGAGTTTGTCAAAGCTATTCTCGATGATTAACAAGTGTTGTCGAGAACAAATTAAAGGTAGGTTGTATAAACCTTATCATATATGTTTACATTATATAGTTTTTGAGAAATTGTATGTCTCTATTTTCTTGAAATAACTTAGTGTATAAGTTTTTACCAAATTTATACATAAACCTTGTTCTAGAATTTGTTTTGGTATTACATGTTTGTTGTTATAATTGTTATAAGCTAGCATTTATATATATATCGTATATATGAGTGGTATTTTAATCATGTGTTAAAGAAAAAGAAATAGTTTTCTTTGTGAACATAAACATGTATGAATGTATGTTTTTTAATACCAAAATTTATACTTGTATTGTATGATAATCATGGAATTTAAGCATGATTATATGAATTGTGTAAAATTAAATAGAATATAGTTAGAATAAATTAAATTGTTTTGAAACTATGATTACTGATTCTTCTTGTGTTATGAATGGAGTTTTGGTTTTAAAATATGTTATTCTAGTATTTAATTTTAGAAATTATGGTTTAAGTTGTGTGAATTTAGTATTTGTATGCTTGGTGAAGTTTATGTGTAATTTGCATAAGTTATACATGTTAATTGGTGTTAGAAATTAAGGCGTAGTAGCTTGGTTTGGTTTACGGTTTTGGGTGTTACATAGTTGAGCCTAGTGCCAAATTTAAGCATGATGCCAAAAATAGGCCAAAAGTTAAGTACTTGGTCTTTGGAATTCACGCCTCGAGCCCTTGTCTCTCGCCCGACCTTTGGAAAAGTGAATGCAGGTCAGAGACAATTTTGACCTCTGTAGTAAAATGGACATAACCTTTTCATACTGAACTCAGGATTGAGTTGATTCAAGATGATTAGGAAAGAGGATGAATAGGCCTATAACTTATATTCTTTAAGGTTTTCAATTTGAAATCGATGAAGGGTCAAAATGGCCATATTTAGGAATTGTTGTGTATTTGGAGCCAATCGGAGGCGTCGGGATGCGCTGAATGCAAGTGCAACCTTTGTGTATTAGTATAACAATGATATTATGTTGGACATGTAATAGGATATTGTATCAAGTTGTTAAGGTGCATGTGGTGCAATGACATGATCACTTAAATAGTTGTAATAAAGCTAAAAATAATAATGTTAATGAAAAGAAGTGATGTTGTTTAAACTTAAACTTAGTTAGTAGCTATACTAAGAGTAATAAAGTAACTCATAAAGGTAATGTTAGTGTAACTAATGTGTACTTGTCGATACATATGGTATGTGTAGGACTTGGGGTGAGCGTGGTAGTAATTGTTTTAACCTACACGCAAAAGAGGCAAGTTCTCTAACTCTACTTTTATAATTGTGCAAGTATCTAGCTATCTTTGAGCAAGTTTTCTAATCTATTATCTTGTTAATTAAATTACTGTTTTCAATTCGATTACAATATAATGATGTAAGTTATTACAGAACAAGTTATTCTTGTATTTAACATTTTAGCATGCACACTATATATATATACTAATGTAGAACATTTCTATCGTTTCAAATTGCTATACATGCTTAGTATTCAATTAATTAACCTTGGCTTAGTATTGTTCAAGCAAGGTATGCTATAGTTATTCAAATTGTATGCTATTAGATTATTCCTAAAGCATGACTTTAGTTTACTATGATTGATTCAATCACGATTATTATATAGTATAGTGTTATTAGTTTTATTCAACTACTCCTTAGTTGATGTTTGTTGAATTCCAAATTACCTTGAAAGCTTATCCAAACCAAACTTTCTTTGGTGCGGACTTGTACTCTAAATACTGAGATGAACAACCCTATTATTATGATTAGGGATAATAACACGTATAAATGGTATAGAACTATCACAAACATGTTTCCTCATATATATATATCAATATAGAATAATTTAATAACAACTTAAGTTAGTTTAATTTCTCAAATTCCATATTTTTCATATAAAACTCAATTTTTGATATGCATCCCAAAAATAAACATTATGACTCCAATACTTGGCCAAATCACTTCATTCAAATTACTTTATGCTCGTTTCTTAATGAACTAACATAATCGAGCTTGATTTACAATTTGAGGATACTAATGGACCTCTGATTGATACTTTTCATGAACCCGTATGAAAATATCTGGCATTATTTTCTTCCCACATTAACGAATTTAGCATACAAATTTCTTGTTTAAACATAAACTCTAGCATTATATCACATATAACCACCATAACTTACATAACAACAATTCAGAAGAAATAGAATTCACAGAGCATAACAAAACTTTGCGTGATACTCATAAACACATATAATATCAAAGTTGTGCACATACCTTCAAGTTAACTTGCACAATCTTGCAATTGCGAACAATTTTCTCGGGTTTTACTCTCAAACACTCTCAATTCTCTCTGTAATTCTGTAACCCTCCTTCTAGGACTCTTCTAAGCTTAAATCAAATACCAAGTCAATAGTCTAGCTAAACTTAAGCCTTGAAAGAAAAAAACCGATAAACTTAATACTATTACTTATTACGATATCGGTTACTACGCATATATAATATAAATATATTATATTTATTATTTTAATTATATTTTATTTATATAATTCAAAATTAAAAAAATTTCAAAAACCATAGGGCCTTGTTTGGCAAAAACCATTTAAAAATTAAACACTTAATATCCTTGAACCTTGTTTGGATAAAACTAAATTAAAACTACTTTAATTTATTTTAATAACTCCTTATAATATAGTTATTTGTCACACTTTATTTAATCAAGCTTTCATATTTAATTTAATTAATTCAAATAACAATTAGTTAAATAAGTCATTTAATCACATAACTTCAATCTGAATAATTAACCATTAAATTAAAATATTAATATAATAATAATTTTCTTAACACATTAATTATTTATTTAACAAATAATTAACGAAATAAAATCAAATCAATTAAACAAATATTTATTCGATGATAAATACATCCATTAAATATTTATATAACTCGATAAATATTTAATATTACAATCAAAATTACGGAATGTTTCATCATTTCCCTCCTTACGAAAGATTACATCCTCCAGAATCATAATTTAAACAATCAAATCATCACAGCGATTCTTGAATGGGTGCATTGTATGCTATGCGGTAGTACATTGGTGAATTCCTTGGCGTGCCTTTACCACCGGAACTTTCATTCACCCGTCCTCCTCGTTTTACTCTTGATTTTACCCTTTGAGCGGATTCATCCGTGCCCATCATCATCCTTACTTCACGAGAGGGATGAACAGCGTGTGACGCGATGGTAGAACTCGAGTGATGAATCTTTTCCTTTTTTTGTTTGATGATGAAGGGGAGAAATTTGGGGTTTAATTTTTAGTGAAATGACTTGGATTTGGATTTGTGATTCACGGACTTTTTTGTTTAAGTTTGATATATTTGATAATATATGTTGAACTAATATGATTGCGAGTACATTGCCGGATAATAGGGTTATTTAAAAAAGATCGAGGTTTAAAAATTGAATTTGAGTTAGATATTATATGATTCTGAAATGATATTGATGCGTGAATTTAGGGGAGCTAACTATATTGTATGCATGAACATAGGGGAGCTAATGAGAATTAAAAAGGTTTTTGGTTGTCGTCATCAAAAGGGAGAATGTTGACTGGTCGTATTTTATCCTTAAGTTTTAATGATGAATTATTCAGTATGCTAAATTGTTTTATGACACATTTCGGTGTCGATGAAAAGAACATTTATTGGAATGAAGAGTTTTTCTTTTCTAGGAAAACCAAATGTAAAGGTCGATTGCATAATAATTGATTTTTCATTTAAAGGCTCTCTGACATATCATTTGTATTTTATTATATGTCTTAAATGAAAAATATTTTAAAATATAATGAAAAGGGTTTTTCCTAAATGTTAAAATAAATACTTGAGATTAGATTAAATATATGTTATCAAATACAAAGATTTTTTAATCGTGACTTTATAAAATGTTACATGTTTTGTATCGTCTTATTAATATTTGATATACATATACTTGGACTACACATGGATATATATGAGTATGTCTTGTTAGCTAAAAAGATGGTAGCTTTATAGAGTTTTATGTCTTGATATGATTAAGTGAGGTTTTTCGAAAGGTAATGATGAACATCTTGAAACTTTGAAAACCTTGATTATTGGAAAAGTAGTGTGATGACATATGGCATTTAGGTTGTTACCGCCACTTTTATTGGAAAGATAAAGGAAGTTTAAAAAGTTTGATGTCACACACCACCTTTTATGATCGCCACTTTTATGAGAGATAAAAGTCAAAATTGTTATCTAAATGGGTTGTCTTTTTAAATGGGTCTTCAAAGTTATCCAAGCAATTATAGATAACAAGATGTTAGGTTGTTAAAGCGGATAAAATTAAAGATACACTTTTCTGGTTGAGGTATCTCCATACTTTTGAATAAAGATGAATTTTCTATAAATATTATTTTTTGAATATTATGGAGTGAAATTGATATAATGTTATAGTTGTGGGTAATATTTATAAATTTTGCAAAATCATGATTGTTATATAATATTAGATTGGTGGGGAATATTAGTTTTTAACGAGGGAATATTAAATGCAATGACACAATCATTGGTGGACCCCAATGCGGAATTATTATCGGATTGAGAAAGCGAAAAAATACTTTATGAAAATAACGGTGGAAAGTTTACATAGTTAAGCATTTGAAACACCGGTGTTAAAAAAATGCGATGTCTGGCGTGGTTGCATAGTAGCACCACGGTATTAATTATTGATGCTTACGTGATAAGTCACTCGGTTTTGTTGGTATTATTAATGTAATAATCTGAAAAATCTTTTATATATAAGCAGAATACTTTTATAAAGTTATTACATAAATAGAATATATTATATTCTATTATGCGTAGTGTTGCGTAGTGTATACGCATAGTGTTTTGCATAGTAAAATCTTTTATATAAAAGCAGAATACTTTTATAAAGTTATACATTTTTATTAGACAATAATTAGAATATATTATATTTTATTATGCATAGTGTTTTGCATAGTGCACTGCATAGTGTTTGCATAGTAAAATCTTTTATAAAGTTATTAGTTTTATTAGATTATAAATAGAATATATTATATTTTATTTAAAAGATTTTGCTTTAAATATGGATAGTCAGTTAAAATAAATCGATACTGGAATAGTTCATGAGTTGAATTACTATCTGATCCATTTTTACATAAATAGAAGCTCATTCCTTCATTATTTTCTTACGAATTCACTTGAAACTCTGAGATAAACTATAGAGAGAAGAAGAAAGTATTACTTTCTTCACTACTTATATATCCGATTACTCTTCTTTTTAAGGTAGGGAATATTATTTGTTGTACTTTCGTAAGTAAGGGGTGTTATTCTTTTGTATTCATGAAGAGAACTTATGTTATTCCATTTTTTATTATTACATTGGAATAACTTTTGTATCTGTGAGCTACCTATACTTGGTGACATTCTTACATTATTAAAATCTTTTATTATTACATTTGAATATATCACATTTGTGCGTTTCTGTGGGACACGATTCCGTCTTTATTATTACATTTGGAATATCACATGCATGCGTTTCTGGCGGGACTGATTCCGTCTTTATTATTATTACATTTGGAATATCACATGCATGCGTTTTTCTGTGGGACTGATTCAAATCCTTATTAGTATTACATTGGAATAACTTTATCATCTCAATCTGCATGCATGGTGATTTACATTGTTATTCCATTCTTTATTATTACATTGGAACATCACATCGATGCAATTTACTTTGACTGGTTAGATTATTTATTATTACATTGGAATAACTTTGTACATGTGAAATCTGCGCATGCATGGTGATTTCTTTTGTTATTCCATTCTTTATTATACTCGAGTTGGTTAAAGTTTTGACTTATATACTCCATGAAATTAGTGGAATATCCTTGATATTTAAACTTCGTCGATATCTTTTCATGGAAATATTCTTACGAGCATTCTTGAATTTTACTCTACAAAAGCGATATCATGTTGACAATTTGGGCGTTATTAGTTCTGGATAAATTAATTCTTGAACTTGTTTTATTGAATTCTTATATCATTGTCATCATCCTCGTATTTATATTTTTTTTTAAATCATATGTGGCTGGCACATAGTGCATAGATGGACTTGGTATGATTATGACGAGGGATTATTGGTTGTAATCATGGTAGTAATGTTACAAATGATGTGGTAAAAGTCCTCGTTGGCGTGGTGCATTGATGGGCGATTGTTGGCATGATCATGACCATTAATGAATACAAAATATTCTTGGCTAGTAGTGCGTGGATAATTGTGGTGCGTGATACTAAAGAATATCCTTGGCCGTGAGTCACGGGGGTGATTCGATGATGTGGATTATTTATTAAAATTTGAGTCTCGGCGATAAAAGTCATGAAAAACCTTTTAAATCATAGAAGATAGTAGATTTTATTCTCTACTTGACTCTTACAATGGATTGCTTGTTCATTTATGAGTTAAACTTGATGTTTGTTATATTTTATCGGTTTAACAACATTTGAAGGCTAATGATAATTTATTACGCATTATCTTAGTCATAATATTTCTTCTTGGGCTAGTTGAGCTCACCCTTTCTTTCCTTTATTCTCTTGAGGAAATGAGAGCGTAGTTTGGGACGAGTCGAGAGCGGAGTGATGGTCCAGGATGATAGTATTAGCTAGTAGTCCTCACTATTACATTAAATAGTGTGATAATAAATGTAATGAGGACTCATTACGAGTGGATATTATCTAGAAGACAATATTTGTATTTAAACTCACAGCTTTATCTTGTTGTATAATTAAGATTGTATTTTGTATTACATACCATGTATTTGGCGACTCGAATAGGTGATGTATACCTATTTTGGGGGCGTCACGATTAGTATCAAAGCTTAGGATATGATCCTGGCTAAGATGTGAGACTAGAACTAGGAGGGAGGCGCAGAATTCCTTATAGTATGACCTACCTAAGTTTATTTGGTATTTAATTGGTTGGTCGAAGTATAGGGATAATATGTTATATGTTAATTAACCTTTGTTTTGTGGCGATGTCTGAAAATGACATCGAGAATGTTGAGAATATAGCGATGGAGCACAAGAGGCAGTTGAGTCTCCACATATCGATAATCGAGGATAATGTGCATCGAAAGCGACAATCCTCATCTGAAACAACAACCTTGACCAAATGATGAATGATGGATTGTTCGGAGGCTTTATGCAATTCATGCAACATCGGTGAGGCGGCTCTGTCCAAAATGTAGGTGGAAACACTTTGAAACTCTCGGGGCCAGTCACTTGCTAAGCAGTTCGAGGCTGGGACCACCGGAGTTTATTGGAAGCCAAAACCACTTAAAGCGGAAGCATGGATAAAGCAGATCACCAAGATATTTGATGTCTTGGGATGCTCAGAGGAGCAAAAGGTTCCCTTCGCCCTTTATGTTGCGTGAAGAGGCGGATTCTTGGTGGGAATCGTATAAAAGCGTACCCGACTGGCCTTTTCAAGATGTCTTGGGAGAAGTTCGAGAACTATTCAACGACAAGTACTTTCAAAGTATTAAATCACATGAAAGAAGTGGAGTTTATCAAATTGGAACAAAACAATATGGCCAGTGTCCATGTCTGAGGCTAAATTTGCGGAGTTATCCGGTTTGCATCCCATTTGGTTGATAATGAGGAAGCGAATGGCGAATGTTTTAAGAGTTTGAAAGCGGAGATCGTCGATATCTTATTTCTCATAAAGCTGTGTTTGTACTCGGATGTTGTAAATAGGGCTCGATTATTGGAAGCGATAGCGAGTCAGCCTGACGAAAGCGGCGGTGAAAATGAAAATACCGGTGGTATCGATCGTGAAGCGGTGACAACAAGCGTGGAGGAATCAACATGCGAAAATGGTAACCACTTGGTGGTAATCATGGCGAAACGGTAAAAATGGACATTTCGAAAAGGAGATTCATGATGATGGAAGGGCGTCGGCACGAAGCACCCGTTGTTAAGGAAGGAGAACGACCACCTATCGTATGCTTCAAATGCGGAGGGAGGACATATCGGTCAAAATGCGCGATGCCATCAAAGCGTGTTATAATTGTGGAAGAAAGGTCACTGGCGATTTTGTCGTTCACAGAAGACAAGTTCGACTAGGATGGAGCACAAAGTAGTCCCGAGAAAAAAGTCGGCCGGTGGTGCGAGGAGAGCATTTGTTGTGACCTCCCGAAAGCGAGGAACGAATGAGGTCATCACGGGTAAGCTTATCATAAACTCTAGCGAAGTCTATACCTTATTTGATCTGGGTTCTACCCATTCTTTTATTTCTCTACTTGCGCTCAGCGATTAAATTTGACTCAGGAGAAATTAGACTTTGACTTATCTGTGGAAACTCCAGATTGGGAGAAACCTTCATTACATCCACTTTTTTATAAGTCTTGTTTGGTTCAAATCGGTACCCTCACATTACACAATCGATCTTATTTCATTAAAAATACTTGCATTTGATGTGATTCTGAGGGATTGATTGGTTAACTACTCATCATACAAAATTGATTATTTTAAGTAAGGTTGTTAGCTTTCATATTCTAACCATCTATTATGCGAATTCAAACACCAAACCATTAAAATCAATCACTTTCATCTCGAGCCATAAAAGCTATTCGTTTATTGAAAAAGCGGATGTCGAAGCTTTCTTAGCTCATATCACGGATCTAAACAAAAATCGTCGATTTTGAATGATATTTCTATTGTTAATGAATTTCTGACGTATTCCACGAAGAACTTCTGGCCTACCCCGAGGCGTGAAATTGAATTTTGTATCGACCTTGAACACAGTACAAAACCCATTTCCAAAGCCCATGTCGAATGGCTCTATTGAACTTGAGGAGTTAAAGACTTCAACTGCGAGAATTGTTAGACATTGGTTTCATTAGTCCTAGTACTTCTCCTTGGGGTGCTCTGTTATTATTAATTGAAAAGAAAGATGGGAGTATCGACTTTGTATTGATTATCGGGAGTTGAATCATGTCACCATCAAAATAGGTACCCATTGCCCGCGTATTGATGACTGTTTGACCCGATTCTGAGGGCAAATTCTTTTCAAAGATTGATCTTCGTTAGGATATCACCCGATTGAAGATTAGAGCAGATGACATTCAAAAGCGGCTTTGGGAACTTCGATGCGGGCATTATGAATTCCTAGTCATGTCCTTTGGATTGACTAATGCTCTCTTTGCCTTCATGGATATGATGAGCAAAGTATTCAAGGAATATTTGGATCACTTTGTGGTCGTCTTTATTGATGACATCCTTATTTATTCAAAAAGTCGTGAAGATCGTGAAAGCAACACTTGAAATGATACTCCAAAAGCTTAATGAATACAAGCTTTATGCGAGTTGAAGAAATCGAGTTACGGCTTGAGGAAGTAGCATTCCTTGGGCGCGTGGTATCAAGTCATGGAATATCTGTTGACCAGTGAAGATTGAAGCTATTCAAAAGTGGGGAGCAACCTAAATCGATGACCGAAATCGTAGCTTTCTCGGCTTATTTGGTTATTATCGGAGATTAATAGAAGGTTTTTCTCGAATCGCTACTCCACTAACTTCGGTGACTCGAAAGATCTGAAATTCGGTTGGAGCGAGAAATGTGAGAAGAGTTTTCAAGAACTTCGAGAGGAGACTCATTTATTTTGTTACGACAATACCATCGGTTGGGAGGGATTTCATCTCTGATGATGCTTGAGGCAAAGGGTTGGGATGTGTTCTCATGCAACATGGGAAAGTCATAGCCTATGCCTCCACACGCTGACAACTCAAAAGAATATGAGAGAGAATTATCCTACTCGTGATCTAGAGTTAGCGGTTTATTGTCTTCGCATAAAGATTTGGAGGCATTACTTGTATGGGGAGAAAGTGGAGATCTTTACGGATCGTAAAAGCCTCAAATATTTCTTCACTCAAAAGGAACTTCGACATGCGACAACGGCGTTGGCTTGAGCTGTTGAAAGATTATGATCATACCATCGATACCATCTGGAAAAGCGAGCGTGGTAGTAGCGCATTGAGTAGAAAGATCGTATCTGCGTCTGAGTGCGATATTGTCAACCAAAGGCCCATTTGTATGACTTGCAAAGGATGGAGATAGAGTTAAAGACTCGAGGGACCCATGTGATGATGGCGAATATCTGAGTAGAACCAGACTTTAATTGATAAAGTTAAAAAGTTGCTTTCGAGATACTGAGACTTGGTGATGCGTATGAGGAAGAAAGTCTGAAAGGTGCTATCTGCGGAAGCAAGAATCGATGAAGAAGGAATACTTGAGTCGACTCAGGACTTTGTGTTCCTAACGATACGATTTAAAGTATAAAATCATGATGGAAGCCCTGATGACACATAGTTTGCAATCCATCACAGGAGTACAAAATGTATCATGATCTTGACATACATTTGGTGGAAGCGATATGAAGAGAGAGATAGCGTTGTTTATCTCAAGGTGTTTAACTTGTCAGCGAGTCGGCGCGAACATCAAGTACCAAAAGGTCCATTGCAACCACTTGAAATTCCAGAATGGAAGTGGGAGCACATTACCATGGATTTAGTTCTTGGTCTTCCTAAGGTTTCTCGAGGTATAGATCGATTTGGGTCATTGTTGATAGATTGACCAAATCTGCTCATTTCTTCCCGAATCTGAAAACTTATACATTGAGCGTCTTGCTTTCGTATGTACATAAGCGAGATTGTAAAGCTGCATGGTATGCGGTATCCATAGTTTACGATCGAGACCGAAGATTCACTTCGATTTTGGGTTAGTTTGCAAAAAGCTATGGCACGCATTTCTGATTTAGCTTCGGCATATCATCCTCGAGATGGATGGAACGATCGGAAGGACTATTCAAACTCTTGAAGATCTATTAAGACTACATGTCCTTGATTTCAAGGAAGTTGGGACAAGTTCTTACCATTGGTGGAGTTTTCCTCTGACAATGAGTTATCAAACAAGTATTAGCGTGGCTCCATTCGAGGCGTTGTATGGAAGAAAGTGTCCGTTCTCGGTATCTTTGGGATGAGGTG